>KK115738.1:161182-222047 GCA_000611955.2 Stegodyphus mimosarum
AGATAGTAAGAAGAAGAAAATAAAAACAAAAACTGTGTTTGTGAAAACAGAAAATTAAAAAAAAATTTAAATATTAAGTATTACTTTTGTAAAATAAATAAAGTGAAAAATGTAGTAACAGCTTTTCCAAATTAAAAGTGAAATGGAAAAATTAAACTTGTCAAAAGGAAAAAATTTTGAAAAAATGCGTTTGCAAAGCGAAAAAGAAAAAAAACGGGCGAAAGAAATGTAAAAACAAATTTTCTTTTTGAAGAACTAAAATTGTGGAAACATTAGTTTGGGATGATTAAAAACAAAATTTCCATTTGCAAAAATGTATAAAAGCAGGACAAAAAAGTAATAAATTAAATTTAGTAAGAATGAGAAGGAAAAAAGAAAACCACAGAAAAAAAAAATCTGAAAGCTTTCAGATTTTATATTAGTCCCAAATGGGCGTTCTTTTAAAGTTTATGTGTTACCTTTATTTTTTAAATATCATGCTCTTCGCTTTTAAACTTTAAACCACGTAAAATTCAATTTACAACAATATCACAATATATATAAAAGCAGGAAAACAGCATATCTTGAATTTGTTAATCAAAAATTCGTTAAAGTCTTACAAGATTTGAATTAGATAATAAAGCAAATTCGAAATTCAAAATTCGGCCTTCCAAGTGCCCATGTTTCCAAGTGCCCCTGGAGGGCTACACTGGTTATCATAAATTAAGGAAAAATTACAAAAATCACGATTACTGAAAAAGCTACATGTAGAATGCTATGAAACTTACCCACAATATACAACACATAGTAAGGTATCAAATAACATAAAAAGAAATTATCAGACAATCATAGTAGTATAGAAATTAGCACATGTATAAAATGAACAAATCGAAGGTGTCAGTTTGCTGTAGAAACAGTACCTTCAATATGAAACATGATCGCCTCTAGAAGCAATACAGCACATACAGCGATGTGTGATGCTTTCAATTATGCGGTTTATCAGTTCCATAGGAAGCGACAGCCATTGCTTTTGCAAAGCAGTTGCAAGTGCGGCAAGGGGTTGAGGGGACAGATTGAGAGTAGCTAGACGTCTCCCTAAAGCATCCCGAACGTGCTCGATAGAATTCAAGTCCGGGGATAGAGCTGGCCACTCCATGCGCATAATTGTTTCCTGTTGAAGATAATCATCTACGATGCGAGTCCTGTGTGGTCTTGCGTTGTCGTCCTGTAACAGAAAAGCATCACCTATTGCCCCGGCATATGGGCACACACAAGCATCAAGGATGTCATCTCTATAAACCTGAACATTCACGGTTCCTCTTGGATAGACATGGAGGTCTGTGCCTCCACCCAAAGAGATGCCACTCCAAACACAGACACTGTCTCTTCTATGTGCATCTCGTTCACGGATGTTTGACGGATGATAACGGGTTCCAGGTTCTCTCCATATCAAAAAGCACCTACTATCGCTTTGTAGACTAAATCTGTGTTCATCTGTGAAGAGAAAAGCCCTCCATTGATCAGGCGTCCCGCGGACATGTTGTCGTGCCTACTGCAAACGGTCCCTCCTGCGGTGTGACATGAGCGGCACGCAAACGGCTGGTCTCCTCCCATATAGACCCCCTTCGTGAAGCCTTCTATGTACAGTTGACGTTGACACCAACCTTCCGGTGACTGCAGCAAGAAAGGATCTAAGAAGAGTCGGAGTAGCGGTTCTATTCCTGCGTGCACATAATGTCAAAAATCGGTCATCGGCGCTCGTCGTAGCAGTTGGCCGTCCTTGGCTGAACCTCCTAGATCCGAATCTGTGGTTTGAAATTGCCTCCAAAGTCTATGAACCACAGAACAACTCACATTTAGCCATCTGGCACTTCTGTTTGACTTTGTACTGCCTCTAGCCTTCCAATGGCTCTCCATAGTAGTTCTGCAGGCAAATGATGTTTGGAGGTCATTGTTACGAATTGTCTATCTCAGATGTCTGATATCACTATCACAGTGAACTATGTGGGCTTGCTATCAAACATGGTTGAAAGGGAATAGAGAGCCATCCCTCAGGACACCATCCGCACTCTTACTGACTCTATGCCTACACGTGTTTCTTCGTGCATCGCTGTCGCGGTAGTCCTACATCCTACTGAGCCGACTCCGTTCTCGCTCTGTATTCTGACTATCATTTTGAAATAAAGATCACTTATTGCTGTTTGCTGTCTCTGTCTTTTTTCCAAATTTCATCACTTTCTGACCAATCTTCTTGGTATTGCATTTTCAATGTCGAGCAGTGTATGAAGGATACACCGTATAATATATTAATATTTAGTGCAAATAGATTCAAATATTTATATGTAAAATAATGGTAATTTTAATGAGGCTAAGGCAACTTTAATGATTTCAAAAATAATTTCATTTAACAGGAAAATAAATGGACATTCACTTGAAATAAAATTTAATACATTTCTTTTACATTATTTCTTATGTAAAAGAAAAGAGTGCTTTTATAAATAATTCCTTAGAACTGAAACTGAATCTGTGGTTGTTTAAAACTCCTCTTGATTTCGTATTTAAGAAAAAAATCTACATGCTAACATTACTAATAATTTTGTGAATTATGTGAACCTATCATCACTTACCTTTATAGAAATTTTATAGAAAAGTTTCATTACCCTTTAGTCTCAATAGCATCGTCGCGATGGTTAACAGAATAGTTGGACAATAGTATTATCTGCTTACGGGTTCGTGACGGATTAAATGAAACGAAGATAGTTTAATAAAATTTATTTTCCGAAAAGAAGTACTTTACAATCCTGGAACTTTCTACAAAAGTACTCGTACACCTCTTTTCAGTATCACAGAGTACAATCAGTAGTTACCATTTCAAACTACGAACATCACTAAAAGAATACAATATTTAAAAAAAAACCTCAAATCTTAAGATCGCACAGTAATCTCTCAAAATTTTCAACTAAAGGGAAAATTGCTTCTCTCTCCTGTCTTATATAGTTTTCCCCGATTCGCCGAAAAATTTCCAGTATTTTTAATTTCCCGACATTGCTGGAAAGTATATATACGTTACAATTACGTTATATAGTATATATTGTTACGTGCGTACGGGTTCGTTATATAGTGAATGCACAAGTCGTAAAAAGTTAACAAAAATTTATTCTTTCCACAAGAAATAAATTAAAATGCTGAAATATTTCTTCACAGATCTTCGCACAATATCACAATATCTCAAAAGATTAGCAAAAACTCAGTTCAAAACAGATAAAATAATTCTATCTCACAGTGAAATCGCTACAATCAATACAGCATTAAGTAAACAAACAGCAGTTCGCTTTTTGCAGCTACAAGTATAACAGCAACAACAACAACTGAGATCAGAATGGCGAGGAAAGTGGTTCGAAAACCAGGGTGCATGGGTCAAAAACTGAGATGAAGCGTTTCAATTCGGCTTTTATAAGCTTTTTAATTATCAGTACAGCAATCACGATTTTTCTAGATTTTTCTGAATGGCAACAGTAATTACAAGATATTTATTTATTAAGCATTAAATGCAATCGCTCTTTTATTTTTATTGTTATTTTTTTTTTCGACGTAGCTTTCTCTTCAAAAATCGTCTGCGTTGCACTAGGAAATAAAAAGGAATATTAATTACAATTCTAAATAAATAGCCAAATAAATGTGAAATTCGTAACATTGCCCCCTTCCCAAGTACTGCACGTCCCGGGCAGTACAATCCTCGAACAGGAAGCCAAACTTACAACTAAGGCATCAGTGCTATAATAAACATTACTTTTCAATAACAAAATAAACAATAACTGCAATAAGTAACTTTCAGCAAATTAAATTCTATCCAACGCTAAATACAATTCAAATACTATCAAATACTAAGTACAAATACTATCAAATACTATAAAATACAAATGCTATCAAATACAAATACTTATCAAATACTAAAGAAATACAAATCAAATACTAAAATACAAATAGGACCATGGTCTTATACTATGTACATTACTATTTACAATTATATACACTACGTACTATGGCCATAGTAATGAACTAACCTGTCGTAATAAACGACTTTAGGTTTCGAGTTCAATGACTTACGGATCCGAACCACGACGTCGTAGGACTGTGTATGGACCATCCCAAGGTGACTGTAGTTTCGGAGAAAGTCTATTTCATCGAGTTGGACTCCATAAACACGCCTTGTCTCCTTCGTTGAAACGATGGCCAGTAGCTCTCGTGTCGTAGCGGGTCTTCATCTTGTTCGCCGCCAAGCTGACTCGCTTTCGTGCAGAACGGTGCTTCACTTCAAACCGAGCCTGGACATCTTGGATGTATTCCTCAGGCGATGAAGGCGCATCTGCAGGGCGGTCAGATAAGAAATCACAAGGCAGACGAAGATCACGACCGATGAGCATCTGGGCTGGAAAATTGCTGGTAGTCTCAGGTTTCTCTTCGATCTTAGTATGATTTCGGCACCTTTCTGAGCAGGGTATTTCAGATGACACGTCGGCGTTTCGTGGTGAAGATCCTTTCTGAGGATCGATAGTGATGGCCTCAAACGCTGAAAACAGTTTGCTGTTTTTGAAGTCTAAGGAAAAATTATATTTCCTTAAAACGTCCAATCCTAGTATGCAGGGGTCTGTAATATTCGCCACATATGCTGTGTGATGGTAGGTGGCACTTCCAAAGGTGATGTTCACATTTAACTTTCCATCTACATCAATTTTCTCGCCGGACGCAGTATGGAGAGTAACACAGGATGGCGTCCAAATCAGTGTTTTTCCTTAAATTTTTGAGCTAAATCCTTCCGAATTATGGTAGCATTAGCTCCTGTATCAATGATCATACTGCAAGGAACTCCGTCGAAATGCCCATTAATGGATAGTCCGTTACTGTTGCCACTCGCTGCAGAAATCTTGAACGCTTTAAAACAGGATTTTTCACTATCGTTCAATCTCACCTCCGCGTTATGATCATTAAATTGCTTCCTGAGTCGTTGCTGGGAAATGATCTTATTTTCCGCACCTCGGGGTGTTTTGCAGTTCGTTCGTAAGTGGTCTTCAGCTCCGCAGTTCCAGCACTTCCGTTTCTGGTCACACGTTTTCCATCTCATGTCATTTAATTGTCTGTTTATATCGTCCGTCTTATTTTCCAAGCTCTTTAATATTCGGCAGTTCCTTCGCATGTGCCCTAAAGTACCGCAGTTCCAGAACTTTATTGTCGGTTTCTTATCACCAATATTCCGCTGCAAGGCATTCACTTGTCTTGTTAAATCATCTAAACGAGCCATCAACTGATCCACTGGCTCGTGAACTCGCACAGCTCTGACTGGGTGGTGACCTCTACGAGTTGCTTGCTGAGCTACCTCGAATTTCATGGCGTATACTAGAGCGCTTTTCAAGTCCTTCCCAACAGCCATTCGCAGTGCTTTCTGTAATTCAGGATCACGGATGCAGTCGAATGAAGTATTGCAGGGACAGGATTTCCCTTGTTTCTGTCGGGCACTCCGAAAAGGCGAGGTGGGACAGCCTTTCAACATCCGTGGCGAGCTCCTGGAGTGTTTCCGTAGGCTTTTGTTGACGGGATTTGAACTGCAGCCTGCTGTAATCTTTTAAACACTTCTCTCCAAAACGCAGGTCTAAAGCACCGGACAGAGCTTCGAAATCTAGCCTTTTGTTTTCGGGAAGAGTCTGAAGGATATCCGCTGCGTCTGCTCTCAGAGAAGCGGCAAGATGACAGGCCTTAGCTTGGGAATCCCATCTATTAGCTTCCGCAACTATAGAAAATTGTGTCTTATACACTTGCCAGGAGGTCTTCCCATCATATGTCGATAGCTTCAGAGAGGGATGCGCAGGCATGGCTAGAAATTTAAAAGTATCCGAATTGCTTAATGCTGTCGCTACGAATTTCTTCAAGGTATCAACTTCTTTCGCAACTGCAGAAACTTTGTCATCAATTTGTTGTTCGATTTGGTGTTGAACTGCAGAAACTCTTTCTTCAATTTCTCCAACGCTGTTTTCAACCGTGTCAATTCTGTTTTCTATACCTTCAAATTTGTTTTCTATTATGCAGGTGATTCCCCTTTTTTATTTCCTCTTGACCAACTTTCATTTCTGCCTTAACAGCCTTCATTTCTTCCTTAACAGATTTCTCCATCTTTTCTTGAACAGAATTCATTTCATCTTTAACAGATTCTTGGCCAGCTTTCATCTCCTCTTTCACGGAATCTTGGCCAACTTTAATTTCTTCTTTAAATGCAGCAAAGGCTGCCATGAATTGCCTTAATTGTTCTTCCATTGCTCTAGTTAATAATGAAGCTGTTCAAAAACTTCGCAGTTTAAAAATATCGTGGTAAAAAATACAGCAGCTGCAGATCATCTCATGACGATAACATCGCACACATACGTTTTTCACACATACGTTTAAAAGTTGTAAATGCATGTTCGCATAAAGATTGGGAAGTTAAGAATGTTAACGATACTTTAAGAATAAACGGAAACAAAACAAGGTATAATTTTCAAAAATTAATAATATCAGATTAACAAACATGAAAGAAAGTAATTTCATAATTAACTAAGCAATTTTTGTAGATGTAACCTCATGCAGTTATTTATCTTCCTTTTTCTAAACATTTTAAGCTGTATTTTTCATGAAACATTATGAGTAAAACTTAACAAAAAAGATTAATTTATTAATGACCTTTCTTAATTAACTATGTAAATTTAAAATTCTTTTAAGGGCTATAAGTTGCATTCATTTTCTAGTCATTTTCAATTTTTAAATGCTTAAGTTTCCTTATTACTTTTTCAGGAAATGTTTACTAGTTCATTCAAAAATATCAAATATGAAAGTAAAAATCTCTCTCTTTCCTTCTTGCCTTCCCAAATCATTATGAGAACTACTATTTGCAGCTTTTAAAACCTGAAAAACGCATGTGTGCGATATCATCGTCATGCGATGATCTGTAGTTACTTTTTTTACCACGATATTTTCGACGATTTTCAACAGCTTCATTTTCGACGACGATATTTTGTACTGCGATGTTTTTTCTTTGCTTTCTTTTCTCCCAAGATGTTTTGTTCCATGACGTTTTCGCCTTGCGTTGTTTTCTCTGCGACGTTTTCGCCCGCGATGCTTTCTGCGGACATCGTGTACATCTGGATGTAAAATGAATCTGCAAATCTTTACTTTTTAGGAGAATACTGTGAATATGTATTCAGAAAATATGAACTGTCTTCTGAAATAATAAAACTGCCCTTTTCAAGGCCAAGTAATTTCGCATTGGAAAATCAGCCGTCACCCTTGAAAACAACTGAAAGGTCTTTTTCAGAGGCAAATATTCCTGACACGGAAAATCAACTATTGATTCCTGTATGATTTCCGGAAAAAGATACGCTACATTTTTTTTAACAGAAAGATATGTAGCAAGTGGTCATCCCACAAAATTACATGATTTAAAGCCAAGGAAAAAATGCGAATGTAAAAGTTTTAGTTGTATGCGTGAGTTTAACAAATTATTCCATTTAAAAGCTCATGAACAGCAGAAACGTGCAAAAGCTTCATCACCACTGCAACAATTCCACAGCTGTTTACTATGCTTTACTATTTCATTTCGTGTTTTTAATTTAATATGTAAAACATTATTTTGCGTTTTGTGCAAAATTATTTTATGTTGAATGTAAATTTGATATGTTAAATATAAAAGTGCTTGAAAGTTTAAACTCTGCTTAAATGACATATTTGAAAGAAAGTTAAAGATTGCATGAGTTAAAGTTAGACTCTCCAGTTACACGAAAAATCAGAACACTTTCGTGCGTTTTAGTACACTACGTACATTGCCGAAAATAAAGTGTTCTTTTAGAACTGGAGTTCAAGTTTCGTTTAACTTTTAGAAAGAAGGTTAGGTGATAGGGTTGGCTATTTTCCCACAACACTGACACGCTCATCTCCTTACAGAATATACGTCTGAAGAACTTGAGGGGAGTGAGTTAAATATATGAGTGAATGAAACTAATTGAGAGCCAAATAAAGTGATGAAATATGAATTGTACTGGGAAAGTGTAACAATGTATCTCTCTGTATAGAGTTCTAATATTTTTACCTTTCAGATATAATGGAAGGACAAGACAATGGTCAGGATGATGATTCAAGATGTACAGCATGATGTATGTAATTCCAGATGGAAATATTTCTAAAAATAATTTCCTTTATCTTAGCTATAACTTAAGTTTAAATCACCTTGTAAAGTTGAGCCGTGAAAGGAGATTAAACGCCTATTCTTAGAAGTGCATTTGAGATCGAGTAATCTAAAATTTGAAATCTTTAGAAAGTAAACTTTAAAGGATGTTTTGCTAGAATTTAAATCTCTCAGCAAGGTCGATGTGAGACCTTTTTGTTCGAGCAATTAAATTCTGATGGGGAAAGATGTAGAGGTTTAGAGTTTCCAACAATTATTTTAAGTTTAAATATACTTTACTGTCTATTCTCGTTTCTCATCTACTATTCCCTGCAGGAATGAGTTTTTAGTATCGCGTTTTATGCAAATGTGTTAGAGGAGTACTTAAGGAAAGTTCAGCTTACTTCGAGAGAGAGTGTTTAAGAGTCTTTAGTGGCTCGTGTTTGCCTTCTGGCTACTTCGCTCTTGAATCTGCTACCCTCGGCCGTATTGTACGTGCCTGTTGATAATCGCCGGCTAAATTAAATGAAGGGCCAATTACGTTAGGCATTTGTGTGTAGCTTCGGCTAAGTCTATTTTGTTTCCTATTAGACTAGTTTCTGGTTTTTTTATCCTGATTCAAAAGCCCGAGTGGAGGCTTTCCTGTAAGCCCAAGAAGGGGCCATCTGTTATTAATTCTTTGAGCAAAGTATTTTAACTCTTCTCGAGACTAGGTCGTGCATATTTGATCTCAGCGATAATTCGCTACTTAGTTCACTAGGTCCCTCTACATTTATCACAGATAAAGCATTGAAAGTACTGAGGAACATTACAACTTAATTCTTTAATTAAAAAAGAAAAAGTTAAAGACAAACTTATGTATTTTTAACTGTACACTTCGCTTAACATGTCACTTCTTAATCAGTCCGGAGAATGAAACACTGCCGAAAATTTGGGTGATTCACATTATGAACAAAATTGAACTTAACACTGTTACTTACTGAAAAAATGGGTTATAAGATACAAAATATCATGCTACATTGGCAAGTTTTTGAAACTATTTTAAAATAATAATGATATTAGCATTATAAAATAATTAAAAAAACCTATACTTTTTTATTTTTTCAGAAAATGTTTTTCCTGACATTCAATTAAAGTAGCACAAACACTGTAGTCTATTACTAGTTTGCGTCTCTTCATTTCATAATTGTCCAAAACGAATAAGCTCACTTTTTTAAGAACGAAAGAAACGTTTTCCGTCAGGAAACAGACTCAATTCAATCTAATACAAAACAGATTACTTTACAATTGGAAACTTTCCTTAAAATAATACATTGTAACTATATGTATGCTCTTTGTATTCGTTCCTTGAAGATTCATATACATTGATTTCTATAATCCTCGAAAATGCTACGCGCTTGCCTAGCAAGAATGAGGAAGGAAGAATTACTGCTTAAAGTAAGATAAAAACAGTGACTCTAAGTCATTAAACTTATTATAAACAATATTTTAATAAAACATTGCTAGATACGTCAGAAACCTGTATTATCCACTTACCAACTGGACTGTATAGCAGAGCATCGTATATTTCAAGCAGTAGGTCTCAAAACAGCTTTGGAAAGCAGAAGTATAATATTAATACGCAAAAACAGCAAAATGTCTAAGTAAAGATACAAATATTTGATGCGCTACGAGTGCTACGCAGGCGCACGATTCGATTAGCTTGATAGTCTCCTTTTTTCGTGTTTTTAATCTGTTTATTTGCAAATGCCTCTGAAGTTTGGTTGTTGTTTTTCCATAGATGAATCTAGATTCCATTATGTCTGTAACCTTGAGAGATTTCGGCTAAAAGTTTGTGCACTTTAGATTATTTTGTATATTTGAATTTTGGTAAAATAAACAATAATGGGGTAAAAAACTGATTTTTATTCATTTTTCATTTGGGTAAGAAGAGAAGAGCGAAAGATAAACTAACATTGTTAAAGAAAATAAGGAACTATCAACAAGGATACGAGGAAAAGAGAACATGGAATGAAGCAGTATAAAGAGATAGAAAAGCTGGCGTCTTATGTTCTACAACTACATAGCGATCAGAATTAAAAGTACTAATTTTAAATCAATAGAAAATAAAATTGTTTTATATTTTAAATCTGCAGTACACTTAACTTCGGATTGATTAAAGTACGTAATTACTTTATTTTAGGCTATTTGAGTATGTCAAGCCAAAGGAGAGCTATTTGCTTGGACAGAGGAGCTTTTTGGAAAACTACCTAGGAAAAAGAAGCCCATATTCACATTATACGTGAGGAATCCCCCTCCCAAAAAAAAAGAACGACATCCATATAGCAGCTTGCCCATCCGAGATTGGACCCCAGATCCAACTTCCAGTATTCAGTAGTCTTAACCACTCATCCACTAGTGGCGTTAACTGAATAATACCACCGATGGTGTTCACAGTTAACCCAAAATCACGGTCAATGTAAAGCAGTCATAAACATAGAAAAAAACTCTATATTATAATTAAAAGGAAAATGCAATTAGCAATTTAATTGCATTTTCGAGAACTTTAATCTGCAAAAAAAGTTCATGTAGTTAAGTAAATTAAATCAGTATTAAAAATAAAAAGAATACGTATGCTATAAATAACGCAAAAATAAACATCATTAAAAATGAAGAAACTAAGCTCATTTACAGGATTTTAAGATCATTATATCTTTATTTCAAGATTTCTAGTTTTCGTGTCTGCACGCAGGTTTTCTCTGAAACCGTTGGTGAAAATTTGAAGAACGTTTAACCAATTGTTTGATTTTTGTGTGAGTATCAAATCACAAACTATTATTCTCTCGCATAAAAATTGAAAAAATTGCTTTTAACGTTATGTTAAAAAATAGCCAATTGCTATTGCTCTTTCAAAATTATAATTCGATTGTTTTTGAAGTAGGTAATTTTAACTATAGATTGTTTTTCTAATTAACCAAAAAAGTTAGCTAAAAATAGAAATTGATTCATCAATAACGTTGAGCGAAGTAAATATTATAATTTTGAGTTCATTATAAAGAAGGAATAGCCATATAAAAAACTTTAATATATGGAACACAAAATAAAAAAAAAAACAAATTAATATCAAGGATACCCAAATAAGTACAGGTGTAGAGACATTAGGAATTTTTTTAAAGCAGGAGAGATGAAAAATGAGCAACGCCTTCGCCGGTAATCGAACCACGGACCTCTGAAATACGAGGCCAATTTGCTGAACACTACACCACGAAGGCGGGAGAAATACCTTATATATACTCCCCCTTTTTAAAGGGCGACTGTGGTTCAGGGGACCCAATCGCCAAATCCCGGTGGTGGAGAATCATCATCCACCACCTTTTTTAGTTCGGCCGCCAGTGTAGAGCCATTAGATTATTTCGAAGCAGGAAAGTGAAGAAATGAGCAACGCTCTCGCGGATACTCGAACCACGGACTACTGGAATACACGCCAAGTGTGTTGACCACTACACCACGAAGGCGGGAGAAATACCTTATATAGGTATAGGTAAAAGTATGTTGGACACCAGCGATGCACCATGGCTCAACTGTAATGACTGCCGATACAAACTGACCCTTAAAAAAATTGAAAGCTTTATACGAGTTGCAAAAAAAAAAGGTTGAGGAAATGAGCATCTGAAGCTTTAGAAAGGATCTGGAATTTATATGTAATGTTACATCGTGAAATTCCACCGTGCACCCTGCATCAAGTATTTATTAAAAAAAATTATTTAGGACATAACATTGCAATATAGTTTTAATACAATTTGAAATTCACAAATTAAACTGAAAACATCTGCTTGGGTGTAACAAAAATAACAGATAAACGTAATAAGTAACAGATAAACATAATTAGATAAATATAATTAAATTTTGGAAACACAATGTTATAATGAATAGCAATAATAATACTAAAGAAGTGTTCACGGTGTCAAATCATTTGAGAATAACATAAAAATGAAAATTCTGTGAGTAACGATCTGAGAGCTCAGGGATTTGAGAATGCAAAACCTGGGAATACAAAAAATAATTTTAACAAGAAACCAACACAATTAAAAAGAAAGAAAAAAGATGTTTACAGTTTATAAAGTTCACAAGTGGAATCGTTTTGAACATAATCACAGGATGTAAAATTTCATTAAATTTATGCAGCCTGAGGACCTGCCAAAGCTTTAGACCGCAGGAAAAGAGTCGTTCGATAATTTTTTTTAACTTCAGATATTGATGTTTATCTTTAATTAGAAACCTTTGGAGTGCTAGGTGATCAGTTTGAAGGGATTTTATGTGATTGTCCGCAACTAAGTACAGGAGAAAATGTAACGATCAGGAGTTTCCTACATACACAGAATTCGGCATTCGCCGTATTTCTTGCGCATTTATATATGGGAGAGGTGTGAGTTCTACAGGGAAACTCCAGATCACGAGTACCTCACATTATGAACAATTCGATTCACGAACAAATTATCTGAACAAAAAACACTTCAGATGGCTAACGAAAAATTGCGTCTCGAGTTACGAGCATTTAAATTGGAAACAAATGATTTTGAAAGGTGTTTTGAGGTAACCCATGCTATACATAGTTAACATATAAGTCTTTTTGAAACATTACTCTTCATACTCTTGCGTTCTACGGGTTCGTGGATTTGGAGTGATTGATGACAGCACTTGACGAAGAATCAAAACACGTTTATTTGTCAGTACTTCACAGGACAGTTCCAAGATGCATTACAGTCGTCGGAAAAATACAATCAGCAAAACAGCCTTCAAGTTATCAGGCTGTAACGGTGAAGACACTTTCACGGCAAAGCACTTGTAAGTACACTTTCGATTCGGTCGATCGCTCTCAGGCTAGTCTCTGAACTCAAAGCGCTACTACTGAATTCAACACACTCGGGAGACTCTTCTCAAAATTACAGACGTTTATAGTGAAACGCCACAAAATGCCAAAATAAAATTAATACTCCTTCTGAACTAACAACGGCCGCTGGGCTAAAAAAATTTGTCTCACAACGGCACCCTAAGACTGTTCGACTGCAGGTAAATATAAAAAAAGTGAAGACCTTGTTCCTGAAAAAAAATCCTCCTATTCAAAGATCCAGTGCGTAGGAAATGGAGAATATAAATCTAATCATTCCTAAAGATTTGAAATTAGAAATGATGCTTAAACCTAAAGTTCATTTGCTTTAGCTAAAGCATATTGCGGAAAACAAAATAAACTGTAAAAAATTAAATTAAGAATCCCTAGTTCTGATAAATAGAAATTTATGGTAACAGTTGATGAAGCATGAGTCTATTTAAATGACTGGAATGTAAAAGAAATGCAAAAAAATAATTCTGAAAGCTTTCAGATTTCACAGTGGAGCTGTCAAACGATTACTAGTGGCAATAGTTGTAATGCGTCTCATCTTGTTTTCATCAAAATGATAGCTTTCGCTTGTAGAAAGATGTTTGAATGAAATTCTTTGCTTAATTTTATGCAGCCGGAACTTGTTACTATGTATTCGGTAATTGAGCAAACAGCAGCAAAAATGTTTTCTTAGAACAATGCAATTGTTGTCATTCAGTTTATTACGTTACAGTCAGAGGGGCAATTTGCCCAGATTAATTTAATTTCGGTTTGGCATTTTGCGTTGATTCACTAAAAGCGTTTTTTCACTTTTCAAATTGTTGCCACCAAATATTATCGCCCTGTATTATATTTAAAGAAATTAAATTAAAACACCAGTACCTAGTCATCAAATTTTGAATAAAGTAATCTTCCATCCAATATGAGCATCTGGAAACTCTAATTTTGAATTTTGAATTTGTTTTATTATTTATTTCATTTTTGTAACACTTTAACGAATTTTTATTAGCAAACTCAAAGATTTCAAAACGAGGAATGGCAACGTTGTACAGAAAACTTTTTTATCTCCAGTGCCCTCTGAATTCGTGCTCTCTGAATCTACGTGTGCTACATGAATGCATTCGAGATTTTAATGGCGCCCATACCTAGTCCGGGGTAATGAGTAACAATGTTTGCTATTTTTTTTCTTTTTACTTGCTTCTAAGAGGCGTATTGTAATTGCGAAAAATTTCAAGTACCATATTTCAAAGAAAATATCCCTTTTGACCGCTTTCGAATCCAGTTAGAAGATTTTTTTTCTTATTTGCATGACGGACAGAATAAAGGATTCTTTTTTCCAAAAACGGATCATGAAATGAATTTAAAATGAATTTAGAAGGGACTTTCTCGTGTCGTCTGTACGTACGTATGTATGTCGCACAACTCAAAAATGATTAGCCGTAGAGTGCTGAAATTTGGTATATGGGACTGCTATAGCATCTAGTTCTGTATCTCTCTTTTTTATTGCGTTCGGCCGCCCAAACGTGTATAAATACTGAAGACCCCAAACATTATGACAACCTACTCAATAACGCATTGTGCATCCTTTTGCCTAGAAAACAGCTGCAAATTCGCCTTGGCACGGATGCCACAAGTTTTTGGTAAATGACTTGGTTGTACCAGATGTCTAAGCAGTGGTCATGCAAAGTCGACATATTCCGACATGGTGCTCTTAGCTGTGGCTCCATGACGTCCCAAATGTGTTCTATTGGGTTCAGATCGGGGAAGTTAAGGGGCCAGGACATAAATTGGAATTCATCCTCCAGCACAATTTGAGTTTTGTTGACATGTGGCGTTTTCCTAATGGAAAATTCCATTTGCTCTTGGGAAGACAGACGACATATAAGGGTGCAACTGATCCGCAATTATGTTCTGATAGTCCGCAGGTTCCATGGTCATTTCTACTACAATTAAGGGCCCCATAGCAGAGTATGAGAACATGAGAACGTTTCCCAAAGCATAATACCGCCACCACAAGCCTGTGTATGACCAGCTGTAGAGAGGGGAAGTAACTGTTCGCCTGCAAGACGGCGTGCCCTGACACGACCATCGACGTGACGAATGACAAATCGTTATTCATCCAAACAGGCAACTGTGTTCCACTTATCCATGGTCCAGTCTCGATGTTGCGGGCCCACCGTAGGCTTAGTTAACAATGACGCTTGGTCAACAGAAGCACACGAGTGGGACGTCTGCTGTGCAGTCCCACATTCAACAATGTCCGCTGAACTGAGTTTTCCTAAACCCTTGCATTTAAACTTGCATTGTATGCGGCTGTCATTTCAGCCACTGTTTGGCACCGATTTTGCTGTACCAAGAGCGACAGTCTTCGACTTTCTTTTCATTTGATGACGAGTGGGCATCCAACACCTTGGCGTCTACTGCTGGTTTCACCGTCCTTTATTCACTTTGCGTAAATAGTAAACAACGGCAGATCATGAACAACCTATCAGACATGCAGTTTCGGAGATATTCGTTCCGAATCTTCGGGATATTAGAATCTGCCTTCTATCAAATTCGGTTAGATTAGCAACCTTTCGTATCACCCGCAAAAGTAAGTGCAAAAGTGATTCCTTATCTTACATTATCATTATCGCAATTGCTAGTCTATCATCAGCCTTTCAGCTATAACCAGATAGTCTTGAAAATAACGTGCAATAGATGAGGCCGCATCGTGTCACGTGGAATAGATGGGGTGAAGCGAGAAGGCACCTAAAGGCGAAATCGAAAAGTAGAAATCTTGAGAAATAATTTCAAATCATTGCAGAAATTCGGGAATACAGTTCGAAAAGAAAAATAAGTCTTGAGCAAAATAAAGTCTTTTATAAATACCTAAGTAATTTATTTACAAAAATGAATGCAGGTTAGATATTCAGGCTCTAAGCTGGGTTGTGAAACACAGGTTCTTTTTAATTTCTGCAAAACTGTGTGATCGTAGTTGAGTATTTCAGAAATTTCCACAAAGTTAAACTTAGTACAGAGTTGAAACAGTTTTTGGAGAGTCTTGAGAGCTCCTCTTCTGTTGTTTCGGGAAAACTAGGGTGAATCAGCCTTGATAAGTACAAACTTGTTTTGAAGGACTTGCAACTTCTTCCTGTTTCGATTTGAAGTCCCGACCCATGCCGGGGCAGCCTAGAGGATGACAGCACGGATCATGCTTAAGTAAGATTAGCCTTTTGTTTTCTATACTGAGGGGGGAGTTTCTTTCAAAGAGAAGGTAGACTGCCATAAATGCTTTGTGCGCTTTAATTGGAACTTGGTTGATATGCTCGTCGAATTATCGCGGTAGACACCCAAGTATTTAACAGAATTCTTGAGTGTGATTTCGGAGTTGTTTAACTGGAGGCTGTAGTTGAAAGATTGTCTGGACTTCTGAATACGGAAGAGAATAGCTACAGACTCTAAAAGATGATTCCTTACCTTCCTTACCTATAGCAGTTAAATACTATTCCCACTTAATCACGAGCCCTCCATGTAATCCAGATGAGATCATTGAAAAATGTGGGGAGGGTCGCAATGTTTTGGCTCGTCAGTGCATACATATATATATATACACACATATATATAAAATTGTGCTTTTCTTTCCTTTAACACTGATTAAATTAATGAGTGCTTATATTTCGGTTAAGGTTTTTATGCCTTTATTTAATGCGCATGCAAGAGTTATACAATTATCAACAATTTAAAAGTGTAAGTGGCTCTAAGACTAACGTAGCGCGAATTTGTTTTCATTTAAGACTTTTAGTATCTTATTTAATTAAGTCAGTGATGCAAGAACTTCAGTGGGTAAAAAAGTTGTTTATATTTTGGTGCGCCGAACATTTTCTCTTTCCGCCTGCTAGTCGAATTGCTTGTTTCTGCGTCGCAATTCTATTTTTAATTCCAAAAATTATTTTAACTGTTTTAACCGTATTCGATGTTTTAGTTTTTATGTATGTTGCAATTTTTAATGAAGAAGTTTAGAGACTTTATGCATTTTTATCTTGCCGTGCTTGAGAATTGAACTGACTGAATGAAAAATATATCCCTAATGAAATAAATAAATGACGTGCAGCAAAAAATGCCTATAATTTAATAGGCCGTACAGCGAAATCATGTGGTATCTAGATCAGATTTTTTTCCTTTATTGAAACTAATGTGAACTACAGATAATTAAGACGAAATTCTATAGATATTTCTGCTGCCTCAAAATCGAGCAAACTGAAATGAAAATACTGAGAACTTGTCTCTGCAATATACAGCATCGCTTCAACTTTTGAATCATGTGCAAAGACTAATTGAATCATCGATTTACAGAATGATGGGTTGGCAAGACTGGCAGAAATGGAGCTATCCAACAGCTCGTAAGAATTCCTGATCTTACTTCATTGGACGTTTTTGTAGGGCTTTATCAAAATTGAGCTTTTCATTGAAAGAACTAATAATAGTCAAGCACAGAATCACGCAAGTTAGTGCAAACATAACTGTAGTAGTGTTGTCATATTGAAACATATTAATTTTGTTTGAGGTCTTCTTAAGACACTGAATTAAGTAGAAGCACTTTCAGATCATTGTATTGTAAAGTCATTAGGATTTTTTTATGCTGGAGGAGTGTAAAATGTGCAATGCCCTCGCCGAGACGCGAACCTGGACCTCTCGAATAAGCTCCGACTGTGCTTCCGTTACACCACGAAGGCATGCTGGAAGAAGAGAGAAAATACCTTATATACTCACTTTCTAAAGTGCGACTGGGGATTAAGGTTCACAGTCGCCAAATCCTGGTGGTGAAAAATCATCATTCACCACCTTTCAGTTCGGGCGACACTATAAAGTCATTAGGTTATTTCCAGCGTCAGGATCGAAGCTGAAAAATGTGCAATTCCCTTTGCTTGGAAGCGAACCTGGAACTCTCTCGAATAAGTGTCGAATGCGCTACCGTTACGTCACGAAAGCATGCCGAAAGGAGGGAGAAAATACCTTATAGTATATAATACATACTTTAAGGAGTACATTCTTCTCATGAAATTCCCTTATTCATTCTCAAGGATTTTGTATATTTTGTGTTTATAAAGCGGATTCTGACGAATAAATCAAATAAAGTCAACGTCTGACATCAAATCAAATATAAGGCTGACACGAAAATCTCTTGCGTACGTACGGGTTCGTAATAGAGTGAATGCACACAGTTCCCATGATAGGCTGATAAATTTATTTTATCAAAAGAAACTTTTGAAAGATCTGGAACTTTCTACAAAAATAGTCGTACAACTCTTCACAATATCACAGACTACAATCAGAAGTTACACTTTGAACTACTAGGATCGTAGAATACAATGCAATGCTAAGCGAGCTAAAGAGAGAAGCTGAACCGGACAGTACTCGGAACTCAGGCTGAGCTAAGAGCTAATAACAACTCAGAGAAGATGCTCTCTCCGGTCTTATATAGTTTACAACCAGCCCCCGAAATATTTCTAGAGATTTCTGACTCTTAGAATTACTAGAAGGCAATATGAAGGTCGAATTACGGTTACATCTAATATGATGATCAATTACATTTATTTAATTACAATACCTATTATGGTGATAAAGGGACCGGACCCAAATGTCGCCAAATTGTCACCAAGCTTGACGGCTTTTGGTGACTTCTCTACAAATTAGTCGCCGAAACCGCTGCCAGCTGTGCGATATCTCGCCAAATTACCGAGATACCCATTTACTCAATGTTAAACGGACTTGCCCCTATATTCGTACTTTTCTGGCATAGCTTGTCGCTCTAGATGTTTTCATGCTAGATCACACCGAAAAGTACGACAATTTCACATATACTTGCACTAAAACCACCTATGTACTAAATTCGTAACTCTGCCTCTCTCCTATAGACTACACGTCCCGGGTAGTACAATCCCTGGAGAAGCCACACTTAAACTAGGGCAAACCTATGCAGCAATAAATTAAGCAATAAATTCAGTAAAGAAGATAAAACAAATCATCAATCAATAAATGAGGGCACAAATTTAGAAACAAATAGGACCACGGTCTTACTATACTATTTACATTATATTTACACTATGGAGACTACGTACTACGGCCATAGTAAGAGTAATGAAGGACTTTACGCTTAGAATTCGATGACTTACGGATCCGAACTACGACGTCATTCAGCCTGTTTAGGACTGTCTAAGGACCATCCCAAAGCGACTCTAGATATATACGCTATGAGGAATACTTACTATGGCCATAGTAAGGGGCTAGCTTGTACTATTCAACGACTTTAGGCTTAGAATTCGATAACTTACGGATGCGAACTACACGTCGTTCAGCCTGTTTAGGACTGTGTGAGGATCATCCCAAGGCGACGACAGTTTAGGAAAACGTTCTTTCCGTCGTATAGGATTTCACAACTACACCTTGTCACCTTTGCTGAATCGATGTTCTGCAGCTCTCGTGTCATATGGGGGGTAACTGAAAAGACACTCCCAGCCTGGAAATCCAATGCTGTTTCATTAACTTTGCTATCGCAACAGCCTCTTGTTAAGGAAGAGAATACGCTTCAGACCACTTGGTAAAATAATCAGTGGCAAAAAGGATGTATCTGTTGCCGTCAGCAGTTCATGGCAGTCCCAGGATGTCAAAGGCGATACGAATAAAGGACGTTGCTACATTACTATGTTGTAGCTTTCCTCGACTGCATTTCTTCGATCGTTTCCGACCCACACAAGCGTCGCATGACTGGCACCCCTTTTGCACGTCATTTTTCGCATTACTCCAGGAGAAGCGCTCTCGGACTCTATGCAAATCTTCATTATTCCTATGTGGCCTACTATTGGGCTGCTATAGAATTTTTTAAGAACTAGTATCAGCTGCCAATGGAATAATTTTCCATCACCCGATTCGAATTCCACTACGAGATGCCGTTTCGCATATAGAGTGAGTCTCAGAGAGTCCAATACTGTTTTTTTTTGTCCTCGTAGAGCTACAGATCGAAATATCCTGCCAGTTAGATTTCCTGTTTGAAGATTCCATTAGTTCAGTTATGTGTTTAATGTCGCCGCCTTCCAACTGGCTTTTCCTGAAACCTTCGTTACTCCATGAGTCTCTCAGGCGATTTTGAAGTTGTAACTTGTCATGGAACCAAGGTAAGCAGCTTCTATTTCGCTTCGACGCTGGAACAATTTCCACAGCTCTCTGGGCAGGGTCTTCTAAATGGAGCATCGGCATTTCCAGGCGATGATCCCTTTCGATGACGGATAGCGATGTCATATTTCTGGAGTCTCTGTATCGACCTTCCTATTTGGCCTTCAGGATTCTTGAAGTTTAAAAGCCAGGTCAAAGATGCAGGATCTGCCTTCACTCTCATTGTTCGCATCGGTGTCAAGATTAAATGGTTTATTCAGCTGATGATACGTCAGGATCGGAGCAGATGTTAAGGCGTCTTTCAAGTTGCTAAATGCATGCACACATTCTTTTGTATACAAAAACTTTTGCTTGCTCTGTGTCAGCTTATATAGGAGTCTTGCGATGGAAGAAAAGTCCTTCTCAAATCTCCTATAGCGGTTGCAAAGCCTCAGCAAACTTCTCAGCTGATGTGCATTTTCAGGGCGGCTCCGGTCTCTAACTGCTGACACTTTTTTTGAATCTGTAAACACACGGTCAGCAGAGATTACATGTCCGAGGTAAGTTACTTCCTGTCTGAATAATTTACATTTGGTGAGACTTGACTTTAGATTGCCTCCATTGCTTGGCTTATTCCAGTTTCCTGAAGTACTTTCCTAAGATTATCTAATGTTCTTCAAAACTCTTGACGACGATGATGACTTCATCCGGGTAAATAAGACAGGCTTCGTAGGGAAGACCTCTTAACTCGGTCTCCATGAGGCGTTCGAATGTTGTCGAAGCATTACATAGTCCAAACAGCATCACGTTGAACTGCTAAAGTCCTTGTCCGGTAGTAAAAGCAGTCTTTTGTCAGTCATCAGCATGTATCTCTTCTTGCCAATATCCACTCATTAAATCAAGCCTCAAGAGTGCCTAGAGTGTAGTCAAATCTGGGAAGGCGGTATCTGTCTTTCTTCGTAACATCGTTTAACTGGCAATAGTCAACGCAAAACCCAGTTGAACAGTCTTTCGTTTTGAGAAGGACGATGGGAGATACCAGTAGACTAGCTGAAGGCTCGATGACGACACTCTCTTTATGTCCTTTTAGAAGTTTTCCTATCTCTTATTGTTTAGCAATCGGTGCACGTCTTGTATGTTGCTTGATTGGTGGATGATCCCCGGTATCAATTCTCTGTTATGTCAAACTGGTCCGACCTACGTCAGAAGATGAGCACGAGAAAACGTCATGAAATTCTTAAATGATTCATTCGGCATCTCTCCTTTATCATTACTCGTGCATTCTGCTATAATTCCGATATTGGGGCCTCTGAAGATAACTAGTGGGTCGTTTAATACTGGTCACTGGAGTACATGCTACAATCACTTCATCTTTCCTAATCATTTTCGGTTTATCACTGACGTTGGCAAGTCTCACGGGTACACCTGTTCTCGGTAAGTCGAAGAGTGCCGATACTACTAGCAGTCCTTGCGGGGTCTCACTGTTCTTGAGATATACAATGATATGTGTCGGAAATTTCTGTTTCTGGCTACGGATCCAGGAAGCAAAAATTTTGCTCTTGCTGGTACTGTGTTATTGTCTTGAGCTGTGATTTTGTGGACAGATTTTGCTCATTCATCATTCATTCCGAATACGGCTATGTCTTCAGAGGCAGAATGCAGTTCGTTCTTTGTAAAGTCCGAGGAAAAATTGTATTTCCTTAGAAAGGTATATACGGATACACTTCCGAGTATACACGAATCTGTAATATCTGTCACATATGCCGTGTGATGGCAGGCGGCACTTCCAAACGTGATGTTAATTTCCCATCGATATTGATCTCTTTCCCAGACAAATTCCGAAGGGTAAAGCAGGGCGGGGACTTTGCCTCCCAGTTGGTGAACCAAATGTTTTCGAATGATGGTAGCACTGGCTCCTGTATCGATGGATATGTTGTAAGGAACTCCATTGATAAGTCCCATGATGAAAAGTTCGTAATACCACCACTCATTGCAGAAATCTGTAGCGCTTTAAAATGGGTCATCGCATTATCTTTCAAACTCCTCGTTAAGGAATGGCCACTAATTCGTTTCCGTTCTTATTGCTGGGAGTGATCTTAACTTCCGTACCCTGGGGTGTTCTGCAGTTCCTTCGTACGTGAGCTTCAGCATCGCAGTTCCAGCACTCTAAACTTGCATTCACTCAATCCACTGGTTTTTGGACTTGAGTAACTTTGATTGGCTAGTAGGGTCTACGAGTTGCTTGCAGAGCTGCCTCGAATTTCATGGCGGACACTAGAGTGCTTTTCAAATTTTTGACATCAGCCATTGCCAGAGCTTTCTGTATTTTAGGATTCTAGATGCCAATCCCATCCATTCGCGTCCGCAAATATAGAAAATTGTGTCCTATACACTTGCCAGGAGGTCTTACCATCATATGGGGATACCCTCAGAGGGGAACGGGAAGGCATGTGTAAAAATTTTAAACCATCAGAACTGCTTCTTCCTGTCGCTATGCATTTCTTTAAGGTGTCAAATTTTTTGACAATCACAGAAATCCTGTCATCAGTTTGTTGTTAGATTTATTCCTGGATGGCAGATACTCTTTCTTCCACTTCCTAATCCAGAGTCGAAATTCATTCTTCTATTTGTTCGTTGACAGAGGAAACTTGTTCTTCAATTACTCCAACTTTATTTTCCACCGCCTCTATTCTGCCTTCCATAAAATCAAATTTGTTTTTTCTTATGCAGGTAATTTCTCTTTTCATTTCCTCTTAACCTGCTTCAATCTTTTCTTGAATAGCCTTCATCTTTTCTTTAACGGATTTTTGGCCACCTTACATCTTTTCCTAAACATCCTTCAAATCTTCTTTAATGGAATCTTGGACAACTTCTGTCTTTTCTTGAACAGTTTTATCTTTTCTTTAACGGATTAGGCTGCCCTTTCTATCTTTTCTTGGAATGCAGCAAAGGCAGTCACGAGCTGTCTTAGTTGCTTATCCATTGCTCTTGTCACTGGCATTCCCACTCCTGACACCAAAACTGCTACTTAGCTACGGGTTCGTAACAGATTGAATCCAATGATAAGTTGATCAAATTTATTTTATCAAAAGAAACACTTCAGAGGTCTGGAACTTTCCTCAAAAATAATCTCACAACTCTTCATAATATCACAGAGTATACAGAGTCAGTAGACAGAGTCACAGAGTCATATCACAGAGTCAGTAGTTACACTTCAAACTTGTTCAAACTCCCTTAGCCGAATTTTTTTCTGTTCAGCAAAGAGAGAAGGAGTTCAAAATGAACGATGTTCAACAAATAATTGAGGAGGTAATTAAAAGTTGAGATATTGCCAGGGGGAAGCAAAGCATATTACGATCAAAAGAGATATTGATCAAGTGAAGCCGTAGTAAGAAATAAGTGATTTTTAAGTGTTAAAAGATCTTTTTCAGGAACCTGGAAGGAAGTTAAACAATAACATTGCCCAAACTTCAGAAGAAGTCGTTCCAGTGAAACACTTCAAACTTTGGCTAAGGAACGTCGAACAGAAGGCAATGCAAAGCGCAGCTAAAGAGCGAAGCTAAACTGGGGATAGTATTTGGAACTGAGGCTGAGCTAACAACTAACAATAACAACTACTGAGAGCAGAGGTGCTCGCCAAAGTTGGAGACAAAATATTAATCTCAAAGCCAATTGCCAGCTTGGCGATATCTCGTCAAATTGTCGAGATACGCATTTAATCAATGTTGCCCCTGTATTTGTACTTTTCCGGTACAACTTATTTTTCTAAATATTTTCATGTTACATTACACAGAAAAGTGCAATTTCACATATCATCGCACTAAAATCATCTACCTATATACAAAAAGAAACTATATCATAATCATTATAATAGCCTTTCATTACTAACGAAATGCTTGTTTATATTACCGTTACTGTTACATAGAAAGAAAGTGGATATTTATTTATACTAATGCTTGCATTTCATATCGCTGGAAAAAACACAAATCTACAAAATATGCTGATTGTCGAGAAACACATCTAAAGTTTGGGAAAGCTATGAAACGCGGAAAAAAAACTTATAAGGTATATCTCCCACATTCTTAGCGTGCCTTCGTGGTGTAATGGTCAGCACACTGAGCCGGTATTTCAGAGGTCCGCGGTTCGATCCCCGGCGAAGGCATTGCATATTTTTCATCTTTCTTGTTCCAAAAAAATACCTAATGTCTCTACAGTGGCGCCCGAACTAAAAGGGTTGTGGATGATGACTCTCCACACCCAGGATTTGGCGACTAGGTCCCCTAAAACCCTAGTCGCCCTTTAAAAAGGGGAGTATATAAGGTATATCTCCCACATTCTTAGCGTGCCTTCGTGGTGTAATGGTCAGCACACTGAGCCGGTATTTCAGAGGTCCGTGGTTCGATTCCCGGCGAAGGCGATGCATATTTTTCATCGTTCCTGCTTCCAAAAAAATCCTAATGTCTCTACAAACTCACCTTACTAATTTTGAGTAATAATTTTCTCATATTCCGTTCTAAAATAACAAGAATTTGCATTTGTTCTAAAATGTTATGAAACAATCCAGAAGATTCATTTGAGTGGCAAAAGCAAATAATACAGATTCGTGATTTTGGCGCAGGGCTGGCCGAAGCCAGAGAAGGTAGATATTCAAAATCCTTAGATCCGCTGATTTAGATCTTTACCAATAAAAACAAATATTAGATTTCTTATTGAGAGATTTTAAAAAATTATCTTTTACGCGAAAAAGAGCACTTCTCTTTTAATTGTTTCTAGGTCAAGATAAAAGCGATCGAAAGTACAGCCAGACACATTAAAGGGAAGAGTCCTGTTGAATAATTTAGAACTGGAAATTCAGGAGGGCCTGGTCCCTGACGCTTGGACTTCCTTATTTGTGGTGGCGAAGTAGGTCAACTGGACATTTGGACCTCATAATTATTTCGGGAAGGGCTTTGGCTAACCGACGTTGGAACGTTTTCAGCTCCACTTGGAAAGCGTTTCGCTGGCTTCACACTGACAGTTGGTGATTGCTTTCTTATCTGCGGCGGCATTCCCCCTTTCTCTTTATTGTCGTCTATTTTAAGTTTTTTTGGCCTTGATCTGGGATTGAAGTTGCCGATCTTTCTCCCACTGGCACGACTTGTTCTGAAGTTTCGGCAATGCTACTTTTTGACTCCCTTCCAGGTTCCTGAAAAAGATCTTTTAACACTTAAAAATCACTTCTTTCTTACTACGGCTTCACTTGATCAATATTTGTGATACTCTGATGTGCATTTTTATCTTTCAAATAAAATATGCCATATTTTATTCTTTCTACTATATAAGAAAGACCCTTCAAATTTGGAATCAAATTTTGCCACTTTATTCTCAGGAGCGGAAAATAATCAATGTTTCATTTTCAGTACTTTTTGACCTGTATTGCATTCCATCTACTTTTTCTTTTGATCGTAATATGCTTTTTCCTTCCTCCTTTCAATATCTGTATTTTTAATTGCCTCCTCAATTATTTGTTGAATATCGTTCATTTTGAACTCTTCCTGTCTTTGTTGAACAAAAAATAATTCGGCTAAGGGAGTTAAGAATTTCCTCCCTAAAAATAATACCGCGGGATCTTTCGCGTAGTGTCGTTCTTTACCGTTTTCAGCGCAAAAGCTAATTCGTTGATACAGCTATCCCAGAGATTATGATAATTCTTTACTTAAATCGGATAAGTTTAACAATATTTTTATTTACTCGTTCAGCTGTACTGTAAATGCCGTATGTAAAGCCCTGCGCAGAAGTTTTCAAAAATCTGACTGGCAAACTGTTTGCCATTATCCAAATTACTTTTAGTTACGCCCCGTATTTTAATATATATTTATTTATGAATAAGTCTGACACGATTTGAGGAAAACTATCTCTATCCATTTAGAAAAATGCTTCACGATAACCAAAATATATCTGTTTTTATTTAGCTGACTTTGTTGGGCTGAGAACCCAACAAATCGATACCTACCAATTCATTTGGAAAGGCAACTATTTAGGTATCCGAACGGGCTACAATTAATATCGTTAATAAATTGACACATATGGCATAACCTGACATGCGTACTTACTACTGTCTGCAATTGCGGAAAATAAACCGCAAAATGGCCTGAAACAGGCGAATCATGTAACTTATGTAGAATTTTTAAAGTAAGCTAACTGTGATAATCTGTCTGAATTCGTGATTTTCATTAATTGCTTTCGTATAGAATAACAATTTCTCGGTAATTTCTAATTGAATTAATGTTCGCATGTTCAAAATTTTCTGGGTCTTTTAAGATAAGCACTCATATTTTTGAACTCGGGGTCTGCTTTCGGTTTTGAAATAATTGTATCTTGAGAATTAGTTATCTTCGAGATTAATGTAGTGCATTTTACGGTGTTTCTCTCTTCATCTAGCTTAATTCTGGACAGTACATCAGCAGTGACATTCTCTTTCTCTGGCGTATGTTTAATACGGAGGTTATATCCTTATAATACAAGAGTCGATGCTTATAACCTTATAAGCATCGGTGATACGTTTTTGCCTGGATACAATGACCGACGGCAGCATAGTCTGAATAAACTGTTACTAGGGCATTTGCAAAATACACTCCAAATTTTTTTAACTGCTAATAGTACGGCAAGAGTTTCTGGTAATTTTTGGGGGGGGTAGTTTCATTAGGTTGTGTTCAGCATTCTGGTTGATCATTTTAAGATAGGACCGAAGCATCAGCAGTGATCTCTAAGTTCTGATCGCCTTCCGTGTATTTCAGTACTGGGGCATTGAATAATGCCCGCTTCAATTGCTCAAACGCCGTGTTCGCCTCTGTTATCCATGTAAATCTGTTTTTTTTTTCTAGAACCTGTAAAGGTTCAACTATTTTTGCAAAGTCTTTTATTAGTGAACGAACGATACAGAGCACATACCCAAGAATGATGCCAATTTTTTTGCTGTGTTGGGCGGCGTATAATTATACTTTAGAAGAAAATGTACCTATCTCCCATAACTCAAAAACGAGTAGCCTTAGAACGTTCAAATTTTGTATATAGAACTGCTATAGCATGTAGTTGTGCACTTTCCTTTTCGATAGCAATTGACAGCACAAAAAGTATATATATATATATATATATCCACTCTGTTACTAGACTCCGTGAGCTCAGTTTTTTTAATTCTTATATGTCGGTAAATTGTGCATTTTTTTTCCTTTAAAAAGGATTGAATTGTGTTGTTATCTTCCGGTTAAGGATTTTATGCGTTTAGTTAACCTGAATTCAGTAGTTGTACAATTATCAAGAATTTAAAAATTGTTTCAGTTCGGCTAAGCCCATTTTTTTGCCATAGCAGCCATATTTGTTTACTTCTGAAACTTAGGATAATAGTGGATTTTTTTTCAATCTAGAGAAATTAAGCCTCTCAACAACAAAGATAACTTCTTCTTTTATTATTGCAAATTAAATCGTGTTTAATCCGTTCCGGAATGTTTATTTAAGTTATTAAATTATCCCATATATTGACTCAGCATAGCGCCCACAACAAATTAAGTCAGTTTCTACGTCTTCAGTGTCCTTTTGCCGAGTAAGACCAAAAGTAAACTTTCAATTTTGTGCACCGAAAAACCTGCCTTCTTGCCCGCCTGCCAAATTGCTGTTTTTGCGTAGAAACTCTAATTTTAATTGTAAAAAAATATTTTATAATTGTTTTAACTGTATTTATGTTTTATATTTTTCTATATTTTTCAATTTTTAATAAAGTATTTTGAGGTTTTATGTATTTTTGCCTTGTCGGGAAATAAGAAATGAATTAATTGAATGAGAAATATATATCTAATGAAATTCGAGGAAATAAATTTAAATAAAATGCAGGAAAAAATGCATATAATTTAATATTCCGTACAAGTAAGTCATGTGGTATACACATCAAATCGCTAGATTTCAGTGAACAGTAGACGTTACATTGAGATCTCCAGCTACCTGCGCTTGGTGTTGGCCTGCTTCTAATATACCGACTATTCTCTGCCTCATTCTGTCATCCATACGTTCGTGGATATTCATTTTACCAGATACCTTACAAAATGTACCCAGCTTTGACGCGAAGCACGGCGATTATGGTGAAGGAGTACACACAAATAGCCAAAATACCCTCGTATGCTTATATCCTCTCCACAATCGCAGCTTCGCAGATATGCACTTGTACGTATATGTAATAGACTAAATATTTGCATGTGGCGGCATAATTAGTACTTTTGATTCATTACTTTTCGCAAAAAGAGACATAATTCGTAAAATCTCTTAATTTTGCCCAGAAGTTTTTACAACTTTTTTGTTATTCCGATAGCCATGACCAGAAAAAGAAAAAAAGCATCATGTAAAAAAAAAAAAAGAAATGTAAACAAAAAAGCATCATGACAGTACATCATAAAATGCAATTGTTCTACCTTTCTACAGAAAACTGTTGGTTGTGTGCTGTCCTATAACGTAAGAAACCCAATTATGTTATTAATTACTAAAAAAATGCCGTAAAGTGACATTTCAAATAATAGTAGAAAGAAAATAAAAGTATTGATTCTTACACCATGCGTCGCATCGAGCAGGCATAAAAAGGCCATATGAGCCTCGAAGACAGCTGCTAACCCTGAGAGTTGTTAGGTTATAATAAAATCAAGTCATTTTCCACCCTTATCCGCATATTAGATAACGATGCTGGCTACAGCATCGTTGAAACTGGGTTCGAATCCCGCAAAAGTAATAAATATTGAAGATACTAAAGCAACAGGAATCAGACTAAATCACCTAAATTTCTAAGGTTAAGTAAAATCGTCTCCTTCACCTGCAGAAGTGAAAATGATAAAAAAGAAGCATCTACTGATGATAAATACGACATGACAGATTAAAAAAAAACTTAGAAAATTCCAACTAAGGAAAGGGAGGCACAGAAATGGAAAATGTGGTTTTTTTTTTACTAGTACTGTTTGGCAACACAGTATTTTTGCGTTTCTTTTCTTCTTAGCATATGTCTTATGCTCATTAGCGAGATATTTCAAGGCGTCTTTGTGTGACCATTGCATATTAAACCATACTGGCAAGAAATTCTGTATACACGCCAGGACTTCATAAATTACAAATTTTATTAGTATATGAGAAAAAAAGGAAATAATGTTTGCAAGTACATAGTATCTATGCTGTAGGGAGGCACTTAATATATAGCTGAGCCAGCATTTTTCTTGAGGGTCTTTGTGGTAGGAGACCTCAGAGTAAACGAGAGAGTTTTACGAAAACAGTAAGTTGAAGTAGAGACATTCGGTAAATCAAAATCTAACTAAGATAATAACCGAAAAACAAAAATTATCAATTAATAAAAGAAAAGACCTTGATACCTGTAATTGTACAATACGGGAAAATATTAATATTTAATATTTTTTGAGGCTAAATGCAAAATTAATAACGAGCACTCTTTTATTTAATTAGCAGTCAATAATCGTCGAAAAGGGTAAATTCTGATTTGCATTTTCCTCCTAAATTTGCAGGAAACTTTTTAGAAATCGTTTAGCAATAAACATTGAAATGTGATCTAAATCGGTAAATACGTTCTATAATATCTCCGCGAATTTTGCACATAAAGGTACTTGTATTTCATTTAATAAAATATAATAGCGTTTTATTAAATAGTTTGTTTGCACTACTGGAATCATACAAAAATATACATTTTATATTTGCAGAATACTTTTACCATTGCTAAAATTGCTTTTATAAAATTCTCCATCTTATTTTGACAAATTTTATAATCGGAAGTATATATCTAACATAAGTATTTAAGATAATAAAGCTTTTAATAACCGTTCAAGAACACTTAAAGTAATTTATACCACTTAGAACGAGATATAAATTACATTCGTTCATGTTTATTTTCGAAAAATTTTATATGAAACATATAGAAAATATTAAAGGGATGCCTTAATTTTTTTTTCACACGTACTTATCTTTTTCAAAAACTGCTCGTTGCTTAAAAATATGTTCGAAAAATTCAAAAATAAAATAATTTATTCAAGAAATACCACAAAAAGCTCACTTAATTATTCGGATACTCAAAAATTTTGCTAAGATTTCCTGCAAATGGCGCTTTATATTCTTTCCATTTGGTATTAAATGAAAACATATTTCAGGAATTACCGCCATCAGTCTACGGGATTAGTTCTTGAGCAAATTATTTCAGTAATTTCAAATTTAAAACTTCCATGACAAGAGGCCACAAAGTTTTACTATAAATTTAATTACATGGCACATTAAAGGTAGTAAAAGTAATGGAAATACCACAGAAACAGTTCATGTAAAGCATCCAACATCCAAAATTACGAAAAGTTAGCTATTGGTAGAAAAGTTAAAATGGCAGCAAAAGCATGATTTCTTTTCAAGCAGACATCAAGGAATCGGAGATTTATCCTGTGAAAAATCAAACAAAAGACAAACTTAAATGCTTTTAACTTCACAGCAAAGTTAGAGGAAAAGTTTCTAACTAAAATCTTCCTGAAACTATCCCACTGAAACTCATCAACTGAATGATCAAGGCATATGGATGCAATGGCTGAGTAACAAGAGAGGAAGTTCTCCGCGAACAAGAGAAAAGCAAAGTTATACCTAAATTCATAAAATCCATGATAAATAAAAATTCATCATGTTGGTCTAATGCAATAAATACAAATTCAAAACTTAGTATTATTTGGCACCAATGAATGAAATACTGTAGAGCGATAGCCCAATGAAGAGCCTAATTTGAAAAACTGTCAAACAAGGATTGAGTTGAAAAAGTATTGGAACACAGCAAGTTTTCAAGCATTGTTTGAAAGAATACGTAAATATTTTTCTTATGTGTCATATGTTAGGGCTAAAAGATCGCAATTTCTTAAAATTAAATTAAACTAATGTTAAATAAATACTAAATTATGCACACTTTATGTACGAACGAGAAAATAACTGTCAAAAGAGTTACTAGAACATACATATATTTTCATATTTTTCAAAATTAACATATTTGGCATAAATTTCTAACAAAATATAATTTAATGTGGAAATATTCCAGCAGCTGAAATTAGAAAATCCAGGCCTATCTTCTATCACTAACAAGTGATATAAATTCTTTTTTTTCCCACTACGACTCAAATAAAAGTTTATACGGATGACTATGAAATTAAACAAACCTGAAATATTACAATTTTCCAAATATCGCGCAACAGATATTTAATTAATATCATTCTATTAATTACTTTGATAATTTTTATCAGGTAATCAAAAGATAATTAAATGTAGTTCCTATAAGTTAAAACAGGAATTTTGAGAAGAACAACTTAATAAATGAAGTAAAATATTTTTTACCTCTTTTTTTAACTAGATTTTATATTTTCTTGTCAGTGTAGAACACACAGACAGTATACACAGACATGCATATACTCAAAAGTGTTCTTTTAGAAATAATAAATGTATCCACAGCGTTCGAAATGCTTTTCCCAGGATTTAAGAACATTGTTCTTTTAACCCGTGCAAATTTGCTTCCAACTTCCGTTGTCACACACGTAGCACTAACTGTGAGGCATGACAGGTAGCGAATTCGACAGAGAATGTTTTTGGTCTACGTCGCTGGTGACGTCACTGGCAGGCGCGAATAACTTTTTTGCTATTCTAAAAGCAGCTCTACGGTCTCCGTCAGTTCTGGTTCTATCATTTTCTGCGTAGAAATGTGCATTTAATAAATATAGAAACTAATTACTAGTAAAGAGACTAAGTAGCAAGATCAACGAACTGCTTTTGCTGTTTGTATCGTATTTCGCCACAAATAACAAATACAAAATGTTTCTTTTGCCCAATACATCCCAAGTATCCCACTTTGAATGTAACTCAAAAGAGGAAAACTTTATTCAGAACATGCATTATTTATCATATCAAACAAACAATCATTCAATAGCCGAAGTACGTAACATATATCAGATAAGTGATGCAAATGCTAAAAGGTATTTCTTCCGCCTTCTTCGCATGCCTTCGTGGTGTAGTGATCAGCACACTCGGCGCGTATTCAAGGGGACCGTGGTTCGAGTCCCGGCGAGGGCGTTGCTCTTTTTTCATCTCTCCGGGTTCGAAATAACCTAATGTCTCTACAATGGTTATAAAAATTGCATTATTATATAATGTATCTAACTGGAAATTAAGATTTTTTAAATTGGCGTACTCAGCATTGAAAAATCAACCTGTAGTAGGCATAGCTCACACAATTTTTCATTGGGTCTAATTGCTTGCTAGAAGTACACGTGAATTGCAGTTACTGATACTGGAAAGGTAATCTTAAATCAGGAGCAAGTAATACGCAATTGGAACAGGAATCTTTAAAAACTGTACTGATGAAATATTTTTCATCTTACCTAAATGTTTCATTATAAATACCTTTATTTTCCTCCTTAAATAACTTTACTTAAGAACATCTTCTGTAAAATATTTTAGACTTTTTTCTTTTTTTTTACTTTGTCTTAATAAAGATAACATGCGCTAGGACTAAGTTCAGCCCATGACGGTAAAAATACTCACATTTTTGAACGATTCTCCTTAGGATTTATTTATTGTGATGACGAATACAAGTATAAGAGGTTTGAATTTTTGGTTCTATGTCATTACGGCAACATATCAAGAATTATGTCGCCTAAGGCGAGGGATGCCTTCATGGTGGGCTTTCCAACGTTAACTGGCTTGTATAGACGTTACACACGGGAAAAACGCCCATGCAGCCGGGCCGTTCGCGGGACTCGAACCTCGTATCGAACTACCAGTATTCAGCGACTTTACCGCTCGGCTTCTTGTGAGCCTACAAGTGTAATAGGGAACTGTTTCCTTTTGAAAGCGAAGCTAAGGTCCGTTTTATCTGTACGAGAAAAAAACATCGGGCCGTCTCTTATATTTTAAAATATGTAAACTCTTGCTTGATTATTAGACATGTACCCTTTACAGAGACTTTTGTGGGTACTGAAATTTCTTAGTAACATAAATGAACTACCCCTTCATCACAGTTCTAAACAACTTTATGAGGTGCTGCAGTAAATCAGTGACAATCACTTCTATAACTTTCGAACTAACTGCAGAAAGAAGGTCAGGTATTCGGTTATATAGTATCAAGGCATCTTGTCTTTACTTGTTAATTATCATCTTAGATAATCCTTTAATTAAAAACCTAAATGAAATTAACGGTGTCAACCTCTTCTATTGGGATATGCACATGATTTTTAGTGAAATTTATCCACTTGCACTCAATAATTTTAAGAAGCTATTTATTGATTTTTTTCCCATTTCGATTTCATATTAAATAAAATATTGAAGTGGATCCACAATGCGGAACTTTTAATGGAAGCGTAGATGTCATTTGCTCTCCTTCCTTTAGAAGAAACATGAAGTATCCATTGGAAGTCATCGTTCAGGACTTAGCTGTCCTCGAAAGAAGCCTTAAAGTGGCGTGCCATCAAGGATAGGTGGGCTTAGAATAGTCTCCTACCATTTAAAATACTAATAGTTTTTCAGGTAGATTTTCATCTAACATTCAAAAATATTAATCTTATGTCTTACGTAATTACTATCATCTTATGCCTTTTCAAAATATGTGCCCTTTGGAAGCAGTAGCATTAGACTGCATCCAATCCGACTGCTTCCAAAGAATTAGGTTATTGATTCAATTAGGTTCAATTAACTAATTCAATGCTGAATACGTTAATTTTAAAAAAAAATCTTAATTTTCAGTTAGATACATTATATAATAATGCAATTTTTATAACCATTGTAGAGACATTAGGTTATTGAATTGAACCTAATGTAATTAACTGAACCTAATTCAATCAATAACCTAATTCAATTGGTTATTGAATTAGGTTACTGATTGAATGGAATATTACGTCAGCGAGCAAGTTTGGGTTGGGTTGAGTTCGGTTGGTTTGGTTTACTTAATTATGGCAAGGCACTCGAGGTATATCTGTTTAATGGAAGGGAAATCTTCCTGGAGGACATTATAAGAGAAACTGGTTCGTATACACATTAAAAATTGGGAAAACCATGAAAATGCACATGAAGCCGAGATTTGAACTCGGGACCGAACTACCAGCGTTCAGCAACTTTACCGCTCGGCCGCTGATGAGCCTACACAAGCAAGGACTAGCTAGTTTTCATCTATTCTTATAGTCACCTTAAACAGAGTTTCAACTTGCCCTTTAACAGTATTTGGTTGCCTTTTGATGAGCTTATAAAACGGTGTTTTTGTAAATTGAGAAAAAAATTATAATGCTAGAATACAAATTTCATATTCATTCGAAAGAGCTCCTCCAGACAAAAAGTTTGGCATAATTCTTATAAAGAACGGATTAATTATTCTAGAACATATATAATTTTAAAGTTTGTCACCGTTTGGATTCTCATTTTCAACAATAATGCTAAGTAAACTTCATATGTTTTTCATACATTTGCCTTTTAAACCTATTTTATTCAATAATGGTATATAATTTTTATGGTATAATAAATGTATGGCAGTAATACTTTTTATGGTATATGCATATCTAAATGCTAGTATAAAATTTTCTATTCATTTGGATATATTTCTCTTCGCAATATCTGAAATATGATATATACGCTCCCCTTGAAAAAAATAAGCAACAAAGGCAAAACACGGAATAAAGCAAAAACTATTTAATGAGTGATGTTGCTCGAAGAGGTTAGTGTTGCATTCCTAGACCACAATAAAGCAAAGACATACAAAAACACATGTGTTACGACCATTACATCGCGAAAGACCAAATGGGTCGGAAGAATGCGCAACGGAAACATTACGCTAATAATGGGTATGATACTCTCTAGTTGAAATGCATGCTTGACAACGGCTAGGTAAGCTGGCAATAGTGTCGTTGATCACTTGTGATGACGTTCGGCGCCCGATAGCGTGTCCCTGGCTCATGCCGCATCATTGCTGTTCGGAAACCATTCCGGGTATTAAATCGAGTCTCATACGTAAAGATTTCGTGGCGCCACTGATCTGACCGCATTTGGACACCAGAATGAGAATCGTTCTGGATGTTAAATCGAAGCTCACCCGTATGTTCACGGGCCCAATTCAACCGCGCTCTGACATGCGATGGGCCAAAGGAACACAATCGTAGAGCGTCCACCTTCATGCAGTCGACAAGACATAGTTTGGTGCGATATGTGCCATATAGAAGAGAAATGCAACGCCAGTTGTTGTGCAGTTTGTAATCTACGGCGTCTTGCACATTGCAACAAGGAAGCGATCATCTGGTGCCATTGTGATAATTCTTCGAGGTCCAAACTCACATCTTCTACAGAAGTTTCTGTTCCTTTGGCAACGATTCCATAGCCTATTGATGACACTACGTAGCAATTAAACTCTTTTGCAGCAGTGGATTGTCTGGGACTACCTTGCAATACACCAACAGCCCTCCAACGCATTTCATCGTGTAAGTGGTGTCTCCGGCTGATGCCTTCCTCTTTGGCGCTCTCGGATTACCAGGAAATATCGCTGCTTGCGAACTGAAGCATAGGTCCGGCATGCCCCTTTTTTAAGGCGTTGTGGTGTGACTGCGGGATTGCGTTTTATGCTAATTTTGTTTGCTATTTGCATTCGGTGATGCAACCCTACCTCATATGTAAGTTGTCTGTTTTGATCCTCTTTTGACGCTCATACCTTTTCTTTTAGCATTTGTTGCTTATTTTTTTAGCACGAGTGTAGCATAAAAGCTAGTTTTCCAAATGAATTATTCGGACTAGACTCATTAGCCCGGGCCCATACCTACGTAGTTAAGTCAATAAAAATAGATTTTTACTCGTTACAATGGATCATTTTTCTGAGTGGATAGAAATAGTCCTCCTAAAAAGAGCCATCGCTAAAGACCTTTTAGATTCTTTTCGTAATAAATGTATATTAAATATATGGAACTCCATGAAAGGTAATTCCAAATAATGGAAAGCATTTTGTTAGTCAAGGTGGGAGATAAATAAGGTTTATCCTAATTTTATTAACAGTTATTCTAAGTTATGCAACTGTCCTATCTATTCTAAATTCGGCTTGCGATTTCCTGGCAGAATATCATTTCAGAAATCTCAGTTAATGCAAATGAGTAAGAGTACTATTTAAGTCGATGCTTCACCGACTTCTACAGAGAAAGTCTGAATTCCTGACTAGCGCGGGTTTGCCATTTGGTTACGTTCTCTCTGAACTACTACGCTCTGCCATATTTTAGGCTTCGACTCATTCTCAAAATTTCGTAAACTTGAGAATCATTTTCATCTGGAAACTAGAAAATCGTAGATAGTCTCTATCTTCTTCAGGTATTCCTACGGTTGAAAATGCTCCCTGAATATCACTGCTGAATACACAATCATATTCGCGAAATCGTAAAATCACGTCTAAAATTCTAGGTTTCAACGTTGGCCCAGAATTCAAACATTCATTAAAATACTTGCACCTTTTGTCTTTTTACGACACATTGAATGCTAATCTAACTCTCCAATCTTACAAATGTTACAGTGAAAGACCGAAATCTAGAGAATGTCGACATTTTCCGATAAGTATCAACACTCTCCGATGAATGTTAGCATTCACGTATAGTCTCTTGGTTATGTCCGGAACATTTTACTAAATATCACCATGCACTGATGGTGAATTAGGAATTAAAATACTTTTGTTACACTTTTAAATCATACTTTTATTGTAACATGTTATGATATAGATATATGTCAAAATAGGAGAAAGCTTAAATAACAGCACATGTGAATAAGCAGTTCAATTTAAAATGAGCAATACATTCTAAAGAAAAAAAGAATAACGTCAGTAATAAGCTTACTTAATTATATGACTGACGTTATACAGTCTTATTTATTGCAACTCTTATGACAATTTGCACAAGAGTCCCTTGCTTTTACAAAGCCTCACTGTATGTCTTCCTGGCTTCTCGTTTCGACCCCCACCAGAGCATATTTGTGTACGTCGACATACACTCATTGCCATAAAAATTTACACCTGAAGAAATAATTGTGGAATCGTAACGAAACTTGGCATGAAAGTACATGTCGAGTAGATATGCAAATGATTAGAAATGCAGCGTGATTGCGCATTGCGTAATACACTAGAGAGCGTTGAACTTCATTCTTCTTGGAGTATAAAATAGATAAGCAGAGCTTGTTTGAGTATATTCCACTCTTCACTGCGAGAAAAAGCTGCTCATCTACAAGTCTACGATCAGACCGATCATGATTTATGCCTCTCCAGCCTAGGCCACCCTCATCAAATTATGTATTGTGCAGAACCGCTATCTTAGGATGATCACGAATGCTCATTATTTCGTGCGAAATAAATGCCTTCAAGATCATCTCAGGATCGACTCCTTAGATAAGTTCATCGCAAAGCAAAATCGAAATTTCTTCAGAGAAGCACAGGACTGCAATCATATGCATCAATTTAACCTCTTTGAACATGAAGTGCTGCAAGAAGACAGACACCTTAGACCATTTACTGCATTTATTCTGAATGAAAATCAGAACTTTCCTACTTAGGATTTTATCCTGTGTTTATTTGCAATCTTCAAACGCTTAAAGTTAAGCAACAACTATCGAGATCAAGACACGGGAGGGTGTCCTCCATGACTACGTACTCAAATCTTCTACTGCTAACTGTAGAACTCTCACTGCTCTCTTCCACTTCACAATTCTTTTATTTTAATTAGTTCAACTTATAGTATACGGAGAAAATATGTCTTTATCTTTCCACATTTAAATAATTATGTAAATAGCGAATTTTCGTGATTTTCCGCATACTCATCTCGACAGCCAATCAGAAGACTTCTACTGAGACAAATCATTTGACTGCTTCTGATGGACTCTCTGTATACTTTTAACTTGTATTTACTTATTTAATTTTGTATATAGTTTTCCTAAATATCTGGAAAATGCACTTACGATGAATTTACGATCTGAATATTTGAAAAAATGCACACTGTACCAGAAACTTTGACCAGCACCTCTCCAACCTATCAGATGCCATTACAGCCTCATGTGACAAAGTAGTCACGCCCTGTTACACCTTGCATCTTGTCTTCCGTTCTTGCTTTCTGCAAGCTACACACGGCAGTAGTGGAAAAAGGAAAGGAAAGTGTTTAAGTGTTCTTAATCTTTTGTTAAGGAAACGCTGAGGTAGACATGCCGTTACGCTGCCATCAAAGCCAATATCATCAGCTGTCAGAGTTCGAGAGGCGAAGAATCATCGAGATGATGGAAGCTGGGTGGTCAGCTCGGCGTGAAGCTCTTCAGGTAGGCCGTTCTGATTTAACTGTGAGGAGGTGTTGGAACCAGTGGACAGAAGAGACGTCATTTACACTGTAACCAGGCTCAGGACGCCCTCGACAGACCAGTCGTCGAGAAGACCGTCACATCATAGACACGCACGCGTAGAGCCAACTGCCACATTGACAGCTATTCAGACACAGGCAGCAGCTTCATTACGAGCCCCTGTGTCATCCCGAACCATCGCAAGGTTGAAGGTATCGCGGCGCCTATTACGTGTGCTGCCAATGACATCCACCCATCGACGCCTCCGTTTGGAGTGGTGTCGCGCACAACAGGATTGGACTTTAGCGGAATAAAACCAGGTCGTCTTCAGCGACGAAATTAGATCTAATTTGACCAGAGATAACAATCGTGTTCGTGTGTGGAGGCCCCGTGGTGAACGCCTCAATCCTGCCTTCGCTTTACAGCGACACACTGTTCCCGCAGTTGGTGTGATAGTATGCGGTGCCATTGCTTACAGTACACGGTTACTCCTAATATCGATCCATGTCACAATGACAGGCCAGCGGTACGTCCATGGCATCCTTCAGCTACATGTGTTGCTACTCATGGCAGGGCTCCCAAGAGCCTGCTTTCAACAAGACAATGCTCGGCCACACTCAGAACGGATCTCACAAGACTGCCTCCGCCACATTAACACCATTACCTGACCTGCTCGATCCTCAGATTTGTCACCAATCGAGCATATCTGGGATCATTTGGGATGGCAAGTTGGACAGTCTACGAGATCGGCCGAACTAGAGGCGCGTTTTACGACAACCGTGGAACGAGATGTCTCAGGACACCATACGGATCTTGTATGCCTCAATGCCCGCATGTATCGCATCGTGCATTCGCGCTAGAGGTGATCCAACAGAATACTAAAACTTCCGTTCATGTGTACTTTTTCCTGCAATAAATAATCCTTTTTCCTTTCATTTTCTAATCACTCACTTATATCAAAGTAGTACTTACATATGTAAAATTTCGTTTCATTCTGACAGCTCTTTCTTCGTGCGCAAGTTTTTATGGCAATGAGTGTACACCAGTGATGTCACACGACATACACCAGTGATACCAATATATAAGATTACAACCAAATACTTTCACTGACGTATTTGGTATGTTTGACAATCTTTCACTTACATATTTGGTATATTTGACATTCACCGGCAAATGTTAACATTCTCCAATTTCGGTCTTTCCCGGTATCACATATGATAAAGATTTCTTTCGAAGCCGGAAGAACACTTCTCAATAATATTCAATTTTAGTTGCTCTTCAAAAATGTTTTTATATTCATTGGGTTTGGTTAGTATAAATACAGGAGCCTTCGTTATATTGTAAGGTTTTAGTTAAACTAACAAAGCTTTATTTTAATTTAACTTTTTCTATCTCTTCTCATTTCAACTTCTCATTTCTCGCGTTAGAATAAGCGCGCGTTTCAGCTTTATGCTAATTTGAAGTGGAGCCAAGTAGTCTTTAAACGAAAGGTAGAAACCTTTCAGTGTGAGAGAGCTTTTAGTCTCAGACCGCTGTTACTCTATTCAACGTTCGCCTGACTAGCTAGTATTTAAATTCTAAGCCGTAGCGCTGTTAAGTGATTACTTATTGAAGTAACTCTAAGTGTGTCAGTATTACTTCAATTTTGCTACGCACCATTCAGTTTAGAGGCCAGAGGCCAACTGCGTTTAGAGCTCTGTGAGCAACGACTACTTAATTTCTATTTAGCTTTAGTTTAAGTTATCTGATTGTTCAGTTTTAGACCCAAGTGCGGTCTTTATTTTCTGTATCCCTCCCGAGTTGGGATGTGGCTGTAAATAATTGTGGTTTAATAAAAGAGGATTTTAAATCCCTTTAAAGTACAGTTCATCTACCACTTAATCAAAATATTCTACCACAGAACATAGCTGCATTCAGCTCCCTGTTCAAGATCAGGACTCAGTTACTTTCACGAACATGTTCGCCAAGAGTATGTACCGAACACTCAGTCCTGACACTGGCGCCCGAAGAAAAATAAGAGAATGGCCGGAAAGACAAGAAGACGAACCTGAGATACCTGCAGTACCTGTCCAGAACCCTGAGATGCCACCTCCTGCCCTAGAAGGATTTGGTAACATTGTACAAAACATGCGGGCAGCCATGAAGCCAGCGGCAAGTTTTGACGGCAAGCCAGCCGTAATGAATTTCCTGGAAAAGCTAGACGCCCATTTCATGTTATATCCAGTTCACGAATTTCAGAAAGTCACTCTTGCCACCAGCGCTTTGAAGGCCAAGCGCTGAATTGGTTCAAGTGTACTGGAAAGAATGTCTTGGGGGAACCGAGAAGCCCCACACACACTTATGAAAATTTTAAAAATTCCTTGGTGAAAGCATTTTCTATAGCACAAGATGGAGCCAGACTGGAGGCGGAACTCTTTAGTTGTTATCAGGAAAAGATAGAAGATTTGTCAAATATTACATTGAGAAAAATTCAAGTTTTCAAGCTTTTGTATGGAAGCCGCCCGGATCCTGAAATTATTCAAATTATACTTCCTAGGCTACTGCCCCAAGTTCAAGATTTCATCGAGCTAAGAAACCCAACGACGTTAGATAAATTATTTGAGTTCGCCGTACAATTTGAAACCGAAGAACAGCAGACAACGAACGACGTCGTCAAATTGAGCGAAGAAGTCAGTGGAGTTCGCCAAGACCCCAGCAGAAGCGAAATCAGAGTTACGGGAACAAGGCGAAGCAATGACCGAAGAAAGATGTATCTCCTAAATCGAGCGGCGAACGACGAAACGTTAATCGAGAAACGAGCAAAGATTCAGAAGTCAACCAGAATAAGAAGAATTTAAACTAAGATGGATTTCTTCGAGGAAGGTGAAGAAGTCCGAAGTCGCGCAAAATCCTTCCACAATTAATTTAAATACCGTGGTCGTGAAAAATTTAAGTTTACCGAAGATTGAAGTTTTAATTAACAACATACCGGCGACGGCTCTGTTGGATACAGGAGCGCAAAACAGTTTTATATCGGAAAGATTTTTCAAGAAGCACTTTCGCCGTTACAGAATTTTTAGTGCAAGAGACACGAATGTCATAGCGGCCCAAGGAGAGAAATGTAGATGCTTAGGGAAAGTACTACTTTTCGTGCGTATCAACGAAGAGCAGGTAAAAATTTTATTTTATATTGTGCGAAACCTGCAAACATGTATTATTCTGGGTGTGAATTTTTTTAGATTGGCAGAAGCTAAAATGGATTTTAAAGGGGGTGAATTGACATTATCGATGAGACCAGTAGAAAGGCAGAATGATAAGGCCCCGCAGCTGGACTTGCAGCACTTACCAGCAGAAGAGCAAGAAAAGCTGCAGTCGTTGGTAAGTGAGTTTTCAAATTTATTTAGCGATGTACCGGGTTTCACGCAGGTCGTAAACCATACCATAGAAACTGGAGACGCTCAGCCAGTAAGGCAAAAAGCATATCGGTATGATAAGGTAAAGGAAGAAATAATTGAATACCATATCAAGGAGTTGTTGAAAAATAAAACAATCACGCCGATTTCTAGCAGTTATGCTAGCCCAGTAGTTTTATGCAAAAAAATAATGATTATTCGATTACGCACCCGAAGCGGTGGCGTTTTGCTGTAGATTATCGCAAGTTAAATTCCGTCACAAAATGTCCCGTATATCCTCTGCCGATAATCGAAGAGATAATGCGAAATATTTTCTCTACAAAGTATATGACCACATTAGATCTTAGGAGTGGCTATTTTCAGATTGGGATAAAACCCGAAGACGTTCCCCAAACCGCCTTCATAACTAAGTCTGGCACGTACGCATTTCTTAGGATGCCTTTTGGTTTATCCGGCGCGCCGGCAACTTTCCAAAGATGTATGGACATCGTCTTAAGACCGGTCCTTGGTAAAAGTACGTTCATATATTTAGACGATATTATAATTACGAGTAGTACTTTAGAACAGCACTTACAAGATTTACGAAAAGCGTTTCATTGTTAAATGAAGCTGGTTTGAAGATAAATGCGTTGAAATGTAAATTTGCCGCAAAAGAGTTACGTTAATTAAGGTTTAAAATTTCTCAGAATGGAATCGAAACGGATCAGTCAAAGATAATAGTTATTAAAAATTATCCTGTTCCTAAAACAGCGAAGAAGTTAGCGTCGTTTCTTGGTATGTGTTCATACTATCGGTCCTTCATGAAAGACTTTGCGAAAATAGCTGAACCTCTGCTTAAGTTGAAAAGGAAAAAAGCTAGGTTTTCGTGGTTAGCAGAAGCCAACTTGGCATTTAAAAAACTGAAAGACGCATTGACTCAAGCTCCCGTCTTAAAATTTCCGGAGGGGGATAAAGGATTAGAAATTTCAGCGGACGCTTCAGATTTTGTGATTGGGGCAGTGCTTTCTCAAAATGGGCAACCCGTGGCCTTTTTCAGTCGAACATTAAATGAAACCCAGAGAAACTATTCGGCCACAGAAAGGGAAACTCTCGCCGTGTTATCAGCAGTGCATAAATTTCGTGATTTCTTTGGAAGACTCAGTAACTGTAAATACAGACCATGCTGCGGTCACAAGACTTTACTCGGGGGGTGGCACTTAAATTACAAAAAAATAATCTAGTAATTAAACACACGCCGGGAAACGAAAATGTTGTGGCAGATGCTTTAAGCAGAATTAATTTGAATGAAAATGGGTATACAGTCAGAATAGCCATGCTGACATCCAAAGTATTAGATTCTCGTGAAACAGTAATAGCCGAACTCGGAAAAGATCCGGAGTTCAAAAATATATACAATTATTTGGCCGACCCTCACAATTTCAGTCATCCGGATATTGTGCCGATAAGAAATAGGGCCGCCAATTACGAAATAATTGACGGACTTTTATTTTATACGAAAACGACTAATGAAAACCGCGAGTTTAGACCGGTTATCCCAGCTAGCATTAGATTGAATGTGTTAAAGGAGTTGCACGATTCGGCCATTTCGGGCCATTTGGGCATAAGAAAAACTGTCCAAAGAGTTCGCGAGGCAGTTTTCTTTCCAGAACTGCACACGTTTACTAGGACATATGTCCAGTCGTACCCAACATGTCAATTTAATAATTATGTTAATTTCCGCCCGGCCGGGTTCCTAAATAGTGTTAAATCAGAATTCCCAAATCAAATAATAGGCATTGATTTATTGGGACCTTATCCTAGAAGTAAAGTTAACAAAAGCCTATATCTTTTAGTTATAGTGGACCATTTTAGCAAATGGTTAGAATTGATTCCGTTAAAATGCGCGTCTGCGAAAATTGTAGTATATTCAATTTTAAATAAGTATATTTTAAAATACGGGGCGCCCCTAGAAGTTATTTCCGACAATGGTCTCCAATTTGTTAGTAATATTTTTGAGGAAATGTGTGCAAAACTGGGCATAAGTCACCTAAAGATGGTCCCGTATCGTCAGCTGTCAAACATAGCGGAACGGGTTAATAGAAATGTAGTGAAAATCATTCGAAGTTACGTTAAGAATTATCACTCTACCTGGGATAGCCATATAAATGAATTTGCATCTGCCCTTAGAACTCCCAAAAACACGACACTACACTAAAAATACCCGCTGAACTATTTCTTGGCAGAAAGATTTTGACACCCTTAGATAAACTTTTCTTTGTCCAAGATAGGGCAGAAGAATTTAAAATGAACGATGTTCAAAAACTGATACGGGAAGCAAAAGGAAATTCGAAAGTCGCCCAGAGGAAGCAGAAAGTTTACTATGACCAAAAGAGAAGAGACGGGAATTATAACGTCGGAGATGAAGTTTTGAAAGTAAAACATGCTTTATCAAATGCCCCAGAGGAAAAGGTGGGGAAATTTTTTCCGCGTTTTGAAGGCCCTTTCATTATTGAGAAAATTACACATACTGTAGTAGTATTAAGGAGAAACAACGGCGAGAAAATTACTGCTAATGTGGACCAAATTAAGCCCTATTACAACCGTAATTAAATGGAAATGTTTAAAGATTTTTTCCAGGATCCGGGGCAACGCACTTCCACGGAAGATGTACCTCAGCGGCAACAACAGGAACCAGCAACAATGGCAACGAACGGCCAGAAAAAGAAAGCCCCCCCCTCAACAAAGTAGAAGAAACAAGAAACGAAAAACCACAAGTGGAGGTGGATTTAAAAGAAAGAAATCTGAGAATACAAGTTCAACAAGTAACAAAAGACCAAAGCACAATGGGCAAGGCCAACCCAAAGTAGCCAAGAGGACAGCAGAAACCTCGGAAAGGAGCCTGAGAAGCAAGCAGCCTCGGTTGCAGGCTGAGGATCAACGTCCCGAATAGAGCAGGAGCCAGGAGCAGCGACGAACGAGGGCCCAAGAGCAAAGGGCCCAGACGAACAAACGTCCAGCGGATCACCTTCCTCCCCAGCGCAAGTACCCCAGGATGGAAAGAAGGACATATAAAAGAAAGAGGGAGGAGCAACAAGCCGGCAATGGTCAACAACCAAAGTCAAGGAAACTGGCCCAAGCTACAATCTACCCAACTTTCAAGGATTGGGCCAAGAAAAGAATGGCTGACCACAACAAGATAAGTAGTATTTCTTATTCCAACGTTTAGTTAATTTTTGAGTGTTACTGCAAGTTGTAGGGTCTCTTTTTACCTCAAGCGAGGTTGAGTTTTACGCCAAGTGGGCGATAAATGATTACTTATCTTGAAAAATGTTTTTGTTTAAAATTGTAATTCTGCAAAGATTTAAAATTACTAAATGTTTGTAAAGTAAATGTTTGTAAAGCATTGTGAATAGATTAGTTTTGTAAAAGCAATGAATTGCTGCGAAAATGTTAACTAAATGATTTTGTATTAATGCTTTGTCGAAAGACTTGTAAAATTTCTAGAATGAAAAGTCGGTAAAAGGAAAAACGCGATTTAGTCTATAGACTATTATTTCAGTGTAATGCGATGTTTCAGAAAAGTACTTTGAGAAAAAGAATATGAAGCACTTGCTGTAAACTTAGAAATTTAACGTACATATTGTATCTCGTGATTGGTATGCAATTGTTAAGTTTCATAAAATGTAACAAATGGTATTATGCTATCAATGCACGTTAGGTGCAAAGTCAATTTAGAATGAAACATTCTATGTGCAGACTACAAATTGTATGCATGAAAAGTTAAAGTTTGAGTATTTTTAGAATGCAATTGTAGTAGACTCTCCACCAAATACACTCAAAGTGATAGACATGAAGTTAGTTAGAACCTCAGGTTTAGCTGGTTATAGGGCGTCTTTTGAGGTCTCGTTATGTCAAGTTATCGACTAACTGATGTTAGTCGATCGTAGGTGGGAGAGTTGAACACCCCCGAACAAAAAAACCCGAATTGCGGTTTGCTTTTCATCCAACAGCGGTGGAGAGCATTGGGGGAAGAATTTAATTTTGCTTGAATGATAATGTGTGTGTGCGAATTTACACGGGTAAGAAAATGAAGCCTGTTACCTAATACTTACTGTTATTATGTTATACTAAAATTTCTTTCCTTCCAGATTTTGCTGGAAGGAGTAAGATGTAGACGAAAGTAATAGTACTGAAAACAGATGAAGAGTTATGTATAAATCAAGTTTTCGTCTGTAAATTGGCCAAGAACTTATATTTTTCTGTAAAGGTTGGCCTATGTTTAGAAGAGTTAAATTTTGAGTATTTCTAGAATTGCAAGTTTCAACATGGTCCGTTTGGACCATAGTGGTTCCACTTTTGCCAATTCTGGCGGGAAGTATGTAAGGTTTCAGTTAAATTAACAAAGTTTTAGTTTAATTTAACTTTTTCTATCTCTTCTTATTTCAACTTCCCGTTAGAATAAGCGCGCGTTTCAGCTTAGAACGAAAGGTAGAAACCTTTCAGTGTGAGAGAGCTTTTAGTCTCAGACCGCTGTTACTCTATTCAACGTTCGCCTGACTAGCTAGTATTTAAATTCTAAGCCGTAGCGCTGTTAAGTGATTACTTATTGAAGTAACTCTAAGTGTGTCAGTATTACTTCAATTTTGCTACGCACCATTCAGTTTAGAGGCCAACTTCGCGTTTAGAGCTCTGTGAGCAACGACTACTTAATTTCTATTTAGCTTTAGTTTAAGTTATCTGATTGTTCAGTTTTAGACCCAAGTGCGGTCTTTATTTTCTGTATCCCTCCCGAGTTGGGATGTGGCTGTAAATAATTGTGGTTTAATAAAAGAGGATTTTAAATCCCTTTAAAGTACAGTTCTTCTACCACTTAATCACAATATTCTACCACAGAACATAGCTGCATTCAGCTCCCTGTTCAAGATCAGGACTCAGTTACTTTCACGAAGATGTTTGCCAAGAATATGCACCGAACTCTCAGTCCTGACAATATACCTTGAGTAAGCAGGTAAAGAGCTTTTACACAAACTATCCAGATAAACATTAAACTCTTCCTGGTGCTTACGGTGCTCTTCAGGTGCCCAGGTGCTACTGCTGTCTAATGCAACCGATATGACAAGCTCTGCCACCGCTGGTTGTCCCGTTTTATATCCAGACGTACGATGTTATTGAAACATTTATGGTACTACGAAAAAAAAAGAGGGGACAGTTCTATATCTTTCGTTCTACTGGGCCGATTGACAAAATTCAAACTGCGTTTTTCATGTCTGGAAAGCGCAACTTAGGATATGTATTAGATTTATATATAGCATTACTCTAATACAGGTATTTTGATACAAAATCGGACTTTTTCTAAAATGAGATGCCAAATGTTTTCCATATTTCGATTCTACGACTCAAATTATTCCAAACTGTCAAGTTTTGTAGAAATCGCACTAGTAGTTTTTAAAAAATTAGCTCTCAAAGTTTTAGCTCCTCAATGTTAATTGAATTTGATATATTGGGTTGGCAACTAAGTAACTGCGGATTTTTTTTAGAAAATCAAAGACAATTTTTTCATGGAACTAAATAACTTTATTCTTTAATGTATTGCCCATTTTGATCAATGACCTTTTGCCATCTTTCAGACAGCATCATAATCCCACGTTCATAAAACTTTTGGTTTTTATTAGCAAAAAATTGAATCAGGTACGATTTGACATCATCATCATTATTGAAAATTTTTCAAGGAGTTTTGTAAAGATCGAAACAAAAACTAATGAGATGGTGCAAGGTCAGGACTATATGGTGGATGTGGTAAAACATCCCAACCAAGCTCCAATAATTTTTGCCGAGTTACCAAAGATGTGTATGGCCTTGCATTGTCATGATGGAATACAACACCTTTTCGATTTGTCAATTCGGGCCGCTTTTCTTCAACTGCATTGTTTAATTTCGTTAGTTGTTCAATGTTGACATCAGAATTGATCGTTCGGTTGGGTGATAAGAGTTCAACGTAGACAATTCCTTTGTAATCCCACCAAACTGATAACAAAACCTTCTTTTGATGAATATCAGCTTTTGATTTTGTTTGAGTTGGTTCACCAGACCTGCTCCGCGATCTTTTCGGCTTGATATTGTTGTAAACAACCCATTTTTCATCGCCAGTTATCAGTCGTTTTAAAAATGGATCATTTTCATTACGTTTCTTTAGCAAATCGCAGCTGTTAATGCGTTGCTTTAAATGCGTTTCTTTCACTTCGTGAGAAACCCATGTATCGAGTTTTTGAACATAGCTAAGTTGTTTTAAGTGATTTTCAATGCATGTGTGTGATACATGAAGCTTCTCTGCAATCTCACGTGTTTTACTGTGATGATCCGAATCGATTATTGCTTTGATTAGGTCGTCATCAACTTCAACTGGACGACCAGTGCGTTTTTCATCTTTGAGTGAAAAATCACCAAAACGAAATTTGGCAAACCAATTTTGACACTGCCGTGCTTTTAAGGCTTCGTCACTATAAATAGCACGTAACATTTTATGAGCTTGCGATGCGTTTTTCCCTTTGCGAAAATAAAATAGCAAAATATGACGAAAATGTTCCTTTTGATTTTCCATTTTTCAACGAGCGCCAAACGAAAACTACGCAATCGATCAAAAAACGTTTTTTACTGATTCACAGCTGAATTGCCAACTATCAAATAACAAAATGTGTTTTACATTTGTACTACGTTTGCAAACCTAAAAATTCAACTGAAGCCATCTATGAGTGAAATCCGGAATTACTTAGTTGCCAACCCAATATATTTATTAATATCTCTTTTTTTTATTAAACTTATTTGATTCTTCCTTTCATATTTCGAAATTTAGGTTCATTCCAAATAAAATTCGCCTATTTTTTATGATTTATTTTTAAAATTTGTATTTTTAAATAATTTTTATAAATTTTTCGAAAAACATTTTGAATTTCCAACCTATAAAAGTTTTGCAATCATCGCAAAGTATATGTATTTCTAATCATACTTGCAAAAAATTGGAGTTTTTTACACTGCTCGGCATTGAAAATGCAACACCAAGAAGGAGTGGTCAGAAAATGATGAAATTTGGAAAAAAGAGACAGCAAGCAGCAATAAGTGATCGTTATTTCAAAATGATAGTCAAAATACAGAGCGAGAACGGCGTCGGCTCAGTAGGATAAGTGATAAGTGACGGGGGACGTGGGCACTGTCCCTTTACCATAGCGGTTAATCAGAACAGCACCCCACCCACCATTATCTAGAGTACAGCATTAACATAGGTAACTAGTATTACAAATAAAGCATGGTACAATGTACATAGCAGGAATAATTACATCTATAAGAGCAGGATATAAACTATATAACATATGTAATATTTACAGACTGTTGTGCGTCCATACTGCTTTCGGAAGTGATGCTATACCAGAGGTACAAAATGAATACGCATACAAAAAGCGCGTGCACATATTATGTGACATATAAGATAAAAGTACACTAGTTCAATACAGAAATACGGATGTAATACATAGAGCAAAACTTAGTAATGGAATATACAGTCATGAGTATAAGAAAGTCAACTGTTAAATAACTTCCAAACTACTACATGGTGCGACTACTGTATGAGAAGAGATTGCAGTGTTATAGTTAAAAACTTCATACAACATGTACATATTTATGTCGTGTTACTATTCGCTAGTAGGATGTAGGACCACCGCGGACAGCGATGCACGAAGAAACACGTCTAGGCATAGAGTCAATAAGAGTGCGGATGATATCCTGAGCGATGGCTCTCTATTCCCTTTTAACCATTTGCCACAGTTCGTCTTCTGAACGAGGCAGGGGCAGAGCGGCAAACGGCGTCCGATCACATTCCACACATGTTCGGTTGGTGACAGGTCAGGAGAGTACGGTGGCCAGAGAAGCATCTGTATACCTTGCAGAGCATGTTGGCAGATGCGAACATTGTGTGGTCGGGCGTTATGTTGCTGAAAAATTGCATTAGGCAGCACCTGAAGGTAGAGGATTGCCACCGGCCGCAGTACATTATCCAAGTATCGTTGGGCCGTCATAGTGCCCTGAATACGAACTAGAGGTGACCTGGAATCGTAGGCAATAGCGCCACAAACCATTATGCCACGTTGTCGTGCGGTGGGGCGTTCCACAGTTACTGCCGGATTAGATCTGTCTCCACGTCGACGCCACACACGTATGCGGCGACTGTCACTGGATAAACAGAAGCGTGACTCATCTGAGAACACGACGTTTCGCCATTCTGTCATCTACATCGCTCCAGTCGGGCACCATTCTAAACGTTGGCTTCTATGCTGTGTGGTCAATGGCAGTCTTCTTAACGGACGCCATGAGTGCAGGCCACGTTCAACCAATAGACGGGAAAGGGTTCTGCTCGACAAGGGAACATCCAAGGTATCTTGCACATGCTGCAGAATTGCGGTACAAGTGACTTGCGGGACCACCACAGCTTGTCGGCGGATGCGTCGATCCACGCGTCCTGACGTCACTCTCGCTGCACCTGCACCCCTCCTTCTTCCCGCATTCTCTTGTTCCAATCATGTTCGCCATAGCTGATGCACCGTGCTGGCATCCATGTGGGTATCAGCTGCGATGTGACGTAAGAACCAACCCGCCCTTCTCAGTCCGATCATCGTACCCCTCGTAAAATCGTTTATCTGCTGGAAGTGCCTTCGTTGACGGCAGCCTGACATTCTCTCCTATTACACATATCCTCCGGGACAAAAAACAACTTTCTTCGATAATTCGTCTGGCAGAAATAACGACACGAATATTGCCCATTCTGCAAGTTCTTTTCCTTATATCTTACTTCACGTGCGTCTGAGAGCTGCGCATTTCGCATCATTCGCGTAACTCAGTGACGTACATCTACTCTAAAATTTGCATAAATTTCTCACCACTCCTTCTTGGTGTTACATTTTCAATGTCGAGCAGTGTATTCAAACTTTCCTAAGACATACGTGAGTTTACATTTTGGCCCGTTTTGAAATTTGACGTATTTACTAAGCGATAATAACGAAAATGCGGTTTATGCACTTTTTTAAATTTATTTGAAAGTATGAACGATCACTTTTTTTTTCCATTCGTGGACAATAAGGAGTGGAAAACAGGTTGCTATAAATTAAGAAGTTCACCAAGTGAAACTGAAAAAAATTCGCCAACATAAATTTTTAAATTTCTCCCTAAATTTCTCACCAAAAATTACAAAATTTAATATCTAGGCAAAATTTGAGTCGTAGAATCGAAATATGGAAAAAAAATATAATGTTATGTCGGAAAAATCCGATTTTTTGTCAAAATACCTATTTTAGAATAAAGCTATATATAAATCTGCTATATGTCCTAAGTCGCGCTTTCGAGACATGGAAAACGCAATTTGAATTTCGTCAATCGGCCCAGTAGAACATGAGAAATAGAACTGTCCCTTTTTTATTTTTTTTCCTAATGTACATACTTTACATTCAATAGTTGCGTAAGTGTTACATGATTTAGTATACACCATAGCAAACTTGACCAGATGGAACAGTTGTCTACAGTTACGTGCCGATCATTGGATGGTACTGGTGAGGAACAAATACATTCTGGTGACGAAAATGGAAAGGCGTAGTTACAGTAAAGGCTGAAATTATAAAACCTTGGTAAGTTGAATAATAATGTTACGAATTTCACATTTATTTGGCTATTTATTTAGAATTGTAATTAAAATTCCTTTTTATTTCCCCGTGCAACGCAGACGATTTTTGAAGAGAAAGCTACATCGAAAAAAAAAAAATAAAAATAAAAGAACGCGTCCATTTAATGCTTAATAAATAAATATCTCATAATTACTAATGCCATCCAGAAAAATCGAGATTGTTCTACTGATAATAATAAAAAAGCTTATAAAAGCCGAATTCAGACGCCTCATCTTAGTTGTTGTTGTTGCTGTTGTAGTTGTAGCTGTAAAAAGCGAACTGCTGTTTGTTTACTTAATGCTGTATTGATTGTAGCGAGTTCGCTGTGAGATAGAATTATTTTATGTTTTGAACTGAGTTTTTGCTAAACGTTTGAGATATTGTGATATTGTGCGAATATCTGTGAAGAAATATTTCAGCATTTTGATTTATTTCTTGTGGAAAGAATAAATTTTTGTTAACTTTTTAACTACTTGTGCATTCAATATATAACGAACCCGTACGCACGCAGCAATTTTTAGTGTCAGGAGTGGGGTTTTTGAATGCCTTTAACTAGAGCAATGGAAGAACAATTAAGGCAATTCATGGCAGCCTTTGCTGCATTTAAAGAAGAAATTAAAGTTGGCCGGGAATCTGTTAAAGATGAGATCAAAACGGTTCAAGAAGAGATGAAATTGGGTCAAGAATCCGTTAAGGAAGAGATGAGAGCCGTTATGGAAGGCAGAATAGACGCGGTTGAAAATAAAGTTTCTTCTGTCAAAGAACAAATAGAAGAAAGAGTTTCTGCCGTAGAAAAACAAATCGATTACAAAGTTTCTGCTGTGAAAGAACAAATTCAAGAAAGAGTTTCTGCTGTGAAAGAAAAAATTCAAGAAAGAGTTTCTGCAGTGGAACAACAAATTGATGACAAAGTTTCCGCAGTTGCCAAAGAAGTTGATATCTTAAAGAAATTCGTAACGACGGCAGAGAGCAATACCGATGGATTTAAATTTTTACCCATGCCTGCTGGTCCCTCTCTGAAGCTATCGACATATGATGGAAAGACCTCCTTGCAAGTATATAAGACTCAATTTTCTATAGTTGCGGAAGCAAATGGTTGGGGTTCCCAAGCTAAGGCCTGTCATCTTGCCGCTTCTCTGAAAGCAGACGCAGCGGATGTCCTTCAAACTCTTCCTGAAAACAAAAGGCTAGATTTCGAAGCTCTGTCCGGTGCTTTGGAGCTGCGTTTTGGAGAGAAGTGTTTAAAAGATTTTAGCAGGCTTTAGTTCAAATACTGTCAACAGAAGCCTACGGAAACACTCCAGGAGCTCGCCACGAAATGTTGAAAGGCTGCCCCACCTCGCCTTTTCGGAGTGCCCGACAGAAACAAGAAAAATCCTGTCCCTGCAATCCTTCATCGACGGCATCTGGGATCCTGAAATGCAGAAAGCGCTGCGAATGGCTGATGTGAAGGACTTAAAAAGTGCTCTGGTGTACGCCATGAAATTCGAGGCAGCACAGCAAGCCACTCGTAGAGACCGGCACCCAATCAGAGCTGGCCACTTACAAGAACCAGTGGATCAAATGACTGCTCGGCTAGACGATTTAACCAGACAGGTGAATGCTTTGACACGGAATACTGGTGACAAGAAACCGTTCGTAAAGTGCTGGAACTGCGGTGCTGAAGGGCACATTCGAAGAAACTGCAGAACACCCCAGGGCACGGATGTTAAGACCGCGCCTATCAAAAAGGAGGGAAACTAATTCGTGGCCATCTCGCGGGTAGGAGGTTGCCAGATAATGAAAAGCCCCAGTTTAAAGCGCTTAAGATTTCTGCAGTGAGTGGCGGCAATAACGGAATTTTCATCATGGGACAAATCAATGGAATTCCTTGTAACATGACGATCGACACTGGAGCCAATGTTACCATCATTCGAAAAGATTTGGCTCAACAACTCGAAGGTAAACTTATCTGGACGCCGCCCTGCGTTACCCTCCAGACTGTTTCCGGCGAGAAGATCAATATAGAAGGGAAATTAAACGTTAACATCACCTTTGGAAGTGCCGCTTACCACCACACGGCATATGTAGCAGAAATTACAGACCCTTGCATACTCGGACTGGACTTTTTAAGGAAATACAATTTTTCCTTGGACTTTAAAAATAACGAACTGCATTCTGCCTCTGAGGACATAGCTTTATTCGGGATTAATGATGAAGGAGTGAAATCTATCCACAAAATCATAGCTCAAGACGATATCACAATACCGGCAAGAACAGAAATTTTAATTCCTGGATCCACAGACGAAAATAGAAATTTCCGCTACGGCGACATGGAATATCCCAAGAATTGTAATAGCCCTAAAGGAGTATTAATAGCCTCAGCACTCGTCGACCTATCGGGGACCGTTATCCCGGTGAGAGTTGCCAATGTAACTGATAAGGCGAAAGTTATTAAGAAAGGTGAAGTGGTTGCAGAATGTACTCCAGTAATCAGCGTTGAAAGAAAGGGTAACATCTCAAAACCCGTGTCTTCCGACAACATTATATCAGAGTTATTGCACAATGCGCAATTAAACGATGAAGAGAAGAATGCTGCCAAGCGTGTCATTAAAGAACTTCAAGATGTTTTCTCCCGCTCGTCTTCTGATGTGGGTCGAACTAGTCTGACTCAGCATAAAATCGATAATGGTAATCATCCACCAATCAAGCAACATCCAAGACGTCTGCCGATTTCGAATCAGGAAGAGGTGCGAACACTTTTAAAGGACATGCAAGAAAGCGATGTCATCGAGCCTTCAGCAAGTCCGTGGGCATCTTCCATCGTCCTGGTGAAAAAGGTTGACTATAGCCGGTTGAACGAGGTCACGAAGAAAGACAGTTACCCTCTTCAGAGAATTGACGATATTCTGGATACTCTTTCTGGAAGCAAGTGGTCCTCGACACTTGATTTAAAGAGTGGGTATTAGCAGGTAGAAATACATCCTGATGACCGAGAAAAGACGGCATTTACTACAGGACAAGGACTTTGGCAGTTCAAGGTGATGCCGTTTGGACTATGCGCCGGCTACATTCGAACGTCTAATGGAGACTGTTTTAAAAGGTCTTTCATACGAACCCTGTCTGATATACCTGGATGACATCATCATCGTCGGAAAGAGTTTCGAAGAACATTTGGAAAATCTTAGAAAGGTGCTTCAGGAACTGAAAGAAGCCAACCTGAAATTGATTCCCACTAAATGCAAATTATTCAGACAGGAAGTGACTTACCTTGGGCATGTCATCTCTGCTGAAGGTGTGCGCACGGATTCTGACAAAGTGTTAGCTGTTAAAGATTGGAGATGTCCCGAAAATGTCCACCAGCTGAGAAGCTTTCTAGGGCTTTGCACCCACTATAGGAGATTCGTGAAGGATTTTCCATCCATTGCAAGACCCCTTCACAAGCTGACAGAGAGCAAGCAAAAGTTCGTGTGGACAAAAGAATGTGAGCATGCATTTAAGAACCTGAAGGAAGCTTTAACATCTGCTCCAATCCTGACGTATCCTCAGATCGACAGACCATTTATTCTCGACACGGACGCGAGTAATGAAAGTGTCGGCGCTGTTTTGTCCCAAGAAATAGAGGGCCAAGAACGTGTGGTGGCTTACTGGAGAAGTGCCTGTCTAAACCGGAGCGGAATTATTGTGTCACCAGGAAAGTGTTGCTCGCCATAGTCAAAGCCGTAGAACATTTCCATCATTATCTATACGGCAGAAAATTCCTGCTCCGCACGGATCATGCATCATTGGCTTGGCTTTTAAATTTCAAGAATCCCGAGGGTCAGATAGCCAGGTGGATACAGAGACTCCAGGAATATGACATCACTATCCGTCATCGCAAGGGATCATCGCACGGAAACGCTGACGCCTTGCCCAGAAAACTGCCGATCTTGTTCCAGTGTCGAAGCTAAATACCAACTGGTTAATTCAGTCGCACGGCAAATTACAGCATCAACATCGGCTGATCCAGACCCATGGAGTGACAAGGAAATCAGGAAAGACCAGCTGGAAGACCATGACATTAAACCCATAATTGAGTTAATGGAGATCTCAAACAGAAAACCTACCTGGCAGGACATTTCGAGCTATAATCACACGACAAAACAATATTGGGCTCTCTGGGACTCACTCCATATTTGAAACGGTGTCTTGTACCGGAAATTCGAATCGGATGATGCAAAGACATTCTGATGGCTGCTGCTACTACCAAGATCCCGGGTCCCGGACGTCCTTAAAGAACTACATAGCAGCCCTGCAGGAGGTCACTTCGGAATAAGGAAGACCTTGCAGAGAGTTCGGGAGCGTATCTACTGGAATAATGCAAAGGATGACGTGCAAAAGTGGTGCCGATCTTGCGATGCCTGTGCAAGTCGGAAAGGAACGAAGAAACGCAGCCGGGGGAAGCTGCAACGTAACAATGTAGAAGCGCCTTTTGAACGTATCGCCTTTGACATATTAGGACCTCTGCCACGAACTGTTGATGGCAACAAATACATCCTCGTTGTCATTGATTACTTCACCAAGTGGCCTGAAGCGTATCCTATTCCTGGTCAAGAGGCTGTCACAGTAGCAGAAATGATGATACAGCAGTGGATTTCCAGGTTCGAAGTTCCTCTTCAGTTACATTCCGATCAGGATAGGAACTTTACCTCGTCTGTAGTCAAGGAACTCTGCAAGCTACTCGGCATTGACAAAACCCAAACGACGCCTTTACATCCCCAGTCCGATGGTATGGTAGAGAGGTTTAATCGAACCATCCTCAATAACCTCTCATTAGTTGTTTCCAGAAACCAACAGGACTGGGACAAGAAGTAACCAATATTTTACTGGCTTACCGCAGTGCTGTCCACGAGACTACCGGCTATTCCCCATCTCAAATGCTCTTCGGTCGTGACCTTCGTCTACCATGTGATCTTTTGTTTGGCCGCCTTCCGGATGCGCCTTCATCGCCTGAAGAATACATTCATGATCTCCAGGCCCGGTTTGAAGTGATGCACAGCTTTGCACGAGAGCGAGTCAACTTGGCGACGGAGAAGATGAAGACCCGCTACGACACGAGAGCTACTGGACATCGTTTCAACGAAGGAGACAAGGTGTGGTTATGGAATCCGACTCGTCACAAAGGACTTTCTCCGAAACTGCAGTCAGCTTAGGATGGTCCTTAGACAGTCCTAAACAGGCTGAACGACGTCGGGGTTCGGATCCGTAAGTCATCGAACTCTAAACCTAAAGTCGTTCATTACGACAGGTTAGTTCATTACTATGGCCATAGTACGTAGTGTATATAATTGTAAATAGTAATGTACATAGTATAAGACCATGGTCCTGTTTGTATTTAGTATTTGAAAAGTATTTGTATTTGATAAGTATTTGTATTTGATAGTATTTGTACTTAGTATTTGATAGTATTTGAATTGTATTTAGGGTTGGATAGAATTTAGTTTGCTGAAAGTTGCTTATTTCAATTATTGTTTATTTTGTTATTATAAAGTAATGTTTATTATAGTACTGATGCCTTAGTTGTAAGTTTGGCTTTCTGTTCAAGGATTGTACTGCCCGGGACGTGCAGTCCTTGGGAAGGGGGCAATGTTACGAACTTTACATTTATTTGGCTATTTATTTAGAATTGTAATTAAAATTCCTTTTTATTTCCCCGTGCAACGCAGACGATTTTTGAAGAGAAAGCTACGTCGAAAAAAAATAACAATAAAAATAAAAGAGCGCGTGCATTTAATGCTTAATAAATAAATATCTCGTAATTGCTGTTGCCATCCAGAAAAAAAAAATCGTGATTGTTCTAATGATAATTAAAAAAAGCTTATAAAAGCCGAGGTGAAACCTCATCTCAGTAGTTGTTGTTGTTGCTGTCATACTTGTAGCTGTAAAAAGCGAACTGCTGTTTGTTTACTTAATGAATGCGGCAAAATCCGAACTATTAGTTATTAGAAGAAAACAAAGATGTAGAAGACTTAATGAAGAGGTTAAATTATTTGGCACTGAGGTACCGTTGGTATCTAAGGCTACATACATGGGAGTGACACTCAATAATAAGCTAACTTGGAAAGACCATATTAACCGTGTCAGAAGCAAAGCGTTAAGTGTAATTACTTGCCTACTCCCACTTATTGGAAGAAAGCCAAGCTTAAGCTTAATAAAGAAAAGGCATTTATATATTGCTGTCATAAAGCCCATTTCCTCTTATGCTTCGCCGGCCTGGGCGGCTTACTCTAAAAAAATGTTGAAAAACTTCAGATTACACAAAACAAAAACTTAAGACTTATCACAAATGCCCATTTCTACGTATCTAATGAGACCTTACACAGAGACCTGAGGATTGAATATGTAAATCATTATTTACATAGAATGAATGCCAACTTCTTTAAATCTGCCTTATTATGTAAACATCTTCAACATTTCCATGTTCTAGACTACATAGCCTTAGATGAGAATTACAACATCAGGCCATATACGACTCACTTACTAAGGGATCTGAATTTCCCAACTTAATAGTTGTTAGAGCATTGCTCCAACTTGTACATATGTAAATAGGCTTTCGTTATTTATCCTAGTTATCATATTTAATCAAAAATTTCAATTTTTATTATCATTTTGTATGTTATATTTCATGTATTAATTCAGTATTTGCATTGTATTGTATAACTAAATTTTAATAAATTGTGTTACTTTCGTGTGCACTGGTTAGGACGCAGACATGTACTAACGCGGCTCTGCCGCAGTCAGGATTTTAGTTAGGACTTCTCTCAACATTGCAGAACTTTGGTTTCTTGCAACCTTGCGATGCAAACGGCATCTCCTTCATACCACATATTTGGTTTTATTTAATTTAAGGAAATTGCACTTCAGGGGCTCTATGCAATTCCTCAGTGAGCTGGATAAGTTGCCAATAAGTTTCCCATAATTGGCAATATCCCAGCAATAGTTGTCCAGACTAGACTAGACTCATCTTAGTTGTTGTTGTAGTTGTAGCTGTAAAAAGCGAAATGCTGTTTGTTTACTTAATGCTGTATTGATTGTAGCGATTTCGCTGTGAGATAGAATTATTTTATCTGTTTTGAACTGAGTTTTTGCTAAACGTTTGAGATATTGTGATATTGTGCGAATATCTGTGAAGAAATATTTCAGCATTTTAATTTATTTCTTGTGGAAAGAATAAATTTTTGTTAACTTTTTAACGACTTGTGCATTCAATATATAATGAACCCGTACGCACGCAGCAATAATAACGCCCACTCTTTCTTCTCTTATGGGCTTTGATACCCAATATGAAAAAATGACCTCATTTTAAATTGATTACCAAACTGTGTGCGACCATAAATTTCCATTAATGTATCAAATCAAACGAACACGCATAGGACATTAACAAGAGAAATGTCCAACAGATACACTCCAACTTTTTAAGGTACAATTAGAATATTACTTTCATTTGATTTGTCGTAAAACTGTCTATAAAAATTGTACTTGACTAAAAGGATATGCCCTTGGAAGCTCAGCTCTTCAGTGTTTATTTTGTTGATTGAAGCGAATCGATTGAAACTGGCGGAGAATTCTGTTTGAAATTTATTTACTTGAAATGACTTCCAATTCATGCAATTACTGCACCAAACTGCCATTAATGGATTTCATAATCCAGCGTCACTGTCTCCTCCCTGGCTAATGATTTCCATTATGTTTGTCAAAAAGAAAGAAAAAGGAGTAGATGATTTATCGTTCAATATATCACAATAGTCGCTGACAGAAATTACCGCTTTTCTCAAAAGCGAAGCATGATCGAATTTTGGAAACGTAATATTTCAGAAATAAAGTGAAATACAATTTGGTCATAAAAAAATTTCTCCGATATAAGAACTCCTAGTGGCTTATCCGCTGAACCAATTGAAATGAAATTTCAGATATTGTTATTCGAAGGTCTGCGCTGAGACTGTGTCGATTTAAATCAATATTCTCATGTTACGTCTACAGCGAAAAAAAATTTCGAAATTCTCGATTGGTAATACCCACTTTTTTCCTCATACAAATTGGTCAGTACACCGAAAAACCATAAATTGCGTTGGAACAATACACGTACGAAGGAACTTCTCGGGGTAAAGCATTTGAAAAGAAGAGCATTGTAAAGGACCAAAGATAGCACAAGGAAGAAAAGAAAAAAACAACTTTTATTATAATTACAAGTTTTCAACGTGCTTACCTCAGCAGCGGATGACGCACTGTATGTAGGAGATTGTTGACAACAGTGACGAACGTAACATCGCAGAAGGAATCTGTATAATCACGTTTTATGGTACTTTCAGTTCTAACAAATCTCATAAATTTGATGTATACACCTTAGTTCTCTAATAACTCCAGAATCAGAAATCCGTCGGAGTGATGTCGGAGGATCGCGATGACCACGAAACTGCAAAGTTATGGGAGATGATTCTGGCTCCAAAGCGTTGTGCAGCACTTGCCAAACATTTGCAGCAACACGTGGAGATCAACATCTTACATCCATATAATATCATTAACGAGCCGCCCCGACGGAATAGTGGTTAGGGGAGCCGACTGCGATACCAACGGGCTCGGGTTAGAATCCCGGAGAAGGCATGGTTGTAAGTGTCCGTTTCTTCATAGGAGTCAAAGGTGGTCCACCTATTATGTGCCTTCATAATAAAGTGACCACCATGTCTGGCCTTAGTAGTGGCCAAGTCGAAGTCGGCTGAGGGGTCGCCATTGGAAAAAAAAATATATCATTAACGATATTTCGCTCAAGCAGTTCTGGAATTATATAATTCTGCAACATTGTTGTATATCGAACACTTGTGATGGAGCTCGTTTGATACAAGCGGAAGTGTACTCTTCGAAGATGTATTCAAAATGCGTCAATGCACTGCTTCTTAGTGCTGTCGTTGGTAATACCTTCAAACAGCAATATCTGAAATTTTATTGCGATTAGTTGAGCGGTAAGCCGTTAGGCGTTCATATATCGGGAAGTTTTTTTTATGGCTACTCTAAAATAATATAAAAATATTAATATACACAAATTGATTTCTTAATTGCACCAATGTTTACAAATTAACACAAAATTCCCTTCAGTATGCCAGTGACCTTTCCATTTGAAGAGGAAAAAAAGCAATTACCTTACAGCAACCGTTCTGAATGGAAACTGTATAGTCTGACTTTTATTATGCAGTAAAATTCTGATAATCCGACATCCAATGGCTCAGTACATCCCATAGCTCAGTACATTCCATAATTCGAGACTCTTTTATCCGAG
>KK115739.1:735-80792 GCA_000611955.2 Stegodyphus mimosarum
AAAAACTTTACTGAGGAAACAACTATTTGAAAAAGCCACTTACTTATGTGGTGTATGTGAAAATGAAACGCACATTGCAAAAAGCACTCCTGCCATGCTTATGGAAATCTGAATGTAATAGCTATCTTCCTTGAACTACAACTTGGACTCGAAGAATAATGTTGCTTTTTGTTAGTGGGAATGGCAGCAAACCGAAACATTAAACCTAATGCTGGTGCAAGCTAATGCTGTTGTAATCTGAAAGAGAGGCACCAGATCTAGAAGATAGTCCTGAAAGCTTAGTGTACGCTTAAAAGGTACACTGGTCACTAGTTTTAAGTGACCATAACGTCTCGAATTTTCAGTCCCTATCTTGATTTTTTACAACTCGTTTTTTGGTCCCGAGTTTATAGCATTTGTCCGAATTGTTCCGAAAAACAGTATAATAGCTCACATTATAGCGTGAGGATGTAAAAGTTTAAATGCCTGTATTTATTTAAGAAACGTAGACTGCGAATTGAGAATACGAGCGTAAGTTAAGAGACGTGCGTCATACTAGCCGCATAAACAGGGGATCCCCCAGCTACCGTTTATCCTAGAAAAATTGTAGTGGTGGAGTTCTGTTTCTCATTCTTGTATTTCTCTCCTTAACCGTCAACATGCACGGAATTTTTGCTCACAGTTTACAGTTGCAATTCAGACTTTCATTTACAGACAGCACTACAATTTTTATTTGATATATTAATTCGATTGGGATTTGAATTTATAATAATAGTTATCGGTTTTAAAAATTTCTTTCGCAATCTACATCAGCTCAAGTTTTTGGAACATCTCCGAACCTTCGTTCCATCTGAGTTTCTTTGATACCTTTTCTAGCAGGTTGCTTCCAAAAATGATTTAGTTCAACAACGTAGTTTTAGTTCAACAACGTACTTTAATTTTTCGACCTCTTCATCCGCTTTTTAAAGAAGCATCCTTACCGCTTTCTCTCCAATTCAATGGGTTTCTCCAAACCGGCTCCAATTTATTGTATCGTTTTATATATCCCCAGTTTTTCTCATATCAGACATATTTTTACATAGCGCTAATTAAAGCTAATCTTTCACACATTCGAACCACTTTCTTTTGGGGTTTTATATATCGACCTGTCATGAAAGTTTTTATGGATTTTAATAATAACTTCATTTAAATAACTGTATATCCTTTTAGCAATTATAGTAGCGTAGGTTTTTTTTTCGTTTCCCTTTTAGCATTAATTTTCATTGTTTATATGTCATTATGTATTCTACTTTATTGATTTTTTACTTTACCAAGTTTTTTAGCGTTTAAGTTCCTTTTGAGAGTTGCGAATGTGGGTAGGGAAGAGATTTGAAACATTTGAGAGACTGCAAAAGATGCCCTCCAAATGAAGAAAATATTTCAATTGATTTGCTCTTTATCTCAAATGTCTCAGAAGAACGAAACCTACATTCGAAACTCAGTAATCAACTAGGTACAAGGCTTCAAAACACCTTTCCCTCGATAAGTTCTGTTTGAAACGTTGAACTCGGGAGATCATTGTTTACTTTTAAAATATTTTACTTTTGTTTCATTCAATTACTTCCATTTGTCCAATGTTTACTTGTACTACCTTAGGCCGCGACTTTTTTCGAGATTCTAAATGATTAGGACCTTCACTAGCAATTTCCCGTAAACGAGCCATCTTAACTACCTCATCTCCTTTAATATATATATATATATATATATATATGAGATGTACCAAATGTAGTCGTAGCTCAAAGTATCAGGCGATAAGGTTAAAGAAAAAACAGGATTCATTTATTAATTTCCATGAAAAAAAACAGTTACAAAAATCAGATCCCCGGAGTAAATAAAAAAGAACGACTAATAACTTTTTGTATTGAAGTTTAATCCATTGTTACATTAATGAAAAGACCTCCAATATTCCTTTGCGAGTCCTTTTATAATCTCTGGAAAGGCGGAGCTTCCAAGAAATGACGTCAGCCAATCCAGTTCGCTTTAAATATTTCCAGAACATTCGATAACTGTACGTGTAGAAAAAAGCGGGAAAATCAATTGACTACGGGGCTGTGAATTTAATTCCGCGTACTTTCAAATAAGAAAATCGTCGCCATTATAATGAAAAGAAAACATGCATTTAGAATTGTGACTAGGGAAAAAACCAAAAGAAAAGAGGAAATTTATTTTAGGGTTTTAAGTGTATTTTTGACTATGGAATTTTATTATTACATACATATATATGAAATAATAAAAAAAAAGTCTGAAGTAATGACCAGCAGGAATTTTAACGTCGTAGAAGTGTTGATCTATAACGAATAGGAAATTGGAGGCGAAGACAGATTAAATCTTCATTTTTTACTTCCGCTTGTTGTGGCCACAATCAACTTGGCACATGAAATGTGCCTATTCCAAATAGCTCACATTTTAGATTAATTTTCAGTTAGAAAGAAGAAAGCAGCAGACAGCAGTCCAAGAGCAAGTGCGTTACGTTCAGGGTGAAATCCCAATTCAGACTGAGTTAGTTTTGGTTTACAGTGCATTTTGATTGGGCAGTTAATACTTCTGTAAAATTATTATTGATTACTTGACTTTTAGTTCCATTTACATCATCAGAATTATGTAAGTGCCATATGACATAGATCAATCTAGAAATGACGCAGTGCGTAGAGAGGTTATTATTTTTAGAACTGAGAAGGGAAATTTACGTTGTTAATTTAATCTTAGACATATTCTTTACTTTTCTTACATTCTAATAATTAACAGTGCATTACATACGTCAGTATGTATCATTCTCTTGCACATCACTAAGAATAATTCTTTTGCATTTGCTGAAATTTCACTGTAAATATATCCATTTAAAATCATCTTTCTTTTGTTAGGTTTAGATCGTAAAATTTTTACTCCATTGTGATTTTCATTTCCCGTAAAAGTTAAAAAATTTTTTTTAAAGCTGCCAAAATGGTGACATGTAACGACGTTTAATGTTTGGCAACAATATATATTTTTTATTTATCAACAGTCCATTACATACGTGCTAAAAGTATGGTTTACACCAATTTAATTTAATTGATTACTTATTTTTATCATTGATTTCTTTAGTAATGGGTCCAGAAAAAAATGAAAGTTAACGTACAGTACAGTTAACGAACACCTAAAGAAAGAATATCCGTTTATTGAAAAAACTATAAGGATTCCGATGTGTAGTGCAATACCCTGCTGTGAACACGTTCTTCAAAATTTTCAATCAGCCATGGTGGACGTACAGATATTAAACTTCATGTAAATAGTAATGAGCATAAAATATCAAACTCTGCTGCTGTATCTACCTCGTCGTTAACGAATTTCTTCAAGCAGGAGAAAATGGGTGATAAAGAAGAAGAATTAGCTGCAGTAGCACGTACTTTTGCATACTGGTACCATTTTCCCCAAATCATAGCTTTAGGTCTGTGGGTTGTACGTCCAAGCTGTTTCAAGTGGCATTTGAGCCTAAATTTAGATGTGCACGAATCAAGGCCGAAACAATAACACTAAATGTTTTCGTGCCTTAAAATTTAACAGCTTTGCACAATGATTTGGAAAAATGTTCATTGGTTTCAATCTCCAGTTGTAGAAACATTAGGATTGTTTTTTCTTTTTTGGAATCAGAAGAATGAAAAATGAGCAACGACTTCACCGGGAATTGAACCACTGACCTCTCGGTTACGCGTCGAGCGTGCTGACCACTACACCGCGAAGAAGGCGGAAGAAATACCTTATATACTCCCCCTTTTATAGGGCGACTGGGGTTTTGGGGACCCAGTCGCCAAAGCGTGATAGTGAAAAATCATCATCTACCACCTTTTTAGTTCGGGCGCCAGTATAGACATTAGGTATTTTTGAAGCAGGAGTGTTAAAAAATGAAGAACGCCCTGACAGGAACTCGAACCACGAACCTCTCGGTTACGCGTCGAGCGTGCTGACTATTACACCACGAAGGCATGCGAAGAAGGTAAGAGAAATACCTTATGCAGTCACAAGGAAATTTTCCAATACTTGTTGGATTTATAGGCAGGATTATAGGGTTACAGTAAAAATTTTATAATTTAATACTTACCAGATGAAACATCAGATATTGCCAGCAACTATTTAACTACCTATCTTGAAGAAAATAATTTAAGAGAAAAGGTTATTGGTCTTTGTGATGATAATACGAATTCTAACTCTGAAGGGCTGATATACGTGGAGAAAAAAAAATTTTTTTTAAACTGAAACGAAACTTTAATCATGGGTTACTTGGAGCCGGATATGCAAAGCATATTATACATAGCACTATAAGAACATGAACTGATGTTTTGCCAGTTGATACAGAAAGGATTATTTCTAAGATATACTTTAAATCTTATGTTGTTAGAGGAGAAACATTGAAAAATTTCTGTAATTTCGTGGAAATCGGTTTTCCAATGATACTATGGTATTCGCAAACAAGATGGTTAACATTACTTCCCACCGCTTTGAAAGAGTACTTCAAATGTTTTTACCACTGAAGGCTTATCTTCAATCTCAAGTGTCCCAGGCTTATTTCAAAACTTTTTGAAAATACAGTGTCAGAATCTTGGCCACATTTTATTAACACTCCAGCTTCAACATTTCATAAAATTATCACAACAATCGAAAATAAAACTGCATCTGTATTTGATGTAATTGCTTCAACGGATGCTCTGAAAGCTTCAGTATTGAGCAAGATAGAAGATAACTTTATTCCAATAAATGTTAAAAAACTCTAGATAAACTTGAAGAACGGAGGCGTGTCACATTAGGAAGTTACTGAATTTCGGAAAATGAAACTATTGTTTCATTTTATCAGATTGCTGTTGGTTGTTTGGAGAGATGAACAGAAAATGTATTTCAGGAGACAGAAACCACAAGATGTAAGATCCATTCAAGGAAATTTTAAACGCTGGACCATGTTAAATGAAATCCCTTCTTGGAGTCAAGTTCAAACAGCCTTTTTGTTAGTTAATAAAATGATATGATACCAAATCATAAATTATTGGAAATTGATATTGTAGAGACATTAGGTATTTTTTTGGAACAAGAGAGATGAAAAATATGCATTGCCTTCGCCGGGGATCGAACCACGGACCTCTGAAATACCGGCTCAGTGTGCTGACCATTACACCACGAAGGCACGCTGAGAATGTGGGAGATATACCTTATATACTCCCCTTTTTAAAGGGCGACTAGGGTTTTAGGGGACCTAGTCGCCAAATCCTGGGTGTGGAGAGTCATCATCCACAACCCTTTTAGTTCGGGCGCCAGTGTAGAGACATTAGGTATTTTTTTGGAACAAGAGAGATGAAAAATATGCATTGCCTTCGCCGGGGATCGAACCACGGACCTCTGAAATACCGGCTCAGTGTGCTGACCATTACACCACGAAGGCACGCTGAGAGTGTGGGAGATATACCTTATAATATAAATGAGGAATATGTTTACCTTAAACAATATATCACAGAAGAAAAACTATTGGATTGGAAACTAAAAAATAAGATGTGCCCAGTTCAGAGGTGGATAGAAATAACTGTATATTTTAATAAGAACCAGATTCCTTATTCAAATGTTTTAAAATTGTCAGTTCTTCTTTTGTCTTCCTGGCACTAATGCTGCAACTGAGCCAGTATTTAGCATTATGAACAGTTTTGGGGCTAGGCATAAGACACAGCTTAAAGTGACACTTCGAAGGATACTGTGACAAACTGTAACAGCAAATGGATCATTAGGAAAACAAACAGCTGGTTATTATTAGAGACTTCCTCTTTCGGACTAACTTAAAGAAACTCATTTTTAGGACCAAGGTGGAAACGATCGGCGATGAGATTGTCCTGAAGGCAAATGGGTCTCTATCCACTAATGCTTTTATGATGCCGACTTGTTTACGGATGTTCGCTGTACTTTTGTGAGAAGAGACGAAGCAGTGGAGTTGAATGGACATGTAGTCAGAGAACTCTGTGGGAAACACCCTTCTGTAAGATATAGCTATGTAACGATTTACGCTATTCATACATTATTTAACCACGAATGAATTTGTTGTTAAGTTTTAAATAAATTAAAAAGACAAAAAGCTCGGAAATGTTACAGTACATTAATCACCGAAATATATTTTGAGGAAAATTACACGAACATTTATAAGAAGATCAAAAAAGAAAAAAAAAATTCTAAGAAATATTCATGCTTCAGAGAAATATAAGGCTACTTCATCAAATAATTTAGAGGGTTTACAAATTTATTATATTGTTAAAAAATCAATACCGAGTTTTGATTTATTTTTTACTAATTAAAAATATTATTTATCATTTTTAAAAAATAAAACAAAAATTATTTATAAAATTTGCAAATTCAAAAAAAATTAAAATAGATAGGGAATCATGGTTCTTACAATCCTTAAATAATTTTCTCATATATTTCATTTCCCATATTAAAAATAATAATAAAATAATTTACTTGTAAAAAAATCATTTAAAAAATTATGTATATATAGCGTCTCGAACTTCGAAATCTGGTCACCTTGTAAGGTTTTAGTTAAACTAACAAAGTTTTATTTTAATTTGCCTTTTTCTATCTGTTCCCATTTCAACTTCCCGTTAGAATAAGCGCACGTTTCAGCTTTATGCTAATTTGAAATGGAGCCAAGTTCTATTTAAACTGTAGGTAGGAACCTCTCAGTGTGAGAGAGCTTTTAGTCTCAGACCACTATTACTCTGTTCGACGTTCGCCTGACCAGCTAGTATTTAAATTCTAAGCCTTAGCGCTGTTTCTCTATTACTTATTGAAGTAAATCTAAGTGAGTTAGTATTAGTTAAATCTTGCTACGCACCCTTGATCGTTTAGCATAGAGGCCAACCTCGCGTTCATAGCTCTGTGAGCAACGACGATTTGATTTCTATTTAACTTTAGTTCAAATTATTTGATTGTTCAGTTTAGACCCAAGTGCGGTCATTATTTTCTGTATCACTCCCGATTTGGGAAGTGGCTGTATATAATTGTGGTTTAATAAAAGAGGATTTAATATCCTTCTGAAGTGTAGTTCTTCTACCACTTAACTACAGTTTTCTACCACAGAACATAGCTGCATTCAGCTCCCTGTTCAAGATCAGGAGTTCACGAAGATGTTTACTAAGAATATGCACCGAACACTCAGTCCTGACAACCTTACCAGTTCAAACTTAGTTTAGTGTATACGAAGTGTAAGGACAGAAAATTTAATAATTTGTGTTTCTTAAAAATTGTTCTCCGAAACCAGTAAAGCTAAAATTTGAAAAAAAAAAAAAAACTTATTGATTTAATCTTCAGATTTGGAAACTGATGAATGATTCTGACTTTGCAAGTACACTCAATAAAATTGAATTTGATACATGAAAGTCCTATAAAAGCATAGTGACGAACTTCTCAGGAAACTGAATGCAGAAAATTTCATAGAGCTGATTCGTGAGCTCCTGCGATGTCATAAAGCAAAAGGATGTAAAATATCGTTTAAAATTCATTTTATGCACTTTATTTGGATTTTCAAAAAATATAAGCAATGAAAAAATGCATGCCAATGAAAAGGTACTATAATGAAAAATAGAATTTCAAAGTGTTTGTCTAGTAGAGTGGAGGAGAAATACTTTTAACCTGAAAAGGTTGACCTGGCTGAAAAGGTCTTTTTTAGGGCATCATGATGGCACGGCCTTGACAATGTTGTGCAGTGCCCCTGTTGTCCTAAGCTCCCTTTCCTGTTCAGTCTTTTTATCTCATTTATCATCAAATAATTTATATGTATACTGTTTCGTTTTAAAATAAAATTTTAGGGGTTAAATGCTGTTTCCTTTGCCTAGTTAGTCTTTTTATCTTAATAGCATTCATATGTCATTGATTAATTTTTAGGTTAAAAGGGCTAGAAATGATAGAACTGTAATCTTCAGCGGATGCACATGGATTCTAGTATAATACGTATTCTAAGTTTAGTCTTATAGAGTTATTAAGCTTATAATGAAGCAAGAAAAAAAGGCAATGCCTTCGTCGAGATTCGAACCTGGACCTCTGGAATACGCGCCGAGAGCGCTACCGTCACAGTACGAAGGCATACCGGAAAGAGGGAGAAAATACGTTGTAGGTTGATTTCTAATAAATAGCGCAAGCATAGTTATACGAAAATATGTACATACACACCGCACATGCGCACTCGTGCTGCTGATTTCTGTAGTCTGTTTGCGAAACGGATAAAGAAGAGATGAACATATCGTTGCACAGGATTTCATAACGGGGAAGGATTAAGCAATTAGAAGGGCTCCACTGGGCTGGCTTTAGCTCACCCCTGGTCTTCCACGATTGGATTCTAGAATAGAATGTACTAAGACAAAAGAAAAAAAATATTCTATAGGAATTACCCGCCTAATGAAAGGGCTTATGTTATAAGGTATTTCTCCCATCTTCTTCGCATGTCTTCGTGGTGTAGTGGTCAGCACGCTCGACACGTAACCGAGAGGTCCGTGGTTCGATTCCCGGGGAAGGCGTTGCTCATTTTTCATCTCTCCTGGTTTCAAATAACCTAATGTCTCTACACTGGCGCCCGAATTAAAAAAAAAAAGGTGGTGGATGATGATTCTCTACCACCAAAATTTGGCGATTGGGTCCCCTGATCCCCAGTCGCCCTTTAAAAGAGGGAGTATATAAGGTATTTCTCCCACCTTCTCCGCATGCCATCGTGATGTAGTGTCAGCACCCTCGACGAGTAACCGAGAGGTCCGGGGTTCGAATCCCGGCGAGAGCATTGCTCATTTTTTATACTTCTGCTTCCGAAATAACCTAATGGCTCTACAACATACATAAAATAAAAGTATTTTTTTATAAATAATTATTAAAAAAAGTAAGAAAACCTTGATGTGCATGTGAATAGAACTGATTGTAAATTAGTTTAAGACTCCCTACACAATATTTGGAGTCTCTATAAAAATATCTAACATTTCCTTGTTCACAATTACAACAACGGTTAAATCTGGATTCAAATTTCTGACACTAACGTACGAATCAGCTCACAGCATTTTTTATTGTTGTCAGTAATGGGAATTTTACACACTGTGAAGTTGAATGACACCTGATTAGTGCTAATTACTAATGTTCAGTGTGAATTTTACCCACGTTGAAATTGACTGACATCTCAATAATGCTAATTACCAACTTTGAGATAATCTTAAAAACAACTATAAATATATTTTATCTAATTTCCCACTATGTTTCTATGAAATTCATTATGAACAGAATTATTATTTCTTATTAAATGTAATATCTAAACAAAATAAAATTTACCTCCTAATCATATTGCAAAGCTACAGCTAGTTAGAAAACAGAGTGCCCTTACATTGTGATTTGAAAACCAGAGAAATTAAATTGTTTATATCATTAAAATATTTTATGCTATCCGTTTAACGAAGTAACCTTTAAGTACTTCGGATAATCTAGAGGAGGGGGAGAAGCAGCTAAACTTTCGCTGTAAACCATTTTTCACACCTAAAGGTATGCCTGCAACTCATTGCTAAGTTAAGTACCTTTCGAATTAAGCTTATAGATGGCCCAACTGATAGCACTGCCCTGTGTGGTCCCACCTCAGATCCTGGCACAACTCATTAGGCTGTAAAATTACAGTGGTTTTGAACTCTATTCCCTTCTCTGTAGTGGGGTGGGTGCGCAAAGTTTTTCATGTGGCGTCCTTTTGATTTCTTTCTTTTGATTTTTTTCTTCCTGTTCTTTTCCTACCTTGGACAGTTTTAGAGTGAATTTCTAACATCCGGGTGTTACTACGAAAAAAATAATATTTTTCTTTTTTTTTGCTTTTGCTTCGATTATAGTGAGAATAGGTATGAGGTGGAAAATGTATAAATAAATACAATTAAGTTACAATGTTTACGTTCGGGTTACAATTTATCTTTGCCTATAGAAAGAAGACATTTTATTCATATTTCACATTTAGATATAAATAAATACAGGAAATAATTTGGGTTTGAAAGAAGAAAGAGAAATTATTAGAATTGAAAATTAATCGATTTCGCTTCAGAATAATTACTCATTTTTAGACATGACGATAAATTTTTTTTTTTTTTACTATCATTAAATTAAAATCAGAATGAGAAAAAAGGCTTCCCGACTGTTTGCAATGTACAATAGAATATAATATCCTGAGAATGTGATTTATTTTAGTCGCCGTATGACTGAATAAATATGCATTGAGGGTTACACCCGTGAGACCGAGAGCTGCATATAGAATTTAACATTTTGAAGATACAGTAGTATAAGAGTACTGTAGTCTATATATATATAGAAGAACATGTTGTGTGTTCTAAGTCTGTTGGAAGAAAGACTGTTGGTTTGTCCTCTAATAACTCAGTCACTACTATAGTTACCGTCATCAAACTTTCTACAATTCTTTTCTGGTTTATGAAGAAGGCCAACGTTCACTTTTTTCCAAAAAAAAGTAGTTAAAATCGGAGATATTAATTGAAAACTCCAAAAAACGACGATTTTCGCCCTCATTTTTCCGAGTAGCAACAATCTCGCAAGCTAGAGATGAAAATTTGCTTTATTTCGGAAGTTGTTGCCACTGCTTGCTTTCAAATCCTAGAATTTCTTAATAAAAAATATCTAAATTTTACGACAAAATAAAAATAGCATTGCCAAATATTAAATTCATTATTCCCGATTACAAAAATTCGATTAGCCGAAATCTTAAAATTAAAAACTCATTTTCGCACTCATTTTTCCGAGTGGCAACATTCTCGCGCGTTGAAGATTAAGAAAAGGCTTTATTTCGAAAAGTGTTGCTATTGGTCGCTTTCAAATCGTAGAGTTTGTGAATAAAAAATTTGTAAGTTTTACAAAATCTATACATATATAAAGAAGAATAACTGTTTGTGTGTTTGTTTATTTGTTCGCGTGATTGATTTCTGATCAATTATGATCCATTCTTTGCCACACTAAATCGACTAAAATTGAATATGAGTGAAATATTGAATGGAACTTGAGCTTTTACGACCATTTGATTAAAAAGACTAAAATTATTAAAAACTGCATGCCATTGTCGTGATATAATGAGACAGAATTAGTTTATTTTTCTATCGAAATTTTTTATGTGGGTTCCATATCGCATCAGACTGAAAGATGCATGACTATGAATCGTATTTTTCACATCGTTATTAGAGAAGGATTACAGTGGTATCGTTCTCTCTGCATTTAGATGCTCATTACTCTTAATCTAACTTGACTGGCGTCGGATACTTCCGCTAGTGGTAAATAAATGTTAAATTGTAATAAAAGCAAATATTATATTACACCTGACAAATTATATCTACTTTATAATTCAAAAGTTACTTATCAACAAAATGTTAGGATTTAAGGAATTTATTATGAACGTACCATTTTTTAATACGAACGTGCACTCCATGCATTTATATCTTGTTTGATAAAAAGGAAAGGTGATGCAAACCAAAGTGCGTGACTGAAATCTCTGTTCTTATTTTATTTTTAGGAATTAATTTTCATTTTCATTTCATATAGGGAAAAAGTACTTGTAAACACACCTGCTTAAAAAAGTATGCATAGAAAGTGACATTGCGTACCTTATTGCTATTTCATGCATTCCATCTACAAATTCGGTGTCCGCCGATAACATAGCGGCAAAAACATCGTGGACGAAAACGTCGCGGAGAAAACAACGCAAGGCGAAAACATCGTGGTACAAAACATCGTGAGAGAAAATAAAGCAAAGAGAAAACATCGCAGTTCTAAAACATCCTAATACAAAACATCGTAGTACAAAACATCATCGTCGAAAACAAAGCGGTTCAAAAACTTCGCGGTTTAAAAACATCGCCGTGGATAATATAGTGGTAAAAAATAAAGTATCTACAAATCATCGCATGACGATAATATCACAGACTTTTTATCTCCTGCGCGTGAGACTGTGTATAGGAAATTCTTAAGATATGCTCAGTTTAAAATTAATTTGCGATAGTGTTCTTTAAGGTATCTGCTACGTTCGGAACACTTTTTTTATAAAACGTAAAACGCTAATTAAATATATATTTTTTGCAGTCGAAATTTGATATCAAATCATAAAAATAAATAAATTTTTGGGGGAACATTTTCAGAAATTTTTGAAATAGATGCAATTTTATGCAAATTTTTTGGAAAATTTAATATTTATGTTAGGTATCATATATTTTTCCCTACTGTATATATTTTAGTTTCACTGATATTGTACATTACAATAACATTCATCTGTATTGTTAGCTAACATTTTTACGATATTTCTAAAATTTACTAAAATGTCATAAATTGCATGAAAAAAAAACGTTTTCTATAAAATATTTCTTATTATTTTACATAGAAATGCTTATAAATCAACCAAGTTAATAGATAGAACTTAAATGTTTTAGCTTAAAAACCTAGTAAACAATATAGAAAACACTATAATAAAACTCCATCGAAATATCTTTAAAACATTTTGAATTAAAACAAGCTACATTTCTTGTATGTAAAAACACTAAAAAAAATCAGTTTTCCAGAAAACGGGTTTAAAGATTGTCAGGACTGAGTGTTCGATGCATATTCTTGGCGAACATATTCGTGTAAATCTTAAGTCCTGATCTTGAACAGGGAGCTGAATGCAGCTATGTTCTGTGGTAGAAAACTGTGGTTAAGTGGTGGAAGAACTGCACTTCAGAAGGATTTAAAATCCTCTTTTATTAAACCACAATTATATACAGCCACTTCCCAACTCGGGAGGGATACAGAAAATAATGACCGCACTTGGGTCTAAACTGAACAATCAAATAATTTAAACTAAATTTAATTAGAAATTAAGTAGTCGTTGCTCACAGAGCTATAAACGCAAGGTTGGCCTCTATGCTAAATGGTGCGTAGCAAGATTTAACTAATACTAACGCACTTAGAATGACTTCAATAAGTAATAGCGTAACAGCGCTACGGCTTAGAATTTAAATACTAACTGGTCAGACGAATGTCGAACATAGTAGCAGTGGTCTGAGACTAAAAGCTCTCTAACACTGAGAGGTTCCTACATACCGTTTAAATAGCAACTTGGCTCCAATTCAAATTAGCATAAAGCTGAAACGAGCGCTTATTCTAACGGTAAGTTGAAACAAGAACAGATAGAAAAAGGCAAATTAAAATAAAACTTTGTTAGTTTAAACTAAAACCTTACAAGATTTCACATTAGTAGAAAACTGTTATGTTGTGTTTACACACTTAGAATTATCCACATTTGTAAATCAAACTTTCCTTATCTTCATACTTAAGTTATTTTGTATTCCTATTTGCTTTTGATAATTTTCTGGCTATTTTCGAAACGAATGGCGAATGACGTTTTGAGTTCTTTATTCTTTCGTTATCAGTTCCAAAGCAATTTTTAGCCATTTCCCGTTCAATTGATATAGATAAGCATTTAAACGCAGGAAGTAATCCAGCATATCCTGAATTAAACATTAAAACTGTTACATATGCACCTAGCATATTACCTGTGTCAATAGAAATGACTGGCACACAACCATTATCTTAACTGAATTTTATGGTTTACGTGCGAAGAACATGATATTTATTAAATAAAAGTAACATACAAAATGTTAAAAAAAAACGCCCCTTTGGACGTAAACAAATTTTATTTTCATGAGGTTCCGATTTAGTATATTTCTTCCCAGTTTCCGTTAGTGGGAAAATTTCCATTTTATATTTGCATTCCAGTAACATATCTGATAGCCTATTGCTTCAGTGATAAGACTTAAAAATGTCGATGACTTTAGCTCCCTTTATTCTTTTTTTTTTACGCTCTTGCCTACGTTTCATAAAAAACAACATGCCAAATGAGATGCATGTTCTAAAACTGTCGTCTCCTTTTATAGCATCATCTTCATCTTCATTCAACAAGAAAATCTAGAACAAAGTATATCATCGACAGCGCATCCACCAAGATAAACAAACAAAATATAAAGCAACCAGGTATAAGCCCGATATCCTTCTTTGCAGACACCAGGCGTCAAGACGTCAATCAGAATACGTTAAAAACATAAAGACGAAAAATATACAAATGAAAGATAAAGCCCTTTGACTCTGATAAAGCTATTAATCTATCGATAAGTTGGCTGACTCTTTCTCGAAGCCCGCTGTTACCCGTCCATCAGCCGTCATGTCTAGACAAGTCTCAGTAAATAACGTAAATTTAATTGAAGTAACAATCAGTGGGTTTCTAAGCATGAGTTGGACAGCGTTCATGCGGTAGTATAAAAAAGACAGCTACATGTTTAAAAGATGAAACATTGACCGTCCTAGAACCCTGTGTTTGAAAAGAAGTTATTGAAAGATGCAACCGATGAGGTTTACCACTCTTGCTGATGAAAGGCGTCGAGTGATTTTGTACAACCATTCAGGAGCGTAGGATATTATTTTTAAAAAGCATAAATACAACTCGCTAAAATAGAAGTTCTCAAACTTTCTTGAATGGGAAGTATAGCAGTAATTTTATCACAGAAAAGAAATTCGGGAAGCAGCAGAGATTTGACGTGAAATTTCGCGCCTTGAATTTAGTACACAAAACATATAATAATCAAAAACAATATTGTTGCGTGCGTAGGGTTCGTAATGGATTGAGTGCCCAAGTCGTTCAAAAGTTAATAAAATGTATTCTTTTCATACGAAATAAAACAAAATACTGAATTATTTCCTCAGAGATATTCGTACAATATCACAATATCTCAGACGTTAAACAGAATTCAATTCAAAACGGATAAAGTTATCCAATCTCACAGCGAATGCGCTACAATCAAGAACAGCATTACGTAAACAAACAACAGTTCGCTTTAAAACAGCTACAACTACAACTGAGATGAGGTGTTTTAATTCGGCTTTTATAAGCTTTTTAATTATTTACTAGAATATTCTGGTAAAACCTCGATTTCTCTCGATATTTGTGGATGGCAATAGTAATTACGAGATATTTGTTTATTAAATATTAAATGCACGCGCTGTTTTATTTTTACTTTTCCGACGTAGCTTTCTCTTCAAAAATCATATGCGTTGCACGGGAAAATAAACCAATTTTAATTACAATTCTAAATAAATAAAAAAAACTGAAAGGTTTCAGATTTTAAATTACGTTCAAAGGGGCGTTTTTTAAACATTTTGTATGTTACTTTTATTTATAGAATATCATGTTCGTCGCATTTAAACCATAAAATTCAGTTAAAGAATAATATCGCAAAATAATTTTAAACTGAGCATATCTTTAGAATTTCCTACACACAGTCTCACGGTCCACACACAGTCTGTCATAATAAAACAAATTCCAAATTTCAAATTTAGGCTTCCAGATGCCCATATTCGCGGCAGGATGACGACATTCAAAATTCGATGGCTTTAGGTACCGTCGTTTTATCACAATGCGAGAAACATACATACATTTATGCATATTCCTCATTATTTAATTTCTTTAAATATAATACAGGGCGCTGCAATATTTTGTGGCAACAGTTTGAAAAGTGATACAGACTTTTAATGTTTCCGACGCAAAATCGCAAAACGAAAATAATAGTCCGTCAGGGACAAAGCCCCTTTTATACTAATAAATAGATAAATAAATACGAAATCCGTAAAAATATGATTGTAAAACGTAGTTATAAGAGCAATAATAATTAGCAATGCTTTAAGCTAATTGCTCTAATTGTGCATAGAAAAAGAGAATTATTATTACGAAAGTAAGCCTCTGATTCCGCTGCTCTTTCTTATAAGATGGTTTTCACGGATAACTTTCTAACAGAATTCAGGTTATACAAAACTTTGCGAAAAATGTTACTCAGATACCAGAATAAGCATACTGGAAATGGCTCAAAGTTTGTCAGAAGCCCTGCAGGGAGCATGTTCCATTGGACCAAGCGTACATGTTTCGATACATGTTATATTGAAGGGAACTAGGTAATAAATTTTGGTATTTCAAATAATTTATAAGGTATTTCTCCCGCCTTCTTCGCATGCCTTCGCGGTGTAGTAGTCAGCACGCTCGACGCGTAACCGAGAGGTCCGTGGTTCGATTCCCGGCGAAGGCTTTCCTCATTTTTCATGTCTTCTGCTTCGAAATAACCTAATGTCTCTACACATTTCTGTTCTTTAAGCATTTTCCTAGTCAGCTTTAAAGCTTATATATATAATGTGAAAAGAAATTCTTAAGCGAAAGGTTTTTTCTTAAAAAAAGGTAATGATGTAGTTTCATATTCTCGTTAACAGTTCATTTTCTTGTGAAGTTCCTAATCACTTAGAATCTCGAATAAAGTCGCACCCCAGGATAATACAAGTAGACATTGGACAAAATGGAAAATATTGAACGTAACATGAAAATGTAAAATATTTTAAAAAACGATATTGATCTCCCAGGTTCAACACTTCAAACAGAACTTATCAAGCGAAAAGTGTTTTGAAGCTTTGTACCAAGTTGATCACTGAGTTTCAAATATAGGTTTCGTTCCTCTGAGTCATCCGAGATATCGCGCGAAATATTCTAAATAATTTCTCAATTTGGAGTTCATCTCTTAGAGTGTCTCAAATGACATACATACCAATTTTAGTTCGAATGTTTAAGACATTAAGATTTGATTACCGCACAGTTCTTGAAAAAAAGCTGCATTCTTGTCTCGGGTTATCAGATTACGACAGTGATATGGTGGTCTACACCAAAAGTTCTTGTGGTGAAAAGTGTATTTTATTCCTTACAGTATAATTCGCGTAGGCAGGTCCTTTATGTCTTGATTACTATCCCTTTAAATTAAGTTTCGCCCTTCTTGAGTACGTTTTTAAATTCGTTTTTCGTAATTTCAACAGCTCGAAAAACTAATTCAGTACAGTCTCTCTATCATAAGAAAAGCTCTCGCCAGTTAGTCTGCAGCTGCCTGTTGCCGTAGAAACGAGCCTTGACCCATTTTCCGTAGAAGCCGTATTGAAAACCGCACTGAAGATTTACTTTTCAGTTTGCCATCCTGGCGCCTTTAAAAATGAATTGGCAAGCCTTGGTTCGTCCCTATTTGAAATATACTAGCCCTGTTGCTATAGCGACCGCCAGCCGCCAGACACAGCGGCGGGAGCTCTTCTTCTCGTAGACAGACAGAACTTCGACAGTAGGATGTTAGGTACTCACTTTGGTACGATGGAGGTAATGCTCTGAATCTGTCTAGATTTTACAGTTACATCTGGGTTTAAAGAAAACAACAGTATTGCTGAATGATAAGATCTGGAATCATGAAATTCGTTATTCACACCTGACAACTATTATAAAATATCAGAATCGTTTTATCATTAAATGACGACGCAGTTTGCTCGGTTATGAGAATGTTTACTCCTTGACTTACAATTTAGAGGAAAATCTTGAAAGACTGAAACTGAAATATAAAAAATTATCACTTTAGTCACAGAGTTACCATAGAAACGAAAATCAAGAAAAATGGGCATTCGCAGTGTCGCATATAGTGGAAAGGGCTCAAGACTCCTCTTGGCATCGGATTAAAAATGAGATTTTAAATTGATGACTATATATTGAATTATACACTGGTGTCCAAAAGTTAAGCATAAATTGTAAAATGCGAAAACATGCAGTAAATATTCGTAAAATTATTCCAAATTTCTTGCGGATATTAATTGGGTGAAGAAGAAACATTGGGTTTATGCAAAACTTTTCAGTCGACTACGTCCTGCGCGAAACACATGCGCATGTCGGAACGCAGAGAAACCGATTAGGCAGTTCAGACAAGTTTCGGGCAACTGCTGTGCGAAAGAACGTTGTTAACCATCAAACAAGGTGAATGATGGCACAAAGACGCCAATTAGAGATGTTTGCGAAAGGAACAATCGTTGGAATGCTGGAATCCGGGCGATCACAAACCGAAGTGTCTCGAACTCTGAATGTGAATCAGTCTGTGATCTCAAGACTGTGGCAGAGATTTCAAAGAACGGGAGATGTTACCCGACGACCAGTATCAGGTCGACCAAGAGTCACAACCCCTCGCCAAGACCGATATCTGGTAATACGTGCGCGACGTCAGAGGGGCAGTACTGCCAGAGCACTGGGTTCGGTGCTGACAGTCGCCACAGAAATACGAATTTCGAGACAAACTGTTTACAGAAGACTCAATCATGCTGGCCTGTATGCCAGAAGACCAGCAGTTTGCATTCCCTTCACGTCTGCGCAGAAACGCGCTCGTCTGAACTGGAGTTTGAAATATCAACATTGGAATGTGGGAGAGTGGGCCAATGTGATGTTCAGTGACGAGTCCCGGTTTAGTCTGAGTACTGATTCTCGTAGGGTAACGATATGGAGAGAACGTGGAACACGTTTTGAACCAAGAAACATATCGGAAAGACATCATTTTCCATCAAGGAGAGTAATGGTATGGGCAGGCATCATGATGGACGGCAGACTTCCATTTCTTTGACACGGGGTCTGTGACTGGTCAAAGATACAGAGACGAAATTCTTGAGCCTTATTTTCGCTTCTTTCGAGGTGCTGTCGGTCCTGACTTCATATTCATGGATGATAATGCGACATGTCACCGAGCGGTGATGGTTGATGACTTCCTTGAAACGGAAAACATCCAGCGCATGTCATGGCCTGCGAACTCCCCTGATTTAAATCCTATCGAGCATGTATTGGATATGCTCGGAAGACAAATTGCAGCCCTTTCGCACTCACCAAGCTCCGTTACAGAATTGAAGAGAACTCTTCAAGAAGCTTGGAACCGTTTGAGCCGACAACTCATTCATCATCTCATAGCAAGTATGGTAAATCACTGTGCAGCGTGCCTGGCTGTCAGAGGTGACCACACGCCTTATTAAACTGCAGCATCAGTAATTTATTTAATGTTTTCTTACATTTTTTCTTTAAAGTGTGAAACCTTGTTATTCTCAGTCTTCTTTCAAACTGCTACTTTGGATAATAAATTTAATTATTATCGTTCTTTTGATTTGCTTCCTTATTTTATAACCATTCTACACTCGTATATCACGTTTCCCGCCATTCTGATTTACAGTTCCTTCTTTATTCACATAATTATCAATTATGCTTAACTTTTGGACACCAGTGTATATATGCGTTAAGATAAAGTAACTCACCGAACAATATAACGCTGATTCTTGTTGTTTGAATTCTAAATTAATATATATGAGTTTTTGTACTGATGCAATACTGTATCCTCTAATCTAGCTATGAATCCCCCCAAAATTAAATAAATTTATTTATAACATTTGCACTCGGTCTTCCTCCATCTTGAGAATTTTCAGCAAATGCCACTCCTATATCCAGGATAATTTATGACAAACGAAACTGACTATCTAGAATGTTCAGAAGATGCATGCTATACAAGTCAGACGCATAAGAGTTCATACGAAAAAATAAAAAGAAATTATACAGCAAGGACAACCAAATTTTTAAGATATTGAAAAATTGTCTGCACTCCTTTCACAGAATCTGCATACGTTTTGTACAGATCTGCTGTGAAGATGACGCGGATGGCTTGGATTCTCGTTTCTGTGCCACTCTTGCACATATTTCGTTGCATAGTCTTTTCTTTAACCCTTAGGTACAGACGTTCATTTTCTGTTACGTAAACACAGACGAGTGTTCTCTCAGACCGCGCTCTATTTTACGCAGTTTAAAAACATAAAACTTATAAAACATAAAATTTCAAAATAACGTACTTTTGTTATTATATAAGCATTAATACGCTTTGCTCGTTACATTGAAGTAATTATTTCTGTTTAGAACTCTAAAATCAATGCATAAAAAATTAATTTTTAAATCCCATATGAGAAAGTACGAAACGCTTCATCAAGTAAATAAAATAAACGCTACTGACTCGCAAATGCGTACAAACTAAACTATTTAATAAATTTTCCAGCAACAGAATCTGGATTATATAAAATAACGCAAAAAAAAAAGAATAATATATAAAGACTATTAAAAAACTGCAACACATTATTTTAAGCATTTTCAACACAATTTTTGCAAATTCTCTTGACACATTCATTATTTGACTCTTGTAGCTGAAATATAAACAGGCAGTTTTTCTTCTCAGTCTAGGGGAAAAAAGAGAACACGTTTTACATTTTTTAAGGGTATCCGTTACATCTAAGTTAGAATAGATTCCGCTGGAAACTCCTAGCACTCTTTAAATGCACATTTTTATTTCTCGGTTCACAGTTGGCTTTTTGAAGCCTTCTTTGAAGCCTTCATTCCATATGTGGTTTCACTTATTCTGATGGTAACTTCATCAAAAAATCAGTTTTTTTCCAATCTGGCACTATCTCTTATCAGACCAGCTGCTGAAATGACTCAAGTAGTAATAAAGCCATCCCCCCATGTGAGAAAAAAGTAACGTAAACGCAGAGGCAAGGTCTATATGACCGCCGCGACCCAATTTAAAAAAATATTTAAAAATAACTAATGGATAAAGTTTAATAAAAATTTAGGAATAATTATATTTTATGTCAACTTGGAAGTACTGAAAAGGAGAAGAATGACTACATAGCTTATAAGCAGTTTCGAAGTTCTAGAATATTGGAGCGGTCATACAGACCCCCACCTTTGTTTGTGTTTAAGGGTTAAAGATTCTCTTTTGGATTTTATATGCTCATAAAATTCCCCTGTATGAATATTTGGAAATATTTGTCGTACTTAGTGTTGAACCTGCAACTGGCCTTCGTCTGGCGTTCAAATGTTTTTCATAGTTGAAATAATCCTTCCTATTGGAGCAAATGTACAGCGGTGAAATTGGTTAAACGGACGAATCGCTTTCATTTAAAAATCTCGATTTCAAAGTTTCTTGATCACTGACGTAATTACAAATTCCGGATTGTCTGGGTTAATCCTGGATGTCTGGTAACCCTCCTCAACTTCGAAGTAGCATCGATCAGAATACGCACATTTATTCCAGCTTTCCTGGCAGTTTTGGATTTATATCCGTTTGCGAAGGAAATTTTGCATTCGCTTCGAGGATCCAATTTCATACTCAAAAGCAGTTGTTATTATATACAAAGATATACGAATGCTGAACATTTGCATTGCGTAAAATACAATCGCCAAAAAGAATACCCTTCTTCATCTTCATCTTCATCTGTGACATATCCAAATAAAAGTTGAAGTTTTATGTCTTTTAAAGAATGCATTTCTCTCCGCTTCGCATCGTGTCCGTAATTGATCGTTCCCTATTTCTCACCCTAGCCACCTAAAACCTTAATTGCTAGGAGCAGAGCTTAAAATATCAATCCATTCGAAGCCTTACATAATAATAACCATCTAGGTGCAAAAATTTCCTGTCAAAAATCATTCCACCAATCGAGACATCTAATTGCTACCTGCCAGGCTGTCATTTTTTTATTTCAGTTTCCTCTTCGCACCCCGACATTATCTAGCTCGTGTAGCCCTCTTTCTGAGGGGGATGCTTCCCTCCCTCGAATAATTGGACTCAGTCCCATAAACACGCGCCCCCCTTCTCTTTCTTTCTCCATCCCAACGAGAAAAGATCCTGACAGGATAGACGATGTAAAAACTGTAATCAGGAAGAATTCAACTCCGAAAGTATTTGTTTGTTAAGGTGAATTAATTCTCGTCTTTCAGGGCGGAAATGTTAGTTTTTATACTCTTTGCACGTCCGTAAATGTATTAAGGGGCCACGAGTAAAGAAGAGAGTATCCAGTTGACGTATATGTTCCGCAGCATCGCCTCCAGTTCTGGAATTGCATTTAGTTTATTAATATTCCGTCGGGAAACTAATCGATCCGGAATTAGGTTAGGTGGTTTGCTTTTATGTAAGTAAGTTCGCTCTTCTGCGTTTTCTGATTTCTCCTGTTGAACAAATTGACTTTTTTTTTCTTTTCAAGTTGAGTTGTTTGAAAGAAATCAGTTTTCATTAATTATTTTTCTTTTAAGCATTACAAGCGATATGTATAGTGGGCACCATGACAAAATTTCGGATCTTCGTCCTCTGCTGTGTTCATCAAAATCATTTCCTGGACTGTTTTGGAATATTTTACATTTTACTGAAAGAAAGAAATATACATTCTATGAGTTGAATATAAAAAGAATTATTCCATGAAAATCTTGATCAAAGTCCTTTTGACTCCGACCACTTTAAACACGGATCTCGATGCAACGATTTTGTAGATTGCTACACATTTTGCATATTTCTCTCTCTATATGTGTGATAAGTCTATAAGGTATTTCTCCCGCCTTCTTAGCATGCCTTCATGGTGTAGTGGTCAGCACGCTCGACGCGTATTCGAGAGACCGGTAGTCGAATCCCGGCGTGGGCATTGCTCATTTTTCATATATCCTGCTTCCGAATAACCTAATAACTCAACAGTGGAGCCCGAATTAAAACAAAGTGATGAATGATGATTCTCTCCACCAGGATTTGGCGATTGGATGCATAATCCCCCATCGCTCTTTAAAAGGCTGAAGTCTATAAGGCATTTCTCCCGCCTTCTTGGCATGCCTTTATGGTGTAGTGGTCAGCACGCTCGACCGTATTCCAGAGGCCCGTGGTTCGAGTCTCGGCGAGGGTATTACTCATTTTTCACATATCCTGCTTCCAAATAACCTAATGACTCTACAGTGGCGCCCGAACTAAAAGACGTGGTCGATGATGATTTTCCCCACCAGGATGTGACGATTGGGTCCCTTAATCCCCCATCGCCCTTTAAAAGGGGGAGTATATAAGGTATTTGTCCCGCCTTCTTGGCATGCCTTTGTGGTGTAGTGGTCAGCACACTCGACGCGTATTCGAGAGGTCCGTGGTTCGCGTCCTGGCAAGGGTATTGCTAATTTTTCACATATCCTGCTTCTAAGTAACCTAATGACTCTACAAGCCAACTAATGAACGTAAATATAATGCATATTTATCATCGGTAGAATGCAAACGATAAAGTCGCATTCCTCTATTTTTGTTGTCCTCACTTAGCATATTCTAAATTGTTTTCTGATATTCTCCACTGTAACAAATGCGAATAAATATATTCTTTAAAATTTATATGAAATAACTGTTATTGCTACGGTCATGCTTATTCAAATCATGGAATTATTCGCATGGAACAGAACTTCGTCAGTTGTCTTTTGTGGAGTGCGGTACATCTATGTTATGAATGGACATTTACATTTCTCTTTGAAAATCAAAAATCAAGCCCCTGTTATTCCATTTTAATCTCGAGTGGCGGTGGTAATGGAACGACTTTTGCCAGCTTCGCCACAATTTTGACCAATGAGCTCACGTGGGGCAAAAGACTACAGTCTTGATTAACTTCCCTGTGTCCTCATCTGTACAACTGGCCCGTTTATTAGGTCTAAGTTTTTGACCCATTCGGTGGAACGATTAATGCATATTTAACACAACTGTCCAGTAATAATTCAAGAAATTTAGAAACTGTAATCAAAACGGTTTCATTTGCATGCACAAACACGAAAACATTTCCATGCATTATTATATGCATATGAAGATAATTTAATCAAAATTAATGTCAGTACAAAAATATTCACGATTTTGTGATGAGCAATAATGATGCAATGGATCCCAAAATCCTTCCGCTAGGTTTTGAGGGAGAACAGGAAAAATTAGCTTCGACATCGCCAGCATTGGAGCCCCGGATTCGATTACAATTGCCAGCCGGACGTGCTACCAGTTTTCCTATTTCATATTTCACATGCATACACACATATGGCGGTTGAAAACGCTTCTAATGAGGATCATCCCGTTGGATAGCATACAGATATACAGCGACTAGAATATCGTCAAATGGTAGAGGTGACTGTCTTATAATTATATAGAACTGAGTGTATGAGAAAGGCTTTGGGGCTTGTGATTAAATGTAATGTTTTCTGCGATTAATAAATACAGCCATCTTACTAATTGCATAAAAAGTTGCATTGCTCAAAGTGCCGACGAAAAATAATAAATCTGTTAATAAATATCACCCATAACAATTTTGAACATTAAAACTGTGATATGTTAACACTTTATGAATGAAAAGAGCAATCTTATACGGGTAAAATTTAATATTTTGTAACAGGCTTTTGCAGCTTAATCGATATCACTATGGCAAAATAGCAATACCAAAACTTACGCAGTTGTAGAAATAATAACATGCACTTTTGTTGCCGTTGTTATTGTCAATATCAGCAAAGTAAGAATTTGGTTTACCACAAAAGCAGTAAAAGTATATATATAAATTTTTTTCCTGTTAAATCTGAAAGCTTTCAGATTTTATATTACGACTAAAAGGGCTTTTTCTTTCATTTTCACACACATACACGTTTCAAAAGCATTTGGTCTGATGTCCCTTTGGGCTCAAAAATATTTAAAAACAGCACATCTTTAGAATTTCGAGCGCTGAAGATAAAAGTGCTTTTGTGGTATAGTGTTGCTATTTCTCGTTTTGAAACCTTGAGTTTGTTAATCAAAAATTCTTTAATGCTTTACAAAATATGAAATAGATAAAGAAATAAATTCCGAATTCCAAATTTGGGCTTCCAGGTGCCGATATTCGAGTGGAGGACTACGTTACTCAAAATTTGATGGCTCTAGCTACAGTCGTTTTTTCACAGTGCGAAAAACACACATACATTCATGCAGAATCTTAATTTTTTAATTTCTTTAAATACAATACAGGGCGATAATATTTGGCGGCAAACAATTTGAGAAGTTGTAGGGATTTATATTTATTTTAAATAAACAGTTTAATTAATTTGAAATGTCTTTAAGCCTTCATTTCCCTAATTGTCAATGCCAGAATATTTAATACATACATGAGACTTGTAGATATCGTTTAAAGACACATTTATTATATCACAAGAACTTCTCTGGGTTATTATACATGATACATGTTACAAAAACTATTCATGAAGGACTTACAAGTACTGTCCGATATGCTAGACCTGCAGGTTATCATACATTGTTCATTTTTAAGGGAAAGTGCAGTTTCAATATATGAAAACATCGATGGTACAATACTTACTAACAATTTCCAAAATGCCTATTTAAGGTGAGGTGTATTTTCCTCGAGAGAAGAGAGCAATTTCTTGTATATATACCCAATTATCGAGCACATGCCGTCACTTCCGAAGATACGAGTTACGAAGATTATACATATTGAACACAAAGCACAAGAGGTATTTTCTTTTGAAGTAGATTCATCTTATGGACTCTCACCATGACCTATTAATTTCATCCAGAGTTCTTATCCCTCAATTATGCACTTTTCATTAAATTAGAACTTGACTTCTCCATCTCAGGTAAAAAATCATATCGACGTGATGATGCTTCAAAGAACGATGGCGCGAGACGTGTGGGGCCGTAGAACGACGTTATGCAGAAAGAGAGCGAAGAACCAGTCCGTCCAGTTTTTTATACAATGCGGCGCACGTGGCAGCCCGCGATAACGATTACAGCGATGACGATACACTGCGCGCCGTGAGAATTCTATGTTCTCACAGTACGTGAAGTAATGCAAATTCTACAAGTGTGAGAAAAGGTTTAAGTATCACATTCTAGAAGGGAAAGTTAAAGAGTGTGGGAAAACTATGTGCTTGTTGTAGCGTGAACTTCGGCTTAGCATTTAATGCTGGTTAAATGTGGCGTAACAGTTATTACTTTGCTGTCACTAAATCTTCAACGCTCTGTTAGGAAACAGGGTAGTCTGAGCCCTGTAGCTAAATTCTGCTACTTGTGAGTATCTTCAGATTTTGAGTTTAGTTCTTACTGTTTCGGTTACCGATCAAACAGAGGCGTAGTTTAGTTAGCATCGAGCTGACGCATTGTAAATTCATAAAGAGTGTAATAAAGGGTTATTTTAACCCTTCCTCTGTGTAGTCACTACTCTTCCAGCTTTCACACAAAAGTGAGACAAATAGACCCAACAAAGTGGTACAACGCTTTTAGTGAGTCAGTCGAGAGAAATAGCCCTTCTGAGCTAACGTCCCTTTGTGTTAATAACAGTAAAATACGGTTTATTATATCTGAGCGCGCTATTTTAGAAATAACGTTATTCTAAATCTGCGAAATTTGGATCGGCGTAAATCGAGAGCTAGCTACATTTCTAATACTGATTGATATGTTTCAAAATCAATTTCGATTAATTGATAAAGCACTAAAACATAATATTCGATGTATATTTTGAAACTGATATGCATTGTGAATTCTGTGTTTTTTTTTTTTTTTTAGAAATTTACGTATAAAAAATTTAGCCAAAAGAGCATTTAAAAATACTCTTTCTGAATCGTTATATCACAAATTATATAAATGCCACTGATTTTTTGAAGCCACAATATTTTTTTTATAAAAATGTTACTTACACTGGAATAGGACATCAGTCTAATCAAGTCCACGAATCACGGCTTCTGGCTAACAAATCTCCAATCCACAATGTGATTGCACATTCAGTTTGAGGGCGCTTTTGCAAATGGCGAACGCATAAGATACGAGAATACAATAAATGGTTATTCTTCAGAAATATCCCGAAGATAATGCACGAAATTACACCAAAGCTTTGGATATCTAGTGGTACAAAAAGACATGCGTTATTATTTTTTTTTTTTTGAAAAAAAATAAAATATCGTTTTGAAAGTAAATTTTAAAAAGAAAAACTTGAGAATGAAAAATAAGGATAGAAACTTAAAAAAAAATACAGTCAACATTATTCACACCAAAGTATAGTACGAGAGCTAGACACTCAAAAACTGTAAGCAGTCGTCAAAATTATTAAAACAAAATTGTGTAGTAATGTATTAAGAAGATTGTAGAGACATCAGGATTCTTTTTGAAGGAGAGATGAAAAATCAGCAACGCCTTCGCCGGGAACTGAACCACGGACCTCTCGGCTACGCGTCGAGCATGCAGACCACTACACCACGAAGGCGTGCGAAGAAGGCGGGAGAAATACCTTATATACTCCCCCTTTTAAAGGGCGACTGGGGTTTGGGGGACCCAATCGCCAAATCGCGGTGGTGGAGAATCATCATCTACCACCTTTTTAGTTCGGGCGCCAGTGTAGAGACGTCAGGATTTTTTTTTTGAAGGAGAGATGAAAAATGAGCAACGCCTTCGCCGGGAATCGAACCACGGACCTCTCGGTTACGCGTTGAGTACGCAGACCACTACACCACGAAGGCCTGCGAAGAAGGCGGGAGAAATACCTTACAAGATCAGTGAACGCTCGTATGAAAATCTTTAACTGGACTGAATACCATATTAAATGCTGAGGCTTTACCTATTGCCTGTCCTTTAAAACCTCTGCCAAGCGATGGCGGAGCTGTAAAGTCGTTGAACACTGGTAGTTTGATGCAGAATTTGAATCCCGAATGTGTTTTTTATTACAGCAAACATACAACGGCTCCCTGCTTGAGGGTAGGAAGGCCTTCGCGGAAAACTGTCTGAGGGAATCTGTTACTCACAACACATGGGAAAACCCATGAAAACACCCAAGCAGTTAGTCCATTCGCGGGAATCGAATCTCAAACAGAACAGCGAATTTACCGCTTCACTGGGATTTTACCGCTGATGGGAATTCGAATCCCGGCGAACGGGCTGGCTGCGTGAACCTTTTCACAGTTTTCCCAGTGAGTAACGCGTATACAGACCAGATGCCGTTAGGAAGTTCTCCAAAAAGGCATTCCCCCCTTTAAGTAGATAGCCCTTGCAGTGCTTTGCCATAAATAAATAAAAGCCTGAGCAGAAGAGCAACTTACCGGCATCGGGAATTCACTTATACGTTTAATTTACATGATCTGCGATATTCGGTGAAGTTTATTTTGGCTATGACAAATCACGTGAAGGTTATCTGCTTAAGAAGAAGGCTAAATGCACATTAAGCCATATACAGAGCAATCGCTCAGTGTTTCGGAACTTCGAAAGTTATCACACGTCCAAACGCCATAAATAAAGAGGAAAAAATAGAGCTGTTACCGGATTTAAAATATATTATGCTTAAAATTTTCGTCATTGTGATTCAGTGATTTCTCTCATAGAATAAGGCAAATTATTTATAACATTTAAACAATTTCATAATAACAGATAACTCTAGATGACTAGCTTACATTCACGTGATAGTAGAGTGGTACACCTCAATAAGCATATCTACACACACGTCTAAATTTTGCATTCAAAAAATAAAGAAGCTGATTGTGGGCGGAGTGCAAATTATTATCCTAAACTGATTTTTATTATATATGGCATTAGAAACATATTTTATAAATTACAGCTTTGGTATAATTGCTGGTAAAAATCATCGATTGGATTTATTATAAATCGTATGAAGAGGTAATACAAATTACATCAGTCAGCGATATAATTAAAATAAAATAAAATATACATATATTGCTCTTAAACACGTCCATAAATCAAAAGATTATTTCGATCCGTCATTAGTATTACAGGGTGTTTATAAAGTCTCGGACCCATTTTGATGTTTAATAACTCATAAAATAATAAAGATAGATTAAAATTAATAACATAAATAGTTAGATAGACTCAAAAAATTTCAAGACCCTTGTCAATGAACTTCCACGTGTGCCCCCTTCGTCGCACGGAGAATATCAATTCGATATTCAATTTCACGCCAGGTACCGGCAAGCATGTCGGCATTCACAGAGTCTATTGCGGTTGTAATTCCGGCTTTTAGGTCATCCATGTTCGACACTCTCCTCCTGTAAACGTTGCCCTTTACCAATCCCCAAAGGAAAAAGTCCAGCGGCGTTATATCAGGTGATCTGGGTGACCAAGGAATTGGACCTCCTCGCCCAATCCATCTTCCTGTAAAATGGTCATTCAAAGAACTACGAACGATGGCACCCCAATGAGGTGGTGCACCATCTTGTTGCAAAAAGACATGTGGCTGAAGCTCTTCTAGTTGTGGAAATACGAAGTTTTCCAACATGTCTAAGTATACGACTGATGAGACCGTCTTTTCTGTAAAAAAGAAAGGCCCAATGATTCGGTCGTGCATTAGTCCACACCACACATTAACCTTTAAAGAATCCCTTTGAGCCTCACGGTATTCATAGGGTTTTCAGATCCCCATGAATAAAGAAAAAAGAGAAAAGTGCAATTAATAAGCAGACGATATTTAGAAAAGTACAGATATTTAGACTGGAAAATGAAATTATCTGAAATGAACCCCACGTGCAGACGATATTTACAAAAGTAAAGATATTCAAACCTGAAAAGAAAAATATATAAGTTATTCCATCCATAAATGCCATAAGATTTGTTTATATCTTCATTATTTTATGAGTTATTAAACATCAAAATGGGTCCGGGACTTTATAAACTTCCTGTATTTTGTTTTGAAATTAATGCCGAATGCCAAATCACTTAAAACTGGTAACATGCCTCCCGCCCGTCGAAAGCGTGAATGTTTATAAAAAATATATAATGTCTTTGAGACATGGGGATCACTTAGAATTAGTCGGGAATATAGTCAAGAATATAGTCATACTAGAAGACAAATTAAAGACCCTTGGATTCCGTCCTTCATGTTATTCTCAATTAAACTTGGGTTGTAAATGAACAAAAGTCACACTGTCACCTGTAAAGTGTACATGGAGTTGGCCAAACACTGGCGCTCCGTTCTTCTTCTTAGTGATGATGAATTCAAGGCCCAGACCAGGAATCTCATCCAGAGCAAGAAGATGAGGAACAACAAAGGGTATATTCTTTGTAGGAAGGAAGATAAATGCAATATGCTATGCCTTATGGATGTCTGTTACTTTCCAGGTTGCATGAATAACAAATACTCTGATAGCGTATGGTGAGGTGAAAACATTTACAAAACATTTACAAAAACTAAGCTATAGACGTTCTCTAACGTCAAAAATGATCATCAACTTAAATGCTGAGAAAAAAGAATTGCTTGTCCCTGGACGAAATGGAGCTGCAAAAAAACAAGGTAAGAGACCACTGCTCTTCTTGCAAGTGACTAAACCTACTCGGAATTTCCACATCAAAGATTTCACAAACGACCGTTTTCTCCCGGAAAGAATTTTGATGGGAATGCTTTCAGCTCGGTCCCACAGGATATTCCGCTAATGCGTCTGGATCTTTTCCAGTTATGTTTTTTCAAAATGCAGTTTCTTCTTCATCGCAGACTATTGTCATTGATAAAGGTTCTCGTCTCTTAAGCGGCACCCGAAGTCACTTTTAATGTTTATTTTCTTGATCTGAAAGAAGTCAATATTGGTCGGCGAAGTTCTGAAATACCGACCTTTTGTTCCAAGAAATGGCTGCAAACACATTATTCAGTGTTGAATTGTGGCTATACAATGAGCCAATGAATGAAGCACTACAAAACAAAATGTTATTTATTCATATTTTTTATTAATTCACATTATATTAAATTATTTTTCCTCCGCAGAGCCAAGTCTAACATACCTTAAATTTAAAATGTAGTTTTATAGTTTTATTAAACATATTATAATAAATTTAGATTTAGCTTGATAGTCATTAATACGCTTAAATTCCCCCAAATGTTTGCAAAAGTTGCTTCTGCTGCGGAAGACAAAACCAAAATTACTAGTTTCTACTTTAAGAACTTGTAAGATTATAGATAAATTAAAGTTACTTTGTTGACTAGATCTAACGACTATTAGCTAAGTTCAAACTGTATCAATAACAATGCGTAAAAAGGTCGGAAAATACCCTTTTAATCAACTCAGGAAAAGATTTACAGTCGGCACTCCTGGCCAATATTCAACTCAAAATAGAAATACTGTAATTCAAATAAAATACTGTAAATACTGTAACTCAAAATAGAAACGTAAAATTAAAACTAAGCCGAAGTTAAATAATCAGACGAAGCTGTATAGAGATTATAAGGTAGTTCTCTCGCCTTCTTCGCATGCCTTCGTGGTGTAGTGGTCAGCACACTCGACGCGTAACCGAGAGGTCCGTGGTTCGATTCCCGGCGAAGGCGCTGCTCATCTTTCCTGTCTCCTGCTTCGAAAATACCTAATGACTCTACAACTGGCGCCCGAACTAAAAAGGTGGTGAATGATGTTTTTCATCACCGGGATTTGGCAATTGGGCCCCAAAACCCCAGTCGCCCTTTAAAAGGGGGAGTATATAAGGTAGTTCTCCGCCTTCTTCGCATGCCTTCGTGGTGTAGTGGTCAGCAAGCTCGGCGCGTAACCGAGAGGTCCGTGGTTCGATTCCCGGCAAAGGTGTTGCTCACTTTTCAATACTACTGCTTCCAAAAAATACCTAATGTCTCTACAGTGGCGCCCGAACTAAAAGGTGGTGGATGATGATTCTCCACCACCACGATTTGGCGATTGGAGCCCCAAAACCCCAGTCGCCCTTTAAAATGGGGGAGTATATAAGGTATTTTTCCCGCCTTCTTCGCATGCCTTCCCGATGTAGTGGTCAGCACACTCGACGCGTAACCGAGAGGTCCGTGGTTCGATTCCCGGTGAAGGCGTTGCTCATCGTCCCTGTCTCCTGCTTCGAAAATACCTAATGACTCCACAATATAATTAACGAGAGTTGGCTCTTTGCCTACCACCGACGTAGATAAACGGGCAATTAAAACGCACGGCCGTAAAATATCAACGACACAATGCTGCCGAAAGGTAGAAAACGCTCTGTCGGAACTCAGACGCCAGCTTAAACAGCAACTTTCTACCTTAATTTGAATTACGTGGGAAACTGAAATATCATTCTTGCAAGATAGTTGGGCTGAAAGCAAGAGAAACAAGAAATGCTGCTTCAAGATAAAACTAACTGTTAAGTGAGTTAAATAAATCCTCACAAAACTTATAATTAAAATAATCTCAAAACTAAATTAATTTACCGAGGATAGATTTCATTTTCTTCAGGGCCGATTGTTAATTTCTTTCGGAATCTTAGTTAAAAACGTTCTAAAAAATACCGCCATTGTTTACTGATTCTTATTAGATGCAGTAGTTCAAGTTATTGGATTCGTAAAAGCATTTATTTGAAAGCCTTTTCTTTAAAACGTTCTATAATGAAATGCCGCTGTAAAAGAATAAATCGCTAAATAAAGTCCGACAGCAGCCTTTCAGCACAGTATATCATTTTTTAATATGAAATACTTTTCTTGAGTGCTTCAAGAACAAATCTTCTTACGTATCATTGTGACACCCAATTCATCGGCGTAACACGGGATCGACGTCCATGGTTAACTCAAAAGCACGGATAATCCGAAGACAGAAAAATAAATTTAAAAAAAATTTTATATTAAAAAAAGATTATCCTAAATTATAATTAATCGAAAAATATTATTAATAATTTATCCGTTTTTCAAGTTTAATTACTCCTGTGTTGTAATTTAATGACGCTTGTATTTTAGTTTAATTCCTTTTGCGTTTTGATAGTAGTCAACAGGAAGCAGAAGATCAACGGTTCTACATCTTATGTATGCATAAGTTCGAGCAATTTACTGTTAATAACGCTTATACATTCTGTATAAGCATTATTAACAGTAATTAATTATTTAACAGTAAACTGCTCGATCCAAACATTTGGACACCTTCTATTACCATTGTTGTTATCACAAGCATTGCCAAGCATTCTTCTTTTTCTCTTTTTGTATATAGTCTCTTTTTGTATAGTTCTCTTTTTGTATAGTTCTCTTTTTGTATAGTTAATATAGTTTTGTTACAGCTGATGGTTTGCAGTAGTAAATTTTCTATTGTTCCTGAAAAAAAGGAACTTCATTTTTACTTCCTTGTACGAAGTATTGTAATCACGAAAAATTTCGAAAGCGATGTTTCAACGAAAATATCCATTTCGACCCCTCTCCAATTCACCTGAATGATTATTTTTTTTTGGCGTGACATATGTATGTACGGGCAGTATAAAGAACTCCTTTTTTTTTTTTCAAAAACGGATTGTAAAATGGATTTAAAATGGATTCAGATGAGATTTTTTCGTAACGTCTGTACGTAGATACGTATCTCCCACAACTCAAAAACAAATAGTCTCAGAACGCTGAAATTTTCTGCGTCGGACTGCTATAACATGTAGTTGTGCACCTACCTTTACAATTGCAATTGGCCAAACCAAAAGCATATATATGCGTGATATACTAAGTGCGCAGTCATGAATCCGTTCCTTTTAACTTCCGGCTGTTGACCTGGCTGGGTGGATAAGGCAGGAATAAGACATTGACACAACTAATTTCGGCCGTGACTATCTTTATTTGTAGGTACACAAAAATCATATCTTTGGCACACAAATTACTTTTCGATCACAGTTGACTAAAAATAATTTTATATACATAGATAAAAAGCTACGACGTCATTTCAGCCAAATAAGCAGCAGCATGGAACATTTGCGAGGTGCCAACATAAAGGCATTAACATCGTAGCCACAATTTCGATGATAACATTTCTGGGAAGCACAGGTTACATCCTGTCGACTAAAAATGTAATAATTGTACTTTTGGCGGAAGATGAAAGCAACTCACGTTTAGTCATGGATGTAAAAACTGTTGCTTAGATGTCTGGACATCATGGCGTAATATGGATGATCGGATGGAATTTTAGAAGCAGGGGACCAGCTTGATAGTTAAACATCATTTATTCTTGAATCATGAATTTCTTAACACATAACTGTAGAAGACAGGGATGCTAAACGTTCCCCATAATTTTAAATATGCAGTTATATTCTAATTAACGGCAAATAACTAGCAGAGGCTGAGCGACAAGCTGTCAGTACGCAGGAGAAGAGGCGAAAGAGAGGGAGACTACGCAGTTACAGAGGCTGTTCGCACATTTTTTAGACGATGTATATTGTATTCACAAAACTAAATTACATAAAATTCTTGTGTTTTAAATATTCTGTTTGACATCCCTTATTCTGAACTATCTCTCGACACCGCAATTTCCAGGACAATAATGCCTTTTGAAGTGTCAGAAGACGTATTCTATCCCATTCCTTCCGAACAGCTTTCCAGAGTCCTGTTAGGGTTTTGGGACAACGTTTGGGTAATGCAGTTTTTAAAAGTCCGAAAGCACAAAAATCCATAGGTGACACATCGGGAGATTTAGTAGGGATATCAGTGAAGGGTATGGCCTCGATACCAGTTTTTTGTTCCATTTCTTTTAGGAAATTTACAGTGGATTTTGATGTAGGACTGCTAGCTTTGTCCCGATAGAGTCTCACAGATCGATGGCACTGTGGGTAAAGCGACGGTATTTCATTCAGAAAAATGGGCGATAAAATATGTTTCTGATGGTATTTGGAGTTAATCTTGACATTTTTTGGCACTCTCTTTATTTTTAACTTGCCATTATAAGAAAAACCAGCAACAATCACGAATCCCTTAGAAAAACTTTCTTTCGATTCTTTGAACCATGTACTTAAATTTTTTTCTCCCCTTTTATGATAATAAATGGCTTTTTTTTTGTTACAATCGTTTAAATACACCCATGCTTCATCTATTGTCACAATTGTTTTCCATTTTTCTTTGGATAAGTGTTTCTCACATAGAATTTTGCAGCGTGTCCTGCTTTGAGCGATATGCTTTGGAAGAAGACGATGCACATTGCGTTTTTTCGCTTTCTTGAGATTTAGATCAACGTTTATCATTTTGTTTAAGTGGACGCCGAGCATTTTAATGATTTTGCAACTGTCCTTTGACTAGGGGGATTTTCTTTTAACATTAAACAACGTACCTTTGCAATAGTCGAAGATGCCCGTTTTTTCCTCGGATACTTGTTTGGAATTTTTGTCTCACTCGAGGCTTTAATTTGACGTTTTTTTCCTTTCTTGTTGATGATATTACCTATCGACGCTTTAGATTTCACAAAACCATGACTCTCACATCATTTTTGGATAACGGAGTATGCCTATTTCTCTTCGGAAAGAGCGTCAATGTAGCCTTCGAACCACTGCTTTGTTAAATTCGCCATTTTGAATAAAAACAAAACTTTCAAGCCACAGAAGATAATTTTGACTTTTAAAAACATAGTACAATTGCAATTACTTCTTTTGCAGCAAACGATTTTTTATTACCGCTTACCAAAATCGTCTAAAAAATGTGCGAACAGCCTCTGTATGAGTTATTTATGCAAGATATGTGCACAAAGTACAGCTAATCCGTGATTGGTTAATTTTAGGTTGTACTTCCATTTTTTCGAGCAGCGTTACGTAAATTCGAATGATCTCGAATTTGGGAGAAAGAATGGACGTAGGGGAAGAGCACCAAATTTAGAATGTTAATTTTGAGGTCATCAATTATTTTTTAAAGCAGCTATCATATTTTGTTATATCTAACCTATCTCTTACCCGCCTCAGTGAGCTCAAGTTTTTATTCTTATATGTTGGTAAATTGTGTAAATTTTTTCTTTAAAAGGGATTAAATTATGTGTTCTTATTTTTATGCCTTTAGTTAATCTGCATCCAATAGTTGCAGAATTATCAACAATTCAAATGTGGCGCTAGGTGTAACGAGGGCCCTATTACTTTAGATTTGAAACTCCTTTAATAGAAAAGTGAATTACGTTCGTGCACCAACTGAAGTGTCTTTTTGCCCAGTAGAACCAAACGTTAACTTTGAATTTTGTTCTTTAAAAATTTGGTCTTCTTGCCCTTCGACCGAATTGCTTGTCTTGGAGAAGTAATTTTAATTGCAATTAAGTATTTTAACTGTATTTGAAGTTTTAGTTCTGTCTGATTTTACAATTTTTAATGAATATCTTTTGAGTTTTTATGTATTTTTGCCTTGCTACGAAATGAGAACTTAATTGATTGAAGAAGAAATACATCTCCAATGAAATTCGAGGAAATAAGTTTAAATGAAATGCAGCTAAAAATATGTATAATTTAATACGCAGTATAAGAAAGTCATGTGATGTACACATCAGATTTTTTTCCTGTGTACTTTTAATTAGTGAAGCAAGACATAAAATATTCCGCAAAATATTTTCCCAAAATATTGATGATATTTTTTAACATTATTATGACGCAAAATAAATATGAAATTAATGCTGAATTGAAAGAGGCGTGGGATAAAATTCTTGTATTCTGATAATAAAATATCAGGAAGGTCATCAACATAGCCGCAAAATACATTTCGAATTTATTTGAAATACATTAAATAAGTATTACGAGTTAACTCGTGATAAGTATTTTCGACAAATTCTCGGCTTGTTTAGTGAACTCGGGATTGTTAAGCAAACAGATAAAATTACCCACTTATTTTTTGTCTTAAAATATGCTTTAGACAAAATTAAATCTGCTGAACATTTTTAGTATTATAATTGGAGTCTATCGAGGCGTAGGTATAGTAAATAGATATCAGCTGTAATGAGTCGTCATGAGTAGTACTTATACTTGCCATGAGATGTCTAGTAAATAGCTCAAGATCTACTCGCTGTAGTTGCTGGTATTGAAAGCAAATTATACGTGAAGCATACTATAGGTGAGTTGATTCATATAATTGTAATGTATAATTTTCGTAATTGTACTGTTAGCTCTAAATTTTTTTTTTGAATTAATAATAAAAAGCTTAATTCAAAAAATAGGCTATGATGTCAAAAATTTCAGTTAATTAAGAAAACGTTATTGAGCTGATATTCATTTTAGTAATTCAAACATTTAAACATGAAAAGGAATACATTAATTATTATTAGTCCAAAGGGGCTTTGCTCCTGAAAGACTACTGTTTTCGTTTTAGGATTTTGTGTTGAATCACTATAAACGGATGTATCACTTTTCAAATTGTTGCCACCAAATCTTGCAGCGCTGTCTTATATTTAAAGAAATTAAATAATAAATAATCTGCATAAATGTATATATATTTCTCTAAATGTGATAAAACAACGGTACCTAGAGCCATCCAATTTTGAATAACGTACGTTTCCACCCGAATATGCGCATCTGGAAGCCCAAATTTGGAATTTGTTTTATTATCTATTATTTCATATTTTGTAAAACTTAAATGAATTTTTGATGAACAAACTCAATGATTTAAAAGCGAACAATGAAAACACTCTACGGGAGAAAAAAAACCCTTTTTATCTCAAGCGCGCGGAACTGTGTATCGGAAATTCTAAAGATATGCTCATTTTGTCAGGACTGAGTGATCGGTGCATATTCTTGGGAAACATCTTCGTGAAAGTACTTGAGTCCTGATCTTGAACAGGGAGCTGAATACGGCTATGTTCTGTGGTAGAATATTGGGATTAAGTGGTAGAAGAACTGCATTTTAAAGGGATTTAAAATCCTCTTTTATTAAACCACAATTATTTACAGCCACTTCCCCACTCGGGAGGGATACAGAAAATAACGACAGCCACTTGGGTCTAAACTGAACAATCAAATTAATTTAAATTAAAACTAATTAGAAATTAAATAGTCGTTGCTCACAGAGCTATGAACGCGAGGTTGGCCTCTAAACTAGATGTTGCGTAGCAACGTTTAACTAATACTGACGCACTTAAATTTACTTCAATAAGTAATCACGGAACAGCGCTACGGCTTAGAATTTATATACTAGCTAGTCAGGCGAACGTCGAATAGTAGAGTAACAGTGGTCTGAGACTAAAAGCTCTCTCACACTGAAAGGTTTCTACTTTTCGTTTAAATACTAATTGGCTCCACTTCAAATTAGCATAAAGCTGAAACGCGCGCTTATTCTAACGGGAAGTTGAAATGACAAGAGATAGAAAAAGTTAAATTAAAATAAAACTTTGTTAGTTTAACTAAAACCTTACAATTTTAATTATGTCAATCCCACTAGGATGCTTTTCAATCAGCTTCCAACCGCAAAATCCGAGAAGTAAAAATCACTGAATCCTAATAGTTTGATTGGGGTTCTAACCCTAGCAAACGGGTTGGCTATATAGAAGTTTTAATAGTTTTTCACATCTGTTACATAAATATGATCTAGTTTCCTTTAAAAAGTCCTTCACGAAATATAGCCAGATGGGCCTCGAATGCTTTGCCATAATCTAATTAGTCTTATAATCCTTCATTACCTTTATGTATGAAGGAATATTAACGTCTCCATACAAATTAGTTTTTGTCATTTTTAAGTTCAATGTACGCAGCTCCCGTAGTGTCACACGGTATGAGTTGTAATAGCTTTTAAAGCGTGGCCGTAATTTCTCCAGAGTGTATTAACGTGCTACTTGAATAATTCTCTGGGAGTGGAGGAGGAATGTGATGAGACCCTACAGTCCCTGCTAATTCCGGATAAAATTCACAAAGAATTTTAAATAAAAAAAATCATCATCATGAATTTAACGCTATTATTCATCGCATAATGGGATTGCTCCAAGACAGCCCAAATGATTACCCAAATTCAAAAATACTATTACTCATGTCCTTCGAAGAAATAGATGAAAAGCTGTATTTACCTGCCTTAAGTATAAAAACTGGTCGGCGTCAGATCAAGAAAATGTTTTTGCTGCAAAAGGCTACAGAAGCTGTTCGCACATTTTTTAGACGATGTATATTGTATTCACAAAACTAAATTACATAAAATTCTTGTGTTTTAAATATTCTGTTTGACATCCCTTATTCTGAACTATCTCTCGACACCGCAATTTCCAGGATAATAATGCCTTTTGAAGTGTCAGAAGAGGCATTCTATCCCATTCCTCCCGAACAGCTTTCCAGAGTCTTGTTAGGTTTTTGGGACAACGTTTGGATAATGCAGTTTTTAAAAGTCCGAAAGCACAATACTCCAGAGGTGACACATCGGAAGATTTAGTAGGGATATCAGTGAAGGGTATGGCCTCGATACCAGTTTTTTTGTTCCATTTCTTTTAGGAAATTTACAGTGGATTTTGATGTGGGACTGCTAGCTTTGTCCCGATGGAGTCTCACAGACGGATGGCACTGTGGGTAAAGCGATGGTATTTCATTCAGAAAAATGGGCGATAAAATATGTTTCGGATGGTATTTGGAGTTAATCTTGACATTTTTTTGCACTCTCTTTATTTTTAACTTGCCATTATAAGAAAAACCAGCAACAATCACGAATCCCTTAGAAAAACTTTCTTTCGATTCTTTGAACCATGTACTTAAATTTTTTTCTCCCCTTTTATGATAATAAATGGCTCTTTTTTTGTTCCAATCATTTAAATACACCCACGCTTCATCTATTGTGACAATTGTTTTCCATTTTTCTTTGGATAAGTGTTTCTCATATAGAATTCTGCAGCGTGTCCCGCGTCGAGCGATATGCTTTGGAAGACGACGATGCACATTGCATTTTTTCGCTTTCTTAAGATTTAAATCGACGTTCATCATTTTGTTTACAGTGGACATCGAGAATTTTAATGATTTTGCAACTGTCCTTTGACTAGGGGGATTTTCTTTTATTATTAAACAACGTATCTTTGCAATAGTCGAAGATGTCCGTTTTTTCCTTGGATATTTGTTTTGAATTTTTGTCCCACTCCAGGCTCCAATTTGACTTTTTTTCCTTTCTTGTTGATGATATGACCTATCGACGCTTTAGATATCACAAAACCGTGACTCACATCGTTTTTGGATAACGGAGTACGCATATTTCTCTTCGGAAAGAGCGTCAATGTAGCCTTCGAACCACCGCTTTGTTAAATTCACCATTTTGAATAAAAACAAAATTTTCAAGCCACAGACGATAATTTTGACTTTTAAAAACATAGTACAATTGCAATTATTTCTTTTCAAGCAAACGATTTTTTATTACCGCTTATCAAAATCGTCTAAAAAATGTGCGAACAGCCTCTGTAAGATGACCAGAATTCTTTTAAATCCTTGTATTCAGCGCCCACGATATGCGTTTCTTTTATTTGTGTACGTAGAAAGGATTCGTTAAATTATTTTATATTCACGTCTAACATACCATTTGATTTAACGCAGAAATTATTTTGAGAGCTTTTTAAAACCTAATTTCAGTCGATCCGCTTAAGATATAAAAAATTGCTAACGAAAAATTCTCTTTTCATTAATGACAGGTATAATTTTAGTTAAATTGCTTTAATATGAAATATTTCATGACAAAATATTTAAATGTGCTTTCTGTTTTCTTTAAACCAATTTAAACGCCAAGAACTGATTTTATTATAAACTCTGTGTAACTGATTTTATTATAAACTCTGTGTAACTGATTTTAGGCGAGTCTAGCAGATTTAGTGACAAGCTGAGTGAAGATCTGTAGAGACACTAGGTTTATTTGGAAACAAGAGAAATGAAAAATGTGCAGTGCCCTCGCCGGTACTCCAACCATGGACGCGTAATGAGAGACCGCACATTCAGTTGAACAATAAACGAAGTACGCTCATTGCGCATGCCCAAAAGAGAATTTGGCGCAATTGCGACTTTGGCGTAATTTTAAAAGAAGATAAATATGATGTTCTGTTATCTGGACGTAAACAGTTCGGGGTTTTAAAACTTGTTAGGTTGTACTTGCTTCATTACTTAGATGTAAATATCAGTTGTAAACTCCCCAAATTTTCGTTTAAGAAGGATTACAAAACAGGAAACATTACGTGATGTTTTTTATTGATTGTACTTCTGAGGAATAAACGCAATCGGTTATTTACCATCCGTTCCATTCATAAATACTTTAACAACTCAAGGAATATAAATAACTGATATTAAACGTAATGTTTATGAACAAAATAAACTAAAATGAAACGAAACAGAAGCGAGTGCAATAAGTACAAAAAAAAGTGTCCATAGTATTGCAATCGTAAAGAGTCGCTAAGGCCTACATGAGGAACAGACTTGTGTAGGGTTGTTTATTTTTATTCGCCAATATTTTCTCCCACGCCAAAGGTACACTATTGAGCATGCGCAGTAAGCGAAATTCGTTAACATTGATCAACTCAATGTGAGGTTTGCCATTACGCACCACGGACCTCTTGAAAACGAGTCGAGCGTGCTGACCACTACACCACGAAGGCATGCGAAGAAGGCGGGAGAAATACCTTATAGGTCAACTACTTGATTCGGCTGAAGAGGTTCAGTCGATCACAGAAAGTGACTGTACATTCAGAAAGCAAGCAAAATATATTAAAACTGATTCCACAATGGTAGAAATAGCTTTAAGATTGGCTTCTACAGCTAAGACACGTATCTTTACTGCGTGGTGTGCAAATTTTATTGAATCTCTATAAAAATATTATTAGCATTTCTTGTTTCTGGATCCATATTCGTCGTCATTGTGACTAATTTTGCTGGTCTGATATTAAAACAAGAATCGAAACCATGAAATTTCATGAAATTCGTGGTGGCAAGATTGGACCTGTTGTTGACACCATACAAGTGACAGTAGGACTTTGCTCACTCCCTCCCCCCAATTTCAAAGGAGAGCACCCCAGGGGCAAGTCCGAAAGTCTCCCACCGGTCTTCCCCTACCACCAACTTCTCGAGAGGACTTCTAACTCGCCTTACAGTTTGAGTACCATTATGCCAGTATATTATACAATATGCATTTTCACTCATCTATGCCTTCTCCGGGATTCGAAACTGAGCCCTTCGATACGGCAGTCATAAATACTGTAAGAACTTAAGGAATATATCTAGTTTAAATTCCTGAATTAAAGCCAAAGAAATTATTTCAAATAACTGATATTAAATGTAATATTTATGAACAAAATAAACTAAAATGAAATGAAACAGAAGCAAGTGCAATAAGTACAAAGTGCATTAACAGTTAATTAACAGTAACAGATATTTTTTATACGAATATGAAACCACTTTCCCAGTTGGGTGGTTTCATATTCGTATCAAAAATTAAATGATTCTTTTTTTATTTATTATTATTTCCATGTGTTCAAGTTACTTGCATATACTGCTGAAAATTAATGGAATAATTGTTCCACTAAACGAAATAAATATTAGATTGTAAGTATTATCTTCTATTTATTCTAATCGTTGAATGTCTTATTACATTTAAATTTTAGAGACATTAAGTATTTTTTTGGAACAAGAGAGAAGAAAAATATGCAATGCCTTGCCCGGGGATCGAACCACGGACCTCTGAAATACCGGCTCAGTGTGCTGACCATTACACCACGAAGGCACGCTAAGAATGTGGGAGATATACCTTATAAAATAACGCAAAAAAGAGAACAAATGAGATGTAAAAATTACTCTTTAGAATAAATTATCTAATATAAATACTATTATTGCTATTTATGATTGTACTTGCATGTTCCATTAAATCTGCATGCTGAAAGAGGCGCCGGACTAGATTTTCTTCCAAGTAACACTGATTACATATTTTTAGTTTCTTGGGATTCATTAATTATGCAATCTTAATGTTTTTGTATGAGAAATATTTTACACCAAAATAAAATTTGTTGTAAAACCAGATTTCAGGAGCAAAACCGGGTTTGTTACAAATTATGAATTTTGATTACTGCTGAATTTTAATTTCGGATGACGTTGAGAGTTTTGGTGCAGTGTGAAACTCGGTTTCTTAACAAAAGAGCACACCTGCTGTAAGTTAATCATCAACTTTAAAAGGGGCTTTACAAAACCGATGAACAGGATATGTCAACCTATGACAAATGAGGAATAAACATAACATAAAGAAGATGGGAGGATGGATAACGGTCGATTAACTGTTATATTCGCATGTAGTTGGCAACAGCAATTACATAAGGTACTTCATGTAAATGGTACCTGGGATATTCAGCTAGATTCCTATTTCCATTGTTATGTTCGACAGATCCCTTCCATACCAGAATTCCATACATTAGATCGCAAAGGCTCCTGGCCACGTCAATAATCAAGACGTCGGGAGAACACACTCACACAAACATCTTCTTGGCCATCTACCGCGGAACTATATAACATTAGATCAAAATCGAAAGACTGGAGTTACTGCGATTTACAACAAGGATTTTACGCGGCTCCAGGAGAACGCACACACACAGACATCTTCTTGGCTTCTACCGCGGAACTATATAGCGTTAAATCGAAAGACTGGAGTTACTGCGATTTACAACAAGGATTTTACGCGGTTCCTATTCAAGCAAAGCAGATAGACTTCGCAAAGCTAGACGATAAAATATCGAAAATTGTATCAGTTGATTACGGGAAAATACTCGCAATTTTTATAAAGGAAGAATGATTTCTTAAAATAAATTGGCCCTTTTTTATGTTATATGTAAGATACAGCATGTATTCTTCTTCCAGTAATATGTAAGATACAGGCATGTATTCTTCTCTTAGGCCAGTCCACTTCATTGATGGAAACATAACTCGATTAAGAACATCATAATTTTAATTTTCATAAAAAGAAAACAACCTTTTCTTGCTGTCGCAGAGATTCTTATCCCGATATTTATTATCTTATGTCGCAGGGATATCTCTTAAAATCCTTGGTCTTCTGCCAGAGCTAGTATACCTCAGCATTAGCAGAGGCCTGCCTATAATTGGCTAACAGACAGATAAAGGGACCACGAAATAGTCAACAAATAAACAAATAAAAAGCTGTTTTAAAAAATGACTTAAGTCAGCTCTTTTTTCTTCAAGTCATTGATTATTTTTTACCGCTTTTTCATTAAACGAAACTTTAAAATTTTTTCCCGTGTACATAAACGGAACAATTTTTAATATCATTATAGGAACATGTGAACATTCCTCAACGAATGCATAATTTTCCGTTAGAGTTCAACATCCAAATCGATGATGTTTGCGAGGTATTTGTTAAAAATTTTGAAAATTTGCTTCGGTTCTTTTTTTCATAACAGAAAGCTTATTCGTTTCCAGTGAGGGGAGATGGAGTGGGAAGGGGACAGTGAAATACATATATATATGTACTCAGTACCAAACATGGCACGCCTACCTGATTGATAGTTCGTTCTGATTGGCCGAGTATGTATCTACGCAGAAGGGTGATTTGATAATGGGGGGTTGTCGCGGAAATTATATATCGCGTCACGAGCGTAGAAAATTACGCTTCCCATTTTTGTTTTGTGCTTTTTTTATTCCGTAATCCCCCTCTCATTCTTCGACGTTGAGGCAAAGGATGATATGGTTATATTTATTTACCTTTTTTTTTCTTTTAATAAAACTTCGTACGATGCATAGTAGGTTTTTGGTTTTCTCGGTTTGGCAACCACCTGCTTCGTGTTTCGCTTCGTGTGTGGCTCTGCATCTTTCATTTCTTAATTGGTAAGCATTCCTACAGCTAACGAATCCCCAGCGCAACAAAAGGCGATTTATTTTTGGCGCGACCTCATCTCCAGTCTCATAAACTGTGGTCTTTTTCAAGTTCCTGAACAAGTTTACAAGAACGAATGATTCTTCATTTAGAATATCGGTAGACTAGATGTTCCGTCTACTGCACAATGAGGATGAAAACGATGGTGGACATCTGCAGAGGTCTATCTGTCTGAGCAAAAGCATTACAACTTCATTTTTTTTTCTGTTGTTGTAAACGTTGTTTGATCAGGAAGCGTATATTTTAAACTTTACATTGATGGAATTTTAAACCCAAAAGCTGGAATCTCTTCTGAGATTAATATTTGGTTGATAGCAGCAAACAAATACGCCGACAAGAACTTTGCATGTACAGGTATAACTCGATTTATTGCGGTTATCAGACATTGCCTTTTTTTTTTCACATATCTGATGTATGAGTCTCTGTATCCAATGAGGTAGTTATCCGCATTCATTCGTGTTATTACCCCGTTCTTTTGCAATTATCATGTTATTTGGAACTATTTCGTTGGACACTTCGGTGCACGCATTCTTTTATTCGTATTTGGAAATTAGTGTCCTTTATTGTTATTTCAATTTTTTATTCTTATTTTATGTTTTCATTTGATTTTATTCTTTCTTATTTGAAAATTCAAATTTTTTAGATCATTGGCTTTAGATTAATTTTTAAGTACAGACGGTCATTTTCTGTTACGTAAACATAGCGGAGGGGGTTTCTCAGACCGCGTTCTATTTATGCAATTTTAAAAATACAAAATTTAAAAATAATGTACTATTGTTATTATATAAGCATTAATGCCCTTTGCTTGTTATGCTGAAGTATTTATTCCTTTTCAAAACACTAAAATGAATGCATTAAAAATTAATTTTTATGTCGCATATGAAAAAGTACAGAACACTTTACCAAATAAATAAAATAAACACTTCTTACTTGCAAATGAGTAGAAACTTAACCATGTAATAAATTTTCTATCTACAGAATCTGGATTATATAAAATAATGCAAACAAAGGATAATACATAAAGAATATTATAAAACTGTGTCAGGACTGAGTGTTCGTGAAATCACTAAGCCCTGATCTTGAACAGGGAGTAGAATACAGCTATGTTCTGTGGTAGAAAACTGTGGTTAAGTGGTAGAAGAACTGCACTTGAGAAGGATTTAAAATCCTCTTTTATTAAACCACAATTATGTACAGCCACTTCCCAACTCGGGAGGGATACAGAAAATAAAGACCACACTTGGGTCTAAACTGAACAATCCAATAATTTAAACTAAATTTAAATAGAAATTAAATAACCGTTGCTCACAGAGCTATAAACGCGAGGTTGGCCTCTAAATGATAAATGGTGAGTAGCAAGATTTAACTAATACTAACGCACTTATATTTACTTCAATAAGTAATAGAGTAACAGCGCTAAGGCTTAGAATTTAAATACTAGCTCGCCAGGCTAACGTCGATCAGAGCAGCCGTGATCTGAGACTAAAAGCTCGCTCACACTGAGTAGTTCCTCGCTACCGTTTAAATATAAACTTGGCTCCACTTCGAATTAGCATAAAGCTGAAACGCAAGCTTATTCTAACGGGAAGTTGAGATAAGAACAGATAGGAAAGGCAAATTAAAATAAAACTTTGTTAGTTTAAGTTAAAACCTTACAATGATCTCATTAAAATTATGGTGTTCAATAACAGACTTGGGTTGGGTAAATTCATTATACTAATCAGTAATCGTCATCATCTTCAGCACGAGGACTTTCACGAAAGATTGAAATAGTCTGAAAGCTTGTGGAGTCTTAGCAAACCCACCAGCGCTACATCAAATGATCAAAATTTTAGATTTTATTGCCTTGTGGGGTTTTACTTATTGAATACAGTGTTCAATCTTGAACCCTACAAACACTAATAGGCGAATAATCGCTTAAGCGTATGAATAGAGACGTAAGACTAACGAAGAGTTAACTACCCTTTATTCCTCAGAATAAATAAGATACAATCAGTTCCAAGCTCGGAACGTACAGCAAAGCCTTCACTGGGGCTTGAACTTAAATGCATATACAATTAAACTTAACTAAGCTTAGCTAAAGCTAACTGAAAGATATAGCCGAAGCCATCGAGATTCTAAGTAGGTTGGCTCCTAAATCTTAATTAAGTCGGCGAAGCCAAACAAGGGCCTAAAGTACAGCCGAGCGTAGCAATAGCTTAGAGAGACGTAGCCAAAAGGCAAACGCGCGCTAGTCAGAAACTCAGGCCCTCTCTCTCGAAGTCGGTGAAACATCGACTTAAATACTACTCTTTAGTTATTTGCATTAACTGCGTTGCTGAAATTACATTCTGGTAGGAAATTGTAAGCTGAAACTAGAAAGATAGGACAAGTGCATAAGCTTAAACTAACTGTTAATAAAATTAGAATAAACCTTAAAGCCTAAATGATGTTATGTTTAAACACTACTGCTCATGTTTCGCGATATCGCTGTGAGGCATTGTACTCATTATTAAAAACTCACGAATATTCCGGATAACATTCCTTGTTTATTTTTTCAGACATCCTTCGGGAACAGGAACCACCAACGGCCGAGCGGTTACTAATAGTTCCGACCTGAGTTTGATTCCAAGAGAGCGAGCTGGCTACATGGGTGCTTTTGCGGTTTTCCCCGTGTGTAACGTGTATACGTGCCAGTTTCCCTTAAGACGTCCTCCACGAATTCATCTCTCCCTTTCGGCAGTAGCCCTAGCGGGCTTTGCCATAGTCAATCAAACCAAAAACTCGGGAACAGAATTGGTGCTCAGTGTGCTTGATTATCTCTACAGACTTAATGAACAAACTACCTATTACCTGACAAATATCAAGTCTGTCAATTGGTGTTTTCGTGGACGAGTAATAAACATTTCGACAACTGTTAAATATTATTAGAATTAGAGCCAAGATTAGAATTATTTATTTGTTTATTTACTGCCTTTGCTTTGACCAGAGACAGAATTACGATCTTGCTAGTTACTTAATTGCATACCTAAACTTTCTAATCTGGTAAAAAACAAAAATTAAAAAATATATATATATTAAGTTTTTCTAAGCCGGAATAGGGGATTTATGAAACGAGATATGGAGCGTTTTCAATATAATAACGTGTTTATAAGTTCTTAAACTCAATCTGGTTTGTTCTTTTTTTTTGTTGTTGTTGTTATATATATACCATCATAAGACAGCAAAGTTTCTGATGAAATTCCTTTTTTGGGGGAGGGAGGCAATTTTGTTGACAATAGCGAAAGCAAACAACTTCCATCAACTACCGATCTTACCACCAGATGGCGCTAAGGGACAAAAACCGACAATGTGTGGAGAACTATCACTCTCGTCGATAATTACAAACTCGTTTCCTTTCCTTTTTTGCTTTTATTATTCGCCAATGATGAGCTGACAAACCGAGATCCCAATTTTCCGTGTGGTCCCAATTGGCCCTAAGGGCTGAAAAGAAACTGATGATTATAAGGCCTTCCAAATAACAGCGTATGTCAGCTGAGGAGAAGGGAGGAAGGTATAGAAAAGTAGGGGAGAAAAAAATCAACCCATGTAATTTACTCTCTTCACGAACGCGTGGGCTGTTCCATAATTGTCGGGTTTGTATGGAATGCGACACGCTCCGATTTTTGGGCATTCCTAGCCCGTTGATGGTAAATCACACTTCCCAACGTGGTTACGGTGGGTTGTTGGGAGGTATGAATGGATAGCAAACCCCTCATCAATCTCATTGGTAACGAGATGTCTCTTTTTTCCAAGAATGAACTTCTCAAACTAGTGGTAAGATCGTGGTTACAAACCAGGCATTATTTCCAATAGATAATATTCTTAAAAATGATACAAATCTGAGGAAAAATAAATCAAAGAAATAAAGTCAACCATCATATTTTAATGTTACGGCCAAAGCCCAAAGTTCTTGTCAGTTTTCGAAACGACTGGCCGCTTCGAATATTTATATTAGAGTATGAGTATTTTACACAGCAAAACTGAAGCAGGTCAAATGAATGAATTATATTACTAGATTTTCAGACTTCTGTAAATGAGGGGTACAAAGTTAAAATTCTCTTTCTTAGCTAGAGGAAAAATATTAGAAATGCTTCTTTGCAAGGAGCTGCCATTTTATCTCTAACTCCGAATTAATGTTTATAAATAATTTCACAAACTTTGTTCATTTTAAAATGAAAGAAACTTTATATTTGTTTAGCTAGAGAAAAAATATTAGAAATGCTTCTTTGCAAGGAGCTGTTATTTTATCTCTAACTCCGAATTAATGTTTATAAATAATTTCGCAAACTTTGTTCATTTTAAAAGGAAAGAAACTTTATATTTGTTTTTTTTTTAATTTACCCTAAGGCATTTACTTCAGTTTCTTATGAGAAATTTTTATTTTAAATAAGCTAGAATACAAAATAATAATTTCCGTTATTTTTCCCATATTCCTAGTTAATAAATAGATATGCGTAATTTTTGTTCCTAGTTACTCATTGTGCAAAATACGACATATCAGCAGCAAGCAGAGCCGTGCCAAGGTATTTTTTCACCTGAGGCAAAAAGCTAAATGCGCGCCCCTATATGTATATTTATATACATATATACCTATATATATCAAAATAGCTATATTTGTATTAAACAAAAGTAACTGTATTAAATCAAACTAGCATAATTCTTAAAGTATTTTTTTAATCGTAGCTTTATAAATTCAAAAACATAATACAGCCAATTATTTATAACTTTCAAATAAATATGTTAAAAAACTTCTTTTTTGACAAATAAGAAATAACACTGAAATACACATTGCATTCATTTCCAGGCTTTCTTGCAGTTCTTCATATTGTTTTATTAATTTAAGTTTGCCGAAGCAATTTCCCCCTAATAACAATCCACAAATTTAAAAACATAATTAAAGTAATTTTTGAATTCGCATAGGCAATTTGGCGCCGCTTCTAATGAGACAAGTGCCTCACCCTTTTCCCGGCTCTGGCAGCAAGTATTGAAATATTATTTCTATATCTTTTGGATGAATTGTATAAGGATCCCTGAATGCAAATACGATATTCATACAAATCTTTCATTAGAATCTTGAAGTACTTACAAATTACTGCATAATTTGGACTCTAATCTGTCTCAATTAGGACAGCTCCCAATATTATAAAACCCCTGTTTTTGCAATAGCAGCACTGGCACATATTTTAGTTCAGTGAGAGTAGCCACAGAGAACAGTAGCGTCTCTGTTGCATTCTTTGGTTTCTCACTTACCTTTGCTGCAATACTGACACCCCTCAGTTTGCGCAAGACGAACTTACTGATGTAAAATATCTCGCAGAACAGACATACCAAATTTTACTGTAAATACAGTAGAAGTCCAGAAATCCGCAATGCTTAGGACCAGAGGTTGTGTGGATTTTAGAATTTTGCGGATTTCAGGACAGAAAAGCCAAATCATAATATTCAGACTAAAAGTGCAAAATAAATAAGGCATATTAGATACATTTACTTAAATTATTATGTACAATAATATACATTATTACATTATTTTATTATATGCTTTAAATTATATATATTTATTTATTTATTATATTATTCATTTATATTAGTGATTACAGGAATATTTTAAAGCATTAATTACATACACAATAGAGATGTGTAAAAATAAGGGATACTATAAAAGCAGAAAATATTTAATTTTTTTTTACTTGTTTCAAACATTTTTCTGATAGAGGTTTGTTTTAAAACTTTAGGTACTCCAGAGTAAGTTATTTTTTTTTTGAAAAATCCTACATGGTCATAATCTCTTGCTCTGTGACACAGCTCTGTTGTTCTAAATATTTTAGGTATTTTTCACCATGTTCCAAACCCACATTAAAAGATATTTCTCACTCCTATCAAATTCATTATCTCCGTCGATGTCGGAATCGTTTTCTTGCTGTGGCGAGTTCAAAACAGAGCCAATGATTTCATCATCGGTTATCTGATATGCCAGTGTTGGCTCATCTGAACACATCATCCATACTAAAAACCTCTTCTGGGCTAAGATCTTTTTTCTGCCACTAACACAGAATCATTATTATTCGGTGATTATGACGTCATTATTGGATAAATATTTTTTCTTCGGTATTTCATTCTCCGTTCTGCGGTTTCTGGAACCTATAAATTCAATGTTTATATTTTGAGAGGTAGTGCGAATTTCAGGAGTTGACGGATTTCAGGTCGGCGGATTTTTGGTATTTGACTGTACTAGCAATGACACTCTACACTTCGGCGCCATTTCTGTACTAAAAGTAGAAAAAGAATCGTTGCGTTAGATTTTAAAATTGTTAGTGTGGAAGCTTCCAGACGCAGGGAGACCTACCAGCTGCAGAGCGGTAAAATCGCTAAACACTGGTAGTTCCGACCTGGTTTCGAATCCAAGCAAAAGGGCTACTGCATATATATATACATATATAGTACCTATTCAAGAACATTTACTTTTTGATAGTGTTGCGATAGCAAGAGAGAAGAGAGGCAACATCTTAGCAACAATAGAGGCAGAAGCAAAAGTGCGCAACTATCTGGTATGGAAGAGAAAGGTTTCAGTTCTCGAAATCTTGAGTTTAAGTTCCGAAATAGCTACGTCATCAGCGTTAGGCAAGCCATGTGACACAGACTGATCTAGAGACGACGCAGTCCAGAAACAGTTATTACTATTTTTAAAACAGAGAGAGGAATACCCGGATTAAAAAGGAGGAATCAAGGGGCTATGAGTAGTTTAAATTATAATTTTGATTTACGTGTTTTTTATTTTACACACTTACATATATATCAAAATATCTACATAATTTTACCTTTAAGCTTAAAATGAGAGATCAGAAATAAGCGTAAAATAAAAGACCAAAAATATTATGTCAGAAATAATCTTCATGAATTCATGTTGGATTAAACCGCATTTTAGAAGATAACGCCAATGGAACAAAATATTAGCAAAAAATTCTTTTTTCTCCAATCTTTTGTTTAAGGAAATACTAAATATCGGATTATATTGAGAGCATCATTTTGTACTCTAACGTCTACTATATTATTTAGTAGATTCAATGTATACTGTTTATTTTTAGGAAACGTATATAAAATTAAATATCAGATGCAAAACCATTAATTTTTTTAACTTTTGTAATAATTTGATTCAGTTATTTTTATCAGAGTTATCAGGATCCCGCTGCTTTCCAGAGACACGATTCTATGTGTTAACGTCAAGAAGATGAAGCACTGGGTAAAAGTTGATTTTAAAATGCTGTTGATGGCAGGTTTTTAGAATTACTGATCCAACAATATTTCTCCTTATCGCTTCAAATAAACGGAAATTCAGTTACGCGAAATTTGGTTATTCGGACTTTTATCGTCTGCTCAACTAGATCGGTTAATCTGCACCGGTTGTTTGAAAGTTGAACTGTTATGTTATTGTGATCGGAGTCGTGGCCCAAATGTTTTGCTAAACTCGCAAAGAGATTGGTTCATGTTTACTTTTAAAATCGTTAGAATGTTTACTATTTTGAAAAAAGTAAAAGAATCCCTTTCCAAAACTGGCAACAAGAATACAAATTCTAGCGATGTAAAGGTCACTTATGTTTTTATTACTGTTGTGTTAACCGTGGATATGAAAATTTAGGACTTAGCTAATGATGAAACATCTTCCATACAATTTCTTCAGGAACGAGGAATTATGCACGCTGAATGAAAGTGCACGAAAAACTGTAAAATGAAGCTCTGGTGGAGTTCGAAGGAAGCACCCTTCTGCAGATGTGAAAATATGACGTGCCGAGGAAAAAAAATCTGATGTGTACACCACATGACATCCTTGTACGAAATTTTAAATTATACGCAGTTTTCCTTCATTTCATTTAAACATACTGAATTAAACAGTTAACGAATTTTGAATTAAATGTACTTCATTAATAGAGCATAAACCACAATAGAATAAATGCACTCTTTAAAGTGCACTATATTTATTTACCATAGCTACACGTCGGCGCTATTTTCACTTAACAACGTTACATCTCATTCATTTTATAACTCAGAGTGCACAAAAGTTATATCATTGAAGAATTGCCTCAAGTTCTATTCAAATACTATAATAAATCTAAAACGATGCATAAAAGAAATTAAACAAATAAAAAAGAAACTTCCCAGCCCGGCAAGGCAAAAAATGCTTAAAAATTCAAAATATTTTCATTAAAAATTGAAAGATATAGAAAAACATAAGTACAGTTAAAACAATTAAAAAACAGTTTTTACAATTAAAATTACAATTTGTACCCAAAACCAGCTGCAATATACAATTTGTACTGTACTTAAATGATAGTTCCAGAATGAATCAAGCATAATTTAATTCACAATAATAAAAGAAGACGTTACTTTGTTGTTGCGAAGCTTAGTTTCTATAGATTGGCAACAAATCCACTATTCTGCTAAGCTTCAAACGTAAACAAATACGGCTGCCCTCATAATAAAAATTAGGCATTAGCCGCACTTAAAAAACTTTTAAACTGTTGATAATTCCATATTTATTGCATGCGGGTTAACTAACGGCATAAAAACTTAACCGAAAGATAAGAACAACATAATTCAATCATTTTTAAAGTATAAAATGCCCAAGTTACAAACTTACAAGACTAAAGAAACTGAGCTCAGTGAGCCGAGTAACAGAGTGGATATATACATATATTTATATACATTTGGTGCGGCCGATTGCAACCAAAATGCGAGGTGCACATCTACATGTAGAAAATTAATTTTCACTGGCGATAAGCCAGTAAAAATAAAGGTAAGTTCTTTTTCCAGTCCTGTTGGTTTCTGGAAACCACCAACGAGAGGTTATTAAGGATGGTTCTATTATATCTCTCTACCATGCCGTCTGACTGAGGATGTAAAGGTATCACTTGGGTTTTACCGAGTAGTTTGCAGAGTTTTTTAATTACAGCCATTGCAAAATTTCTTACTTGATCGGAACGTAACTGAAGAGGCACTCCGAACGTGGAAATCCAGTGCTGTATTTATTACCTATGCTACTGTGACCGCCTCTTGATCAGGAATAGGATATGCTTCAGGCCACTGAAGTAACCTATGACAAGGAGGATGTATTTGTTCCCATCAGCAGTTCGTGACGGAAGTCCCAAGATGTCAAAGGCGATACGTTCAAAAGATGCTTCTATGTTGTAACATTCTAGATTGCCTCGGATGCGTTTTTTGGTCCTTTCCGACACGCACAGGCATCGCAAGATCGGCACCACTTTTGCACGTCTTCCTTTAGATAACTCCAGAAAACGCGCTTACGAACTATCTGCAAGGAGTAAGTACTGTCCAGAGTTGAGACAAAGTGCACTTAAGTAATCGACCTGGAATACCAAGAATATTTTTGCGTCATCGAGGAATATCTCTGGAGACCACCCTGCCTCATTAAGTGGTTTCCACCTCAACAAAGCAACTCGATCAGCAACCAAGTAGGAAAGGCCAAAAAACTGCATCATGACTATGTTACGCTATTAGCCATCGTTAATTTTCATCATGAGCCTCATTCCCAAAGTGGGGAGAATGTAGTCCTTATGTATTATTCCGAAGTGGCCTCCTGTACGGCTGTTATGTAGTTTTTTTAAGGACAACCGGAATCCGGGATCTTGGAAGTATCAGCTGCCATCGGAAAATCTTTTTATCATCCGATTCGAATTTCCGGTACAAGACGCCGTTTCGAATATAGAGTGACTGCCAGAGAGCCCAATATTGTTTTGTCGTAGGGCTGTAGATCCAAATGTTCAGCCAGGTAGGTTTTCTGTTTGAAGACTCCATTAATTCAATTTAGGGTTTAATGTCGTTGTCTTTCAGCTGTTTTTTACTGACTTCTCTGTCAGTCCATGCGTCTAGATCAGCCGATATTGATGTTGTAATTTGTCGTGCGACCGGATTAAGCAGCTCGTATTTCGCTTCGATCCTGGAGCAAAATCGGTAGCTTTCTGAGCAAGGTCTTCTAGAAGGAAAAACTGAACAAAAAATATCTAACTAAGTACAAAATTCGCAACAATATGTTATGCTTGGATTTTTCTTTAACTTAGCAGTATTGTAAATATTTTGGCGTTTATTTTTATCTTCGGAATTTTTTGTCAGATTGCCAACTTCTGGCGATATCGGAATCCAGTCTCGATAACAGACTTTATTGTGAAATCGGATGTGTCAGTTCTCAGAAGGAATATCAAATGAGGAAATAATTATGCCATCCGTTATAGCATGATTGTTTTATAATGCTGAGAGGATGAGAAAGCTTTAGAAGGCCTGTGGATTAAAATGAATGTCTTTATGTAGGTCTTGCTTAAAGAAAATTGGTTCATGTCTTACACATAGGACAACCGCAAAAATCATACATATCCATCTCATTTAATCCCCGAGAATCGTATCCGGTACGAACTATTCGTGCTGTGTAGCCTTATTCTCTGGGCCATTTGTATTGCATTAAACGCTTAATTTAAAAACATCTTAACAGAAAAATTAGAGCAAAGTTGAATTTAAGATTAAAAATTTAAATCATTCGAAAAGAGTGCATTTAAGTGGTTTCATATATATATATATAACAATTGTATGTAACATTATCTTGCAAAAAACAGCATAAAAATTAAACGTATATTATCCACTTAAAATGCGCAAACTCAACTGACAGTTTTCCCTTAATCGCCTGTGAAATAAAACATTTTTCCCGATTTCTGGTTGCATTTTTTCGCGACTGAGAATCAGAATGAACTTTGCGCAATAAAAATATCTTCTCATTTTAATGAAAAACAAGAAACTCTTTGCGTGTATTATCGTATTACATTATTTTCCATTTTCATTGACCTTCAGACTATTCCAACAGAAATAAAATTTTAATTAATTAATTTATTAGTGAATAAATGTTATACTAGAAGATGACTTCGCAAAATTATGACGATGAACCGTTCAAACGGGAAAGTGGTTATTAAATCTGACTACAGAACCAAAGGGCCTGGGTTCGAATCCCGAGAAGGCATGGATGTAAAATGTCTATCCCTTTATAAGGTATTTCTCCCGCCTTCTTCGCAGTGTAGTGGTCAGCACGCTCGGTGCCTTTGTGGTCAGTGGTTCGATTTCCGGCAAAGGCGTTGCTCATTTTTCACGTTTTCTTCTTCAAAAATACCGAATGTCCCTACAGTGGCTCCTGAACTAAAAAAAAAGGTTGTGGATGATGATTCTCCACCACCGAGATTTGGCGATAGAAGCCCCTAATCCCCAGTCGCCCTTTGAAAGGGGGGGAGTATATACGGTATTTCTCCCACCTTCTTCGCATGCCTTCGTGGTGTAGTGGTCAGCAGCACGCTCGACACGTAACTGAGGGGTCCGTGGTTCGATTCCTGGCGTTGCTCATTTTTCGCACTTCCTGCTTCAAAAATACCTAATGTCTCTACACCTTCATAGAAGGAAATGGTGGCCGCCCATTAGATGCTTCTATAACAAAATGACCAACACTTCTGGCCTTAGTAACGGCTAAAGTCTGAAGTGCCCGCCATTTAGAAAAAGTTCATGACGAGTAAAATTTTTAACAGACTGCTCGAGTATAATCAGTTGATAGTTACAGCAGATTCTTTTCCAGCGAAATATTAACCTCATTTTGGAAATGTGCCAGGTTTCAATTGACTGCTATCAACAGAAATAGCCGTCTTCGGTTAACTGTAAAAGAACTTCATAACCAGAAAAACGTACAAATCTGTAACACTTTAAAAGTAGATTTAAAGAAGCCAGTGCTTTACTCAAAACTGTTTACTTTGATTAAATCCTGTTATACAGTGTACATAACCTTCCAGCGAACGTATTTTATTCAACTTTTCTTCCATTAACTGTCCAGAGTTGAGACAAAGTGCACTTAAGTAATCGACCTGGAATACCAAGAATATTTTTGCGTCATCGAGGAATATCTCTGGAGACCACCCTGCCTCACTAAGTGGTTTCCACCTCAACAAAGCAACTCGATCAGCAACCAAGTAGGAAAGGCCAAAAAACTGCATCATGACTATGTTACGCTATTAGCCATCGTTAATTTTCATCATGAGCCTCATTCCCAAAGTGGGGAGAATGTAGTCCTTATGTATGTCGAGGAAAAAAAATAGTTATGCGTGTGTGGAGGGGTGGGATAGGTAATTGGGGACACAAAGAAAGCGTGTGCAACGAAACACTCATCATGAGGCTTTTTTCCGCAAATTTGGACAGAATGATAGCACCCACAGACTAATTGCACTTTTGCTGGCGCCTTCGGTGCTTCTGCTGCAGCAATTGTCTTGAAGGTTTAGCCAACATTTCGCTCAATTAAGAATCGTAATCAATTACGATGATACCAAGGTTAAAACAATTTTACAGAGCTTATTGTGAAAACACCGGCTTTCCCTCTTCGCTCACACTTTATTTGTACAAACTGAAATTAATGATCTATAGTGTCGTGAAATAGTTTTAAAATTTGCTGCTACTTTTCATTGTTAATTCCCTTCAGCTATAATCCTTAGGCCCCTTAATTGTTAATGATAATACAGAGCTTACTTCTAGTCACAGTTTCAGCTTCTGCCAATTTTAGTTCCTTTCGATATGACAGTATTCGACGATTATTTAAAAGACATTTATCTTTCTTTCCAGCGAAAGTTAAAATGTTTTAGTTTGAATAACAAATTCAAATGTAAACTTTTCACTTGAAACTGTTTCAAACTAACAGTTTCAAATGTAAACCCATACCTTGCCACGTTAGGCCTAGCGCCACTTACACTTTTAAATTGTTGAAACTTTAAAAGTGTAAGTGGAGCTACGCATAATTGTAGAGTCATTAGGTACTTTTTTGGAACAAGAGAGATGAAAAATATGCAATGCCTTCGCCGAGGATCGAACCACGGACCTCTGAAATACCGGCTCAGTGGGCTGACCATTACACCACGAAGGCACGCTAAGAATGTGGGAGGTATACCTTATATAATGAAATAGAATAATTCTTGATGAAAGACAATGAGTGAAGTTTATAATCGCATCAAGTGAAACTTTAAAAAAAATCTCATGTGGACACCATATAAGTTCATTGTGTGGCCTTTAAATTATACATATTTTTGCTGCTGTTCATTTAAACTTATTTCCTCGAATTTCACTGGAGACATATTTCTCATTTAGTTTAGCTCTGACTCCGCGGCTAAGCAAAAATGCGTAAAAACTCAAAAAATCTTCATTAAAAATTGCAAAATACGTTAAAACCTCAAACACAAATAAGCCAAAAATACTTTAGAACAAAAATTTTGCAATTGAAATTAGAATTTCTACGTCAAAACAAGGAATTCGGCCAGCGGGCAGAAAGACAAAATTTTCGGTGTGTAAAACGTTAACTTTTGGTCTCACTAAGCAAAAAGACACTTAAATTGGTGCACTAACTGACTTAATTCAGTTTACTACTAACAGTTTCAAAAGTAAACCCATAGCTGCCACGTTGGACCTAGCGCCACTTACACTTTTAAATTGTTGATAATTCTGCATCTATTGCGGATTAGCTATCTGCGGATTAGCTAAAGGCATAGAGACGGTAACCGGTACGTTAGAACAACATAATTCAACCACTTTTAAAATAAAATATGCACAGTTTACCACAATATAAGAATAAAAAAACAGAGCTCACCGAGCCGGGTAAGAGTGTTTGCAAAAAAAAAAAAAAAGCGGAGGACAACAAATACATGTTATAGCGATCCCATATGCAAACACGTTCTACGACTCATTTTTTGACTTATGCGAATACATACGCACGTACGTACGATAGACGTCACGGAAAAAGTCCCTTCTGAATCCATTTTTAAAATCTTCCGTAAAAATGTGACGCAAAACCTCGTTCAAATGGATTCGAGAGCGGTCAAAATGTATACTTTCATTGAAATATGATACAGAAATTGTTCGCGATTCCAGTACTTCCTTTACATCTTAAATCTTATCGTAAAAGCATATAATTATGCATTTGTATGTGTGAAGCAAATGAAAACACATGTGAAAAAAAAATTAAATACAAAAAGAAGAGAATACAAATAGTTTTAGACATGCAAAGTTTAAGTTTTCATTCAGTTCCTCTCCTTTCTAGAATATTACGCTCTGTAACATATTTTTAAGTATCAGCTTATTGTAAACCATGGAAAGGATGTGCAGATTCTTTGGAATAGGAATACATTTAATACAAATCTAGTATTTCTCAGTTATATTAAATTTAGCGTAATACGTTGGCAGTTAAATATCGATATTTTTTTAATTTAAAATACGATTATGCATTGCTTCTTACATTGCAGTTTTTGTATAATTTATATTATTGCATTCTAAATTCAAATTCGTATCTGATTGAAAATATTTCGTTGGAAATACACTCATGTCCATAAATTAAGGATAATGCAAAGTCAGGCAAAGGAAGAGTTAGAAGCAAAACAAATTTGACATATTTGTAAAGCTTATTTATTAAACAAAAGGTAAAGAGCAAAAAAAGATGCTATATGTTTGATATTATTAAAAAAAATTAGCGATTGTCTTCGTGAAGAACTTTCTAAGAGAAACTGGCTCATATACACTTTATACACTAGGAGAAACATGAAAACGCCTATGCAGCCGGGACTTGAACTTCGGACCGAACTACTAGTGTTCAGCGACTTTACCGCTCGGCCACTGGGACCTTGAAACTTGGTCAACCGATGTTAAGAAAGTGGTAGCCCATTTGTAGAAGCATCAGGTTTATTGCTTCGCAGGAAAAATGAAAAATCAGAAGTTCTCTCCTCGTGACTCGAACACCGAACTTTTCAATTGCTACCAGAACATGCGTTCTAATTGCACCACAAAGGAATACGGTAAGGAAGGAGAAAAATTTTTTACACATTTAAAGATGGGATAAACAGAAATTCAGTGCAACTAAATTCAAATTCAAGCAAAAATTTAGTGAAGCGGATATTCATGAATTTTACAACTATTTAAATGCGCGTTTCACAGAAAGCCGCCGCAAATTTGCATGGCGCGGGTTTTTGGTGTTTAGTAGGTAGTATCAGAGACAACAACTTTTCGCTCTTATGAAAACGAGAAAGTCTCAAGTGAGGTCAAGATTATACAGACATTTATTTGACCTCTGTTCTGAAAATCACTAGTGTGAGCGGCAGGGAGGACCGGACTTGAAGACACAGGGCCCCTAGGCACTTGACATTTGGGCCCCCCACCATCTCGAAGCTATTTCAGAAATTTAGCAAATTAAATGCACTAGTACTGAACGTATAATTATAATCGCCTTTAATGACTTTAATGAATAACCATCAGAATTCAGAATAATACAGTCGATGTTACTATAGTTACATTATTCTATAAAATTCATAGAATCATACGAACTTTCTTCTGTGCAAAAAGAACGAATGACGTCATCATACTCAATTAACTGCATTATTTCTGACTCTATGTACATTACAGAGAGTGAATTGAGCCTAAAATTTAAAAATATTTATTATAATATTATTTTCGATAAAGCTTCTTGATAATGCAAGCCAGACTTTTGAGCTTATGTATAGATTTCGCCATCGGGGCCGCTAGACCGGCGCCTAGGACAGAAATCCGGCACTGGCGGCATGTCTCCATATGTCAGGTTGCAAGTCCAGGTGTCGAGACAAAAACAATAGCCACCAATTTACTACCAGGATTTCCTTAGATTCCTTCAGTTTATTAAAAACTAAAGTATTAAGTTGGATTTCCTATAATTATTCACTTTTGAAATTGCATCATTAAATATGAAAATGGCATTTTTCCCCTCGCGGCTCGCTCATTGATTATTTCATTATTTGATGATTATGCGGCTCACTTTGTAGGGTTTAAGTGTAATCTCTTAATCTTCTTGCTAAACATACGCTGTGAAACCCTACGTGGAGGACAGTGAGCAAATCTAGGCTATGTCCTTTAGTGTTGAAGAACTACAAGTCAGAAGAAGGTTTAAAGGACCCTTTAATTCAAATAATTACAACTCTCCGACTTGAGAGTAAGTAACTACTTGGGCTGAACTAAAATAATATGTAATAAAGAGTGTTAACAATTCAATTTCCTAAGTTTAAGTAGGACGGCGAGGGAAGCCTAACTCTCAGTGAAATGCAACAATGCGAATTTCACGAGCAAGAACTAGTAATTGCAATTGTCTATGAAGGCGAACTTTCACTAGACAGAGAAAATCTTTGCGCGCACAGCCTTACGGCGATAAATCCAAGACTCTGTCTCTTCTCGTTAACTCCTGCCTTTTAAACTGCTATCAGATATCTGTGATTTGCATAAATATCTCGCTCGCGCTAAATTCGGGCAGCAACTGAAACTTTGAGATATCGATAGGAAAGTTCAAACTAAAAATAACTTGGTTAGTTAAAATAATGAATGCTACAACTTGAGGTACTGAGTTTGACATGCCTGGTGTAGATCGAGTCACTATAACTATAGTCACCAAATGCAACTGCATATTTTCCGGGAATGACGTTCTTTTTTTACTACACGCGATCCAATCCAATACGTTTCTTTTCATGCATATACGATATTTCATTCATGATGATAAAGTTCAATAAAACTGAAGAAAAGATCCTTCAGTTTTAATGAACTTTACAGGGAAACTTCATTAAAGGCTCAATAATTCTGATAAAAAATAAATATTTGAACATAACCTGCATCTAGTCGCCTGCCCGACAAACGGCGAAGGCTATTGCATTTTTAATATTTTTTAGAAACCTAATCTACTGTTATTATGTTTGTCATAGGTGCACAAATATTTATAGGCGCTTGATTGCTTTCTTGTGTCTATCGATTTACTTTTGGCACCAAACACTTTGAGTTTAAAAAGTGTTATAAAATTTACTTATCGTTTATTGAATGAAAATCGTTCATTGCTGTTTTTGTATGTAAAAGAAGTTCTTGAAACTCTGTATTTTTAGTGAAATAATATTCCTTATTTGCATTTAGGAAGATTAGTTTATATTTCACACCTCTTTTTTTTAGTCCAAAAGGGCGTTAGAGCCAAACGGCTATTAGTCTCAAAACGGCATTCTGCATCCTTTAATTTTCTGCGTTGATTCACTTTTCGAAAGGTTGCCACCAAATAATTATTGCCATGTATTCTATTTAAAGAAACTAAATAATAAAGAACCTGCATTAATGTTTCTCGCATTGTAAAAAAACAACAGTACCTAGAGCCATCCAATTTTGAATAACGTAGTCCTCCAACCGAACATAGGCCGAACTTCGAGTTTATTTTATTATCTATTTTAAATTTTATAAAACTTTAACGAATTTTTGAATAACAACAAACTAAAGGATTTCAAAGCGAGCAAGGCAACACTGGACAAAAAAAAAAAAAACTCCAGCGCGCGAGACTGTGTATCGGAAAATCTAAAGATATGCTCTTTTTAAACATTTTTTGATATCGCAGTTGAATTGAATTTTAGGGTTTAAATGCGAAGAACATGACGTTTAATAAATAAAGGTAACACATAAAACGTTAAAAAAACCCTTTTGGCCGTAATAGAAAAGAAAATCTGAAAGTATTATTATTATTATTATTATTATTATTATTATTAATTTTTTTTAACTTTAGGATATCTCTCTTTGGAACAAATGAAACAAAGCTTGAGAAGAAACTTATTTACTTCTCCATTTTTTTAAAGCAGAGAAAATTTAACTTACTGAGAAGAGACTAAAATTTAGAAACGTTATCAATCGGATGATATTTGAATCTAGAACATTTACTACTAAGTTCTAGAGCGTTCTAGATTTCTTCAATATTTTTCCCCATCAAAGGCTTTTTTAAATGTGCAAAAAAGTTCTGTACGCGCGAAAATTTTAAAGCTAAAACTGTGCAATTTAAGTTTAATGTATATAATTTGTCTCGCCTTGAAATTAAAAATAAAAAGACAAAACTTTAACAGGGAGTATTGCGTTACTATACAATTTATAATTAATTTTTTTTCAAACAAAGATTTTTTAATACATACTCCTCAAGTTATTTTGCAGCAAAACACGAATAAAAGTGATATCTTCTTGTCCTTTTACATGCAAAAGCTCTACTTCAGGTTGCAAATTTTGGAGCGTTTAATAACGAATTTTAAGCATTGAATTTTGTGAAAATGCAAACACAGTGTAAGGTTTATCCTAATTTTATTAACAGTTATTTTATGTATCTTTAGTGTCTTTCTAGTTTCATCTTACAATTTTCTACCAGAATGTAATTTCACAAACGCAGTGAACGCAAATTAGTAAAGAGTAGTTATTTAAGTCGATGTTTTCGACTTAAATAACTTCGAGAGAGAGAGACTGAGTTTCTGACTAGCGCGCGTTTGCCTTTTGGCTACGTCTCTCTAAGCTATTGCTATGCTCGGCCGTACTTTAGGTCCTTGTTGGGCTTCGCCGACTTAACTAAGATTTAGGGCCAATTACTTAGAATCTTGATAGCTTAGGCTATATCCTTCAGTTAGTTTAAGTTAAGCTTAGTTAAGTTTAATTTTATATTCATTTAAGTTCAAGCCCAAGTGGAGGCTTTGCTGTACACTCCGAGTTAGGAGTTGATTGTATCATATTTATTGTGAGAAATAAAGCGTAGTTGACCCTTCGTAAGTCATACGTCTCTATTCACACGCTTAAGCGATTATTCGCTTATTAGTGTTTGTGGGGTTCAAGGATTGAACACTGAATTAAATAAGTAAAATTGAATTAATTAATTTACTGAATTAAATAAGTAAATTAAGATTTAGCGACCAACTACTTAAACTCTTGATAGCTTCCGTTATATCTTTCAGTTAGCTTTAGTTAAGTTTAATTTCCCATTAACTTAAGTTCAAGTCCAAGTGGAGGCTTTGCTGTAAACTTCGAGTTAGGAGTTGATTGTATCATATTTATTGTGAGAAATAAAGGGTATTTAACCATTCGTAAGTCTTAAGCCTATTATTCGCTTACTAGTGTTTACTATAGTACTACTATATGGACTAAAACTTCAACTTAAGCAAATTAAACCGCCGTATTTGTGTTCAGCATTCAAAATTAATTATAGAAGGCGGTTTATACGACGGTTGCTCAATGCCACAAGAAAAAAGTATATAATATTTACAGATTTCACAGACTGGAACCACACTATGTCCCATGAACCACACTAAGTCTCACTAAATTGTAAAGGGATTGTATTTGCCTAAATTCTGAGAGGTCTCCAGTAAGGAGCTATAAGAAAAAATAGACAGATGTTTAGAGAAATAAAAATTGAAGATCTGTTGTCATAGTTACTAAAATCTACGCATTGAATTACCAAGTAAAATTAAATCAAAACATAAAACCTAAAACATTTATTTGTTTCTTCCAAAAGTTAGAGAAATATGGTAACTTAGATTCCATTTCAACTACCGGAAACTTTTAAAAGTTGAAAACTAGCTTCCTCTTACGCTGTCGGTAAAGACTTCATAGAATTCAGAGCGGTTTAAATTAACGGAAGCGGTTCCATCCAGTTCCGACTTTGCACACGCAATTGCGGCTCTGATTCGAAATGGGGGGAAAAGGAACTGGGAGTTAAATTTCCCCCTAATGGAAATTGCGATGGTCTTCATCTGGGAGGAGAATTACTTCAAATTTGCATACGAGAACGAAGTAAAATGAGGAACGGAAGGAAGAAGGAGAATTTTTGGCTCGATCTGCCTTTTTTGCATTCAATGAATTACGGTTTATTGGATTTAAATTTATCCTGTCGTATTTTAAAGTTTTTTCAGTAAATGAGGTAATAAAAAACACTCTAATACGCTTCCGATAATTGCTAATAAACGCAAAGTTATAAAAGCGACATATTCGAGATTAACGTAGAGAAGAATATGTAGGAATACAAAATGGAGTATCTTCCTCCTCGTTTTGGAATCAAACATGTAATTCTATACTTAATTGAGAGGGAAGCGAAAGCGACTACATACAATTCCTCTATTGTTCGAACATCGGACAAATGCAAAACGTAAATGAGCTAGGCGATGGCACGGCTCACCAGCGGCCGAGCGGCTAAGTCGCTGAACACTGGTAGTTCCGAACTGTGTTCGATTCCAGGCGAACGGGCCGGTTGCGTAGACGTTTTCGTCGTGTTTCCTATGTGTAACTTATATGCGACCTTGTTTTCCCTGAAAAATCCTCCACGAAAGCACTCGACCACTTAGGTAAAGAGCCCTCGAGTAGTTTCCCATAATTAAATAAACCAAACAAAACCCTTAAAACATCCTCCACGAAGGCTTTATTTTGGTTTGGTTTAATTATGGCAAAGCACCAGAGGGTTATATGCCTAAGCGAAGCGACGCCTTTCACAGAGAAACTATATCTTATACACGTTACACATGGGGAAAACCACGAAAACGCTCACGCAGCCAACCCGTTCTCCTGTAATCTATAACAGATCGAAACTACCAGTGTTCAGGGACTTTATTCCTTGGCCGCTGGTGGAACCTCCGAACGCATCTCTCCCTGAGCATAGCCGTCGAGCGCTTTGCCGTGATCAAATAACCCCAAAATCAGAAAGACTCATTTGACCTTTAGAACGAGAATAGAATCGTAAAATCTTTAGAAATCGTAAAAAGTACTTTCTTCTAACACCTTTTATGCTTTCTAACAACTTTTTAATACAAATTGACAGAATTTAGAAGCATAAAACCAGAAGTGCCTAAATTTTCGCAGTTTCTGGGGCGCAAAGATGGGCTAAGCGCAGCAAAGCACGATAAAAATATTCGAAGGCCACAAGCAGAATTTAATATTTATTAGCACCCCCAATACTTCCTGTATTATTAAATTATTTGATGAAATTGCATTTAATTTTTAAACCAAAATATAATGATTAAGGTAAAAAAAGGAAGAATGCAACTTTTCTGACACCAACACTTAATCTTCATCTATTTTAAATTTTAAATATTACTGCATTTATAGACGTATTTCGTTTGACACGTGAAGGTAGCAATTGGTAATAGTATATTATGTATGACGGTTAGAAATGCACTAAAATGTATTTGACATTTTCTGAATCTTAATGTGTGGCAGATATCGATCAAATTTGCTATCAGGAATTCAAATGAGCATGAGCTTTCGATTTATGAAGTAGAAGAACTTCGCTCAAAATGTTCGCCGCCAGAAGAAACTTCGCGCTATTAAAATGCATCATTCATTAGGAATCATTTGAATATTAATAACTAGAAAAGGCAGTATAAATCAGTCTCTTATTTTGTTATATAAATAGCAATTAACATTCACTCCAGCTTAGTTAGCTAATACATTTGCATTTTTAAGGAGAACATACGAATTAAAACCATTTGTCTCATATACTATGGTGGCTTTTCTGTTTTGCAAAGTTTCTCAAGCAGGGACATGTACTTAATGCATCATTCTTTTCAGATATTCCAAAAATTTAAATCATAGATGTTGACATCGCAAGAACTAGGTGGCTATTTATAGAAAATATACATCTAATTATCTGTTTTCTCTGAATTTTCACAGTAATGCTCAGGGTACCAGTAATCGATTGTGAAAGGGCGTTTCATCGCATGTTATCCAAACATCTTCTTTTCAGTTAAGTTGCAGAATTAGGAAGCTGAACACCATCTCTGGGTATATAAGAAAATGCCATGCTAGGCGATTTTTCTTGAAAAAATATGGATCTCTGATGAATGGTCAATGATGCAGTCGCACAAAAGTATACCACGAGTTTTAATAAATGTAAAATCGTTACTGAAACACAATACTTGTTCATCCTGGTATTCGGGGGCCATAAGCACTGGTAAGGTTTTGCACTTCTTCATCATTCTACTAGATATTCCAATACATTATTCAACTTCATTCCGGTAATAAATGTCGGAGTAACTGCTTTTGAACGGATATTGTCCTTGGTGTATTGAACATTCTCCTGCTTTCATTATTCTTTTCCCATACGACAATCTTAACTTCTCCAACTTCTCGAAAACTAATTGGCTTGCCCTATAATTCTCATTTCATAGCTTAAACGATGCATCATAGCCAAATCATTGGCCCTCCCACAACCTTCAGTCACCTGAATTCTTGAAATGTGGTATTAGTGTTACTTCTTATAACTCTATAGTCAGACATAACTTTCCAGTTACTTTGTCGGTTTTTCTTTGCACGTTTCTTAATGCTGTGCTTTTAAAACCCACTATGACCTTCAAATAATATCTCTGATACGCCACTATTTGATTGATCTAATTTTCCTTCAGCAAAAGAGAGTTATGAGTAATCGAAATTCGAAATTTTTTATTCATAAAGAAATATTTGGTCCGAAGAGAAGTAAGATCCTATGTCACTCATTTAGAATCATTTAAATTTTATCAATATAAACAAATTCGGGTAATCTAAGAGACAAGCTATTTATTCTCATCAAGAAAGAAATCATTTCCAGTTTCATTTCTAAAATCTATTAAGCAGTCAGGAAATACGAGCAGCCTTAAGCAAATTAAATGAGCTCCCATCCCTTATTTTGTTAGCGGTGTAACTGTTGAAACAAATGTCGGCTAGCTCTAAAGGTATATTATTTAGAACTAACGTTCTAGTAATGGACAGATAATATTGGAAAACCTATCCTCATCGCAACTGGAGGTCGATTGCTATAAGTTGTTCTCGTCGTCTTAAGATGGTGTTCGATAAAACTGACATTTATCTACTTTGTGCAGCACATGGAAAACAAAATGGACGGGCTCGAGTTTGACGAGTAGTGCTTTAGATTAAAGACCATATTTTGAAACTGGCAGAGATTCGGTGGGTATTCCCCTTTTTTTCAAGGAAGCCATTGGAGTTACTTGACCTGAAGTATGAAATTTATTTCCCTTTGATATCGTTTTAAAACTAAAACATGATATCTGCCGAGAATTTTGTCCAGTTCATTACGATTGGCAATATCAAAAGTCTTTGGAGATCTTGTAGTCTTGTTGTATCTTCTTCCAGTCCAAGTTGCCCAGTTTACTTCTTTCTGTAGATTCTCAAAAGCTTCAACGATCGTTCGGAGATCATCATCTTCCAGCTGTGATTGGCGTAATTCTGCAGGACTAGTAAGTAGTAGGGATTTCGACGGAGACAGCAGACTTGACAAGAATCTGTATTTGAGTATTCACAAACAGGACGAGGTAATAGATCAGCAATAAAATTATAGTCCCTGGATGTTATTGACGGCCATATTGTAGAATTCGATTTGTAAGGCCCATCTTGCGAACCTACCAATTAGTGACTTTAAAGACATTACTCACTTCAGTGGTTGGTGGTCAGAGGTGACTGTGATAGACTGGCTTTCGAAGTATTCCCTAAACTTGTTGAGCTCCCATTATACTGCTCGAGCATCTTTTTCTATGGTGAAGTAGTTTCGTTCTGAGAAGGAGAAAAAGCGGCTGGCATATTTAGAGTGTTGCTCATTTTTATCCCCCTGGGCAACAACTGCTGCAATCACTACATTGCTAGCATCCGTTCGATAGACACATGGCTTCGTCCAATCAGCTTGCTTAAGATTAGACGGTTTATTAATTTTATCAATTAATTTTCATCTCTTGGAAAGCATTTTCTGGTTGTACTTCTTACTCCCATACTACTTTCTTCTTCGTTAAATCAATAGAAAATTTTATTATTTGAGAGAAATATGAATCATACCGACGATACCAGGAGCAGGTCTGTACGAAAGTACTTGCTTGACAGTTTTTGGCAATGGCATAGCTACCAATGGCAGCAGTCTTCTGTGTGTCAAAAGATATACCGTCCTCGGAAATGCAATGGTCTAATTTTCACTTTTTCATAACAGAAGTGACACTGTCGGTTGACAATAAGCTTGAATAACAATAGAAGTCTGAACTCTTGTTCTAATCAGATAGATGTTTTTGGTAGGTTGGGGACAGCAGTATGATATCATCCAACATGACAACTCAAATACATTATTCAGTCCAGAACGTAATTTATCTATCAGTGCAGAAAAGGTGGTCGGAACATTTCTCAAACCGAAGGCCATTCGGGTAAATTTATATGTGCTAAAAAGACAAATAAAAGCAGCCTTGTTTTGATCTTCTTCAGCTACTTTCACCTGATGATAACCTGACCTCAAGCCAATAGTTGGCGTGTAAAGTGTCCTATTCTCGTATTTGGCAACTGTTTATTACATTTGGGATTTCTTCCAGTCCTTTGGGTTAATGCTATTTCACTATATTTTCTTCGAGGCTAATCAGAATGTTCCACTTATTTTCAACAAGATTTAATACATTTTTAGCTTTTCCAAGAAAGTCAATTCCAAGTGGAATTATTTTGGGCATTAAGCAAAACAAGGAGCAGAATTTTGAACTTCCTGCTTGAACTGTCTTCAATTAAGAATACTTTGTTCAGTGTGAAGTACATCTTTTTAGATGCCAAACTATCAGTGACACCTGTAATCTTTTCAAATACTGCACCTTGTTGCTGTAGAATATGATAGAATAATTCACTTGCAATTGAATGACTGGCACCACTGTCGGAGAAGGCATGACTGGCACCATTGTCGAAAACATCTCTAATACTAATTCGGAATACAGCAGTCCGAGTGGAAGATAAACATGATCGGGTTTATACAGAGCCAAAATGAATATGAAGTCCTTGGGGGGGGGTACAGTCTGGAATCTTGATAAAACCCATTTTTTCCACCCGTAGCGTGTTAAAGAAGGTCGGGTTTCCTCTGTTTGCTGTTGACCAAGATTTGAAAAGTTTTTACGAGTTTTCTGTACATTACTTTTTCGATTTTCTACTTTGGTTTTGGATGGATTAGTCGCTTTGAAAGAACAATTCCGCCTTACAGAGAGTTGATTTTTGTAGTTCGTATTTTTTACATATACATCATCGTAATCGTCCAATTTCTTTACGAAATCAGATGAATGATATTTTTTGCCAAGTATCAACAAAATTCTCCTTAACATCATTACTGACTCTTCTTTCAAAGATGATCTGCAAGTACCAAGTCTTTGAGTGATTCAAAGTCTGTAACATCGAGGCTATGTAGCCACTCTTCCAGATAACTCCTTAATTCTTAAGCAAAGTCTTTCCATTAACTTCTAGGCTGCGTCTGGTGTGTAGTAAATTTGATTCGAAATGGTTCAGCATTTAATTTGAATCTTTGGAGCAGAATGCTTCTTACGTACGAGTAATCTTCTATCTGTCCTTTGATTCTCGTAAAATAATTCGTGAAATGCCTGTAGGCAGAAAGGGTAAGAGGTGAGCGATGCAATATATGTCCTTTTCATTAATTTTCTCGCATTATCTTTAAAAAATCTGCAGGTCGCGGCAATGTCAGAAGTTTCTGTAAATTTAAGAAATAGATGTTGAATCTTTGTTTCAAAAGCTGAATTTGAAGCAAAGGTGTCATAGTTAGAATTTGCGATAGTAGCTGCCAAGTATAATTTTAAGCGTTCCAACTCTAACAACAGGTCTTGTTGGGAGTTGGTCTTTCTTTGGAGTCCTCTTGGATCTTTATTTTCACTTTCTTTCTGTTATGTAGCTTCGATTAGAGTTTCTAGAGGATTCTTGCTAAAAGCTTCATCACAAGTGTCAGACTTGACGAAAAGATCTTTAAGTTCTATCAATCGCATGGTAGCTTTCGCTTCCAAACCCAATTCTGAAGCTAGAATTTATAAATATCATTTCCGCGCTCTAGGAAGATAAGCTACAACTAACTATATAAGCGGTCAAAAAGTCTTGTAAACAGTGAAAATATATGTAGCACTGATCACTGTTTTATCAGAAGATTCAGACAATGGATTTCAGAAAATCCTTGTATTTTCATAGCACTTGTTACACAAAGCCACCTGATACCAAACACGCGAGGTTTATCAATCTAAGTGAAGAAAACCATTCAGCGTTCAAATATAATTTAAATAGCATGTATATTTAAGAGCAGTAGTTTTCCAGTATTAATAGCAAACAAATATAGAACAAGAGCGAAATTTTCAAATGGATGTTTTGAGTATCCTTAAGTTTATCATTGGCAGTCGACATCACGCCTGTCAAATTCTACATACAAATAGATATATTGACATTGGAAAGAAAGTAAGGCTTGATGTTCACATTTAAAATAAATATGGTCTTGTGTAAGGTTTTAGTTTAAACTAACAAAGTTTTATTTTAATTTCCCCTTTCCTATGTGTTCTCATTTCAACTTCCCTTTAGAATAAGCGCGCGTTTCAGCTTTATGCTAATTTGAAGTGGAGCAGTGTGAGAGAGCTTTTAGTCTCAGACCACTGTTACTCTATTCAACGTTCGCCTGATTAGCTAGTATTTAAATTCTAAGCCGTAGCGCTGTTACGTGATTACTTATTGAAGTAATTCTAAGTGCGTCAGTATTAGTTAAATCTTGCTACGCACCGTTTAGTTTAGAGGCCAACCTCGCGTTATAGCTCTGCGAGCAACGACTACTTAATTTCTAATTAACTTTATTTTAAATTATTTGATTGTTCAGTTTAGACCCAATGCGGTCATTATTTTCTGTATCCCTCCCGAGTTGGGAAGTGGCTGTATATAATTGTGGTTTACGAGGATAAACGAGGATTTTAAATCCTTCTTAAGTGTAGTTCTTCTACCACTTAACCACAGTTTTCTACCACAGAACATAGCTGCATTAAGTTCCCTGTTCAAGATCAGGACTTAAAGTATTTCACGATTGTGTTCGTCAAGAATATGCACAGAACACTCAGTCCTGACACTTGGTCCTAAAAAAGGTCTTTTAAATTAAAAAGGAATTAAACTAAATTAAAAGTTATTGCAACTTTATTTTATGCATTATGTATACAGGTAATAATTTTATCTTAATATGTATTAAATTCATCGTGGGATTTTGTTATTTCTTTTTGGGCGATATGATTCTCGACAACCGTTTTCGTACCATGTGTTCCAGAAGCTCCAAAAGCCTGGAATCCCTGCTTTAAAGTCTAACTGGTTTGAGGGGCATTTTGAAAACAATACTTTTAAAGTTTATTTAATTATAATCATACTTTTAAAGTTCATGTAAAGTTTATTTTAAAATCAAATTTTTAAAGTTATTGAGAACAGCTTCTGCATATAATCCAGTCAAAGAGTTTTTCACATTTTATAAGCAATGTCTATCTACAAGGAGAGGAATCAATTTTCACGCCAGATTTCAGAGGAGAATCTACACTAAACAATTTCAGCTCAGTGTTACACTATTTAATGTGTCAGGACTGAGTATTCTGTGCATACTTTTGGCGAACATATTCGTAACTGTAACAAAGTCTTGATCTCGAACAGGGAGCTGAATGCAGCTATGTTCTGTGGTAGAATAACTGTGGTTAAATGGTAGAATAACTGCACGCAGGAAGGGTTTTAAAATTATCCTTTTATTAAACTAATATTTACAGCCACTTCCCAATTCGGAAGGGATAACAGAAAATAATGACCGCACTTGGGTCTAAACTGAACAATCCAATAATTTAAAATAAAGTTAAATAGAAAACTAAGAAGTTGTTGCTCTCAGAGCTATAAACGCGAGGTTGGCCTCTATGCTAAACGATCAATGGTGCGTAGCAAGATTTAGCTAATACTAACGCACTTAGATTAATTTGTAAGGTTTTAGTTAAACTAACAAAGTTTTATTTTAATTTGCCTTTTTCTCTCTGTTCTTATTTCAACTTCCCGTTAGAATAAGCGCGCGTTTCAGCTTTATGCTAATTTGAAGTGGAGCCAAGTTGCTATTTAAACCGTAGGTAGGAACTTCTCTGTGGGAGAGAACTTTAAGTGTACTCTATTCGACGTTCGCCTGACCAGCTAGTATTTAAATTCGAAGCCGTAGCGCTGTTACGCTATTACTTATTGAAGTAAATCTAAGCGCGCTAGTATTAGTTAAATCTTGCTACGCACCCTTGAGCATAGAGGTCAACTTCGCGTTCATAGCTCTGTGAGCAGCGGTTATTTACTTTCTATTTAATTTTGGCTTAAATTACCTGATTGTTCAGTTTAGACCCAAGTGCAGTCATTATTTTCTGTATCCCTTCCGAGTTGGGAAACGGCTGTAAATAATTGTAGTTTAATAAAAGAGGATTTTAAATCCTTCTGAAGTGCAATTCTTCTACCACATAACCACAGTTTTCTACCACAGAACATAGCTGCATTCAGCTCCCTTTCAAGATCAGGACTTAGCGTTTCACGAAGATGTTCGCCAAGAATATGCACCGAACACTCAGTCCTGACAAATTACTTCAATAAGTAATAGCGTGACAGCGCTAAGGCTTAGAACTTAAATACTAGCTAGTCAGGTGGACGTCGAACAGAGCCGCAGTGATCTGAGACTAAAAGCTCTCTCACATCGAGAAGTTCCTTCTAACCTTTTAAATACAAAACTTGGCTCCAATTCAAATTAGCATAAAGCTGACACGCGCGCTCATTCTAACGGGAAGTTGAAATAAGAACTTACAGGAAAGAGAAAATTAACATAAAACTTTGTTAGTTTAAACTAAAACCTTACAAATGGTTCAAAGTAAGAGGTAGCGCCCAAATATGATTCACTTGCTTTTTAGGGTGCACTATGGTTCAATCAGCGCAGACGTTCAACTTTTCACCATTTTAATACATAGAATTCAAACATTGGAGCCAATGAAAGCAAAGCATTCAGCGCACGCGTGGTCTTCCCGTGAATCCATGTTTTGAAAGTTTAATGGCGGCTGTTTACATGCGTTAACGGATAGTCTGTTATGTAGTCGATAATTACAAGCTATGTATATTTTTGGTTTGTTTCCGTCTTGATTTATGTAAGTGCATTAAAATTTGAGTATTAATGAAATGTGAGATACAAAAGGGTGTTAAAACGCATTCGCAGTAACTTTTTAATGATTTTGTTGAGGTGAATCGCGTTAGTGCTAAAGTCAATTTTCACCATTTGGTTATTACTGCTGTACTTAACATAGCTGAATAGAACTCTGAAAAGAGATTCCCGAATATTCCTACCAAAAACATTGTTCATAACAAAATGTGTATTTCTGCACATATTACATGATGTGTATTTCTGTGAATTACATTATATTCATTCTGTCGGAAACATAGAATAATTAGCTGTGGATGTAAGCAGCGATGGAGGGGAAATTATACCTGCTCTTGTGATCATGAGTACGTAATGTTTTGATGCATTCACTAAATAATTTTTGATAAATCAGAAAACCATGTGCGTATGTATGTACATTTTATGCATATATTCATAGATTTTAGAGTTAATTGCCGAAAAAGTAGGTAAATTTACAAGTTCCAGAAAATTTTATTTCAAATAATAGTTATTAACTACACAGTCCAGTCACATTAATGTGACCACCACGTACTTTCCATGTCAGAGTTAAATAACCAATCACAGAAGGCAGGTGGCAGCACAGTGCAGTTGAGCGTATATAAAGGGTGTGTGAGGGCTTCGGAAAACATTTCAATCGTTGGCGTAATGCAGAAACGAAGCGATTTATCCGACTTCCAAAAGGGCATGATCATTGGCTTTCGGGCCAAGGGTGGAAGCATTTCCGAAACGGCTGAGTTTGTGAACTGTTCGCGTGCCGCCGTGGTAAAAGTGTACCGTGCATGGCAAAATGGGACTGTCCAAAATCAGCGACGTGGCAAATGTGGTGCACCACGGGCCATAGATGACAGAGGCGAACGACGGTTGCGGAGATGCGTTCGGGCAGATAGACGGGCTACCGTTGAGCAACTGACCACCAAAATGAACCAAGGGGCTACCAAAAGTGTCTCCCAAAGTACTATTCAGCGAACATTGCTGCGTCTGGGCCTCCGAAGCAGACGCCTGGTTCGTGCACCTATGCTGACTGCTGTTCATCGACGGCGAAGGCTAGAATTTGCACGCCAGTACAGCAGCTGGACGTCCACTGAGTGGCGACAGGTTGCGTTTTCGGATGAATCGCGTTTTATGCTCCATCGGACAGATGGACGTTGGCGTATAAGGCGTGAAACCTCTGAAAGGAACCACCCTGCAACCATTGCCGGAACGGTCCAAGCTGGAGGCGGGAGCATTATGGTCTGGGGAATGTTTTCCTGGCATTCTCTAGGTTCACTGATCATTGTGGAAGGCACAATGGATCAATACAAGTACGCATCTGTCCTTGCGGACCATGTTCACCCCTACATGCGCATTGTTTTTCCTCAGGATGATGGCATCTTCCAGCAGGACAATGCGAGGTGCCATACAGCTGCCAGTGTACGTGCGTGGTTCGAAGAGCACCAGGATGAGTTTACCGTCCTCCCCTGGCCAGCAAACTCACCTGACTTAAACCCAATCGAGCATCTGTAGGACCATCTCGATCGAGTTGTTCGCGCCATGGATCCTCAACCGCGTAATCTAGCGCAGCTGGCCACGGCATTAGAGTCGGCATGGCTCAACATCCCAGAGAACACCTTCAGGGACCTATGTGACTCTCTTCCTGCACGTCTCGCAGCAGTCCGCTCTGCGAAAGGTGGTTATTCTGGCTTTTGACAGATGGTCACATTAATGTGACTGGACTGTGTATTAAGCATCATGTTCAAATAACAGCTATTAACTATTATTTATGTAGTTAATTTTATTCCAAATAATAATTATTACAATACACAAAACGTGTATTGTAAAGAAATAAGAAAACTTTATGTTTGTCAATTTAACTTTTAAAACGTGTTCTATAAGAATGCAAGTGATAGTATTTGTGAACACGAGAAATAAGAAACACATAATTCATGTGTAGAGACTTATATTTATTTTAAATAACCGGTTAATTTTAATTTTAAGTTACTTTCCTATAAGCCTTCATTTCCCTAATTGTCAGTGCCAGAATATTTAAATTTAATAGCGCGCACAAGAAATGAAAATTCTACCAGTGGAAGAATAAGTTAAATATCGGCGTTCCAGTAGAGAAAGATAGAGTCCGGGATATTGTCGTGCGTGCTTATACGCAAACTTCTGTTTAGCAGTACTGCTGGTTTTGACGTGGCTTAAGCGCTAGTATCTTGCGGCCACTAGACTCTTCTACGCGCTGTAGGCTACAGGATTATATGAGCCCTATAGGGTAATTCTACTATTTGTGAATATCTCTTATTTTAAGTTTGATTCTACTGTTTCAGTTACCACCCAAGTTGAGGCGTAGTATGTTAGCGTCAAGTTGACGCATTGTAAATAAGTTAAAGAGTTTAATAAAGGGCAGTTTAATCCTACGTGAGTGCAATCACTATCTCTCAAGGTTCTACACAACAGCAGGAAGGTAGAACGTTACACATGTAAAACGCTTAAAAACATTTTTGACGTGAAAAATTAAATATTGGTGTGTAGAACTAAATTTATGGTTTAATTTTTCTTTAGATGAAAATCTTGGTGCAGTCTCAATAGTCACTGAAAGTGAGAGAAATTTCAGATTATCATCAGATTACTCTCATTAAGTATGCTTTCTCAGCAAAAATGTGCCAAGTTTTTCTTTCCAAGTTTTTCTTTCTCAGCCAAAGTTTTTCAGTTTCAGCTCAGTTTTTCTTTCTCATTTTTTCCAAAAATCCAAGTTTTTCTTTCTCAGCAAAAATGTGCTGATGTTTTTCTTCTTAAGCAATTGATTTTCTTATGTAGCAGTTGCACAAAATTTGTCTACGTTGATTTAAATATGTTCTTCATTAAGGCTTTGCGATCTTAATTTTAAGCTTATGTTGTTGTTTTTTCTCTAACTTATTTTGTATGAAATGTTTACGTTTCTTCACGACATGTTACTAATAGATATGTTTAATCTACAGAAAAATGAAATTTGCTTTTGAGTAAATTGAAAAATTTGAATACCTTTGGAAAATTTTCTTTATTGTATGTACGTAATAAAAATACATACGTAAATATTATACTAATTTATCATGCTCCATAATACATTTTAAGGTAATGTAAATAAAAAATTACCATAAATGAAGATTTAAAAAATTTTTATGATTTAGTGGCTTGTGATGAAAAAATTTCAAGTAAAATTTGTTTTTGGTGTGGGGAAGAAAGAGAATACACTTTACAGATCTTGGCAAACACTTCTACAGAGTCTCCAAATTTTAAAGGTAAGTGTCATAGAATGTGAATGAAAATAAGAATTATGCATGGAATAATGTGTTTTTTATATATAATAGTAATCAGCTAAATATCTGTTAATTGAACATTAAAAACAATGCATAATTTCAATTTTATTATGAGAAAGCACTTTGTATTGTGAGTTTAAATACTAGAAAGCTTGAATCTTATCTCGAAAATATGTATGTCTGTATAACAGCAAATCAGTATGAGTAAAAGCTGCGATTTAGATGCACAATTTAAAGATTATTGTCAAGACAAACTGTAATAAATCATTAGAATTCTGTTGTATAATGTGATGATATTAAACAAGAAAGTTACTAGTTTACAGATTTTCACATGGGGATGTAAAAAAACCAAGGAACTTGTATGAAAATGATTTAAGAATGTTTCATGAGTATGTTAAACCTGTTTTCCTAATGTATGGAAGGTATATTTAGGGGCATTAAACAACAAAGATAATAATAATAATTAATCAAATAATAGTAATAGCAATCAATGCAATAATAATCAAATAATTACAATAATCAATGCAGCCAATAAATAACAATCAATGCAATTTAATTTACAAGTGAAGGTATACTAAACAGGATTTTTTTTAAAATTCAGCTCTTGCAATTAGCTGTTATATAGTATTAGCTTATTTATATTGCTGTGTAAGGCATTCAGTTTCGTAAAAAAATATTTTTATCACATGCTAATATATTGCAAGTATGTATTTTAATGATACATATTTTATATTTTCATTCTCTCAAAACTGAATCATAATCTTACTCAAATGAACCTGCTATGGTAGCCAAATTGTCAATAATTATTACCAAATTGTCAATAATTATAGATATACTCATTAGCATAAGCAATTTGCAAATTGCTTATTCATAGGAGTAATGAATTTTAAAAAAAATCAGGCCACGGAGCCAATACAGTAATTGAATAAAAAATACCAGAAATTGGCTAATGTAAAATTTTGTGTCCGAGCTCTCAAATAACTTCCTATAATTTACAGTGAATGGTTCAAAATAATTACAGTTAATGGTAAACATAATTATAGTTAATGGTTTAAGGTATTCTCAATCCATATTGTAATATAGTCCATTTAACGTATTTCCAATTTATGGTTCAACATTCCCCATTCTTAATTCAATGTATTGCCAATTCATGGTTCAACCATGAATTGGCCAGAATGACCAGGTAATGGTTCAGACAAAGCACCAAATAATGGTTCAAGTAATAGTTCAACTCTATTACCAAATAATGGTTCAGACAAAGCACGAAATAATGCTTCAACCTATTACAAAATAATGGTTCAGCCAAAGCACCAAATAATGGTTCAATGGTTCACCATCTTTTGTTTGCAACTTTTTTAGTACCACAATTTAGTGAAACCTTGAATCAAATTTTGAACAGTGTAACATCTTCAAGAGTTTAATGTTTTTAAATTTAAAATAACAAAAATTAAAATGTAAAATATCTGTGTAAATATTTCCCTCTTCTTCTTTTATAAAATTTAGTTGCTGTTATCCACTGTTAAAACAGAATGAAATGAGATTTAACTCCAGAAAAATCTCAATTTTAAAATCCCTGGCATTTTATTTTGAATTTCGTTTCCGAATATAAAGTTATATAAACTGAAAATTATAAAATAATAAAGAATATAATAACATATGAATGCAATTAAAAAACAGACAAAGGAAGAAATGTAGATCATTAGAATTTTGTACCTTATTGCAAAATTCCATCATCACCATGAGATTTTACTTTGATTTTAGACTAAAGTAAAGGAAAGCGGTAAAGGTAGATATTCTGAGATTATTGCAGGATATTACAAGCTCATTTCATTCATCCCACTTATTGTATAAAATAACGTTTGTTTTAAAGCGCTATTGAATATGCGAAAAAAATAACTTTTTAAGCAATTCCAAACAAACAAGACGATGAACGAAGCACTTTTGTAGTGTAGAAGGTAAATAAAAGAGCATATGCACTGTCATTAATTCAGAACAATATCGTCTCTTCGAAGTGTTTTAAAAGTAGGAACTTTGAGTAAAGAGGAAAAGTTTTAAATTACAGCTAAATCAAAATCATAAATTCGTAGGTTGAAAAGGAACTTTTAAATAAATGCTAAAGTAGATAAGTAACAGGAGTACGCGTAACGTGAATGCCATAAGGAATAGGCATAACGTAGGTCGCTGCTTATTATTATATAGTAACGTTTCTTATTTGTTTATAACGCTGCTTATTATTTTATAACGCTGCTTATTATTATATAGCTAAGGCTTCTTATTGTTATATAGTTACTATTGCATTTACTTCTTCGACTTGTTCTTTTATTAAAAATCTTTACGTGTTTGAGAGCCGAAAAGCTTCAAAGATAAATTTGTGAGATAAATAAAGATTATGGATGGCAAGCAAATAATGTTTATTATAACATTAAGCGAATCGAAAACATAAATAACGTATCTTTTAAAATGTGGAAAATCTAGTAATATATTTAATACTCTGCAGAAATTAGTATAGTATTGGAGAAAGAATACTTAGGCTTCAAGACTAAACCAAAAATTTCAACCAAAGTTGAAAATTTTGATGAACTAAAATGTCTGCATTTTTATATTTTCTATTACATTTTTATGATTTCTAAATGACTAATGAGAAAGCGAGAAAGGGATGAAAGAATGTAGCAAAAAATTCAAATAATAATCAAAATAGTTCTGAGAAGCACACGTGCTTAATTTTCATAGATCGACAAGGCTGAAACTCCGAAGAAAATTCCACTCTTGTCTAAAAATTTTCCAAAAACAAAGAAACTTTCTGGCGAAATATCGTGACTTCGGAGCAGAAGATACAGGATTTAAATTTTACCTTTGCTGCAAAGAATGAGTCTGTATCTGCTAGCACAGACTGCAGGAACTATGTTTGCTAGCATCCCCTCATAATACAATAGACTCCCTCTTTATCGGCTTCCGTTTAACCGGCCGTAATTAATTTAAGTACGAAAATAAAAAAATCAGAAAAAAAAAATTACCGGAAATCATAAATTCCGTAATTATGTATTTGAAATACGAAATAAAAAATAAATAAACTTTAAGGGAAAAAAAAAACACTTTGAGCATTAAAGGTATCGCACATTCTTCTTAATTCAAAAAAGGCAGTATCGAAGAAAGCTTTTGACAGCTCTCAGTTAGGAATCTGATTCTGATTTAAATGTCGTCGATTTATCGAAAGCGATTAAAATAAAGAAAGCTATTTATATGATAGCTGAGTCATGGTCAGAGATCGCTGAATCTATAATGATAAATTCTTGGCGGGAATGTTGGTCACCGTATCAAAGAACCGGGGAAGGAGAGGCAGTCGTCGCTGAAGAGACATCATCATACTGGAGAGACAGAAGTTTCTACTTACAACTTGGTGTAATCATTGAAATGTCTTAGTGGATGCAAAGATGTTGATTCTGGAGACGTGGAGCGGTGGTTGGACGCTGACAGGGTTCTTCGGCAAGAAACTTTGTCAGATGACGCCATCATCGGAGCTGATGTGGTGACGATGCCGACGACATCGATGACAATGCGACCTTCTTGATATCACATACAGATGGGGCAAAAGCATTGAGTTTGGCTTTATGCATTGGGAAACAACAGGCATCGGTTTCCTTCATTGGATGTGTTGCTTTTAAAAAAAATGGCGAAATTATACAGCGCTTCGCCGAATTTCCAGGCTTCAGCAG
>KK115739.1:84468-113208 GCA_000611955.2 Stegodyphus mimosarum
TGATATAAAGTTTATATAAAAGATATAAAGTTTATATAAAATATTATTAGATATAAAGTTTATATAAAATTTTGATTGATATAAAGTTTATATAACATTTTGATTGATATAAAGTTTATATAAAATTTTGATTGATATAAAGTTAATATAAAATTTTGATTGATCTAAAGTTTCTTCATATACATTTAAGTGAAACAATATATATTTAGGAACGAATAGAAGCACGACAAAGTAAGACATAAAATTAAGCAAAAGAACAACTTTGACATAAATTTAATTGAAGCTGTATAGATTTCTATGGCGAACAGGTCAGGAGGAAACAAATTCAGAATTTTTTTGTAGAATCTTAATATAAAAAATTCAGAATTTTTTTGCTAGATCGTTCCGCTTTCATGTTTTCATGTTACATATACGGGACGCTGGAGGATCGTTGCGTCGCGTAAAACGCGAAGCTGGTCCCGAACGGGTTAATTAATAAAAAAGTAAAAAAGAGGGAAAACGAACATTTATTTTAACCTGCATATCAATTATGCACTAACTTTTTCTGATTATAAAAGCAGCTTACAGATTTTATTTGTTAAGAATTTTTATGTTTGCTACGTTTACCTTTTATTATAAAATATGTTATAATTACGAAATGCATTTGATGGGTCTTATTTTATTCGGCTGTGTTCCGACTTATTTTATTGTACCATGCTGCCGAATTAAAAACGTATTAACTGCTTTATGGATATTTATGCATTTTATTACTCTACTCACAAGTTTTAGAAGTTCCTTTAATTTAATTTTTTTTTAATTTATTTTCTCGTGTTTTCATATTTAGTTCATGCTTTGTCTCATCTTCCCTCTCCCATTAGAAAAATTAGGATCTCGCTATTTAGAGTGAAATAAGTATGTTTGAGCCAGATAATATTTTCTGTTTATGTTTACCGGTAAGAAAACATCAACTTCTACAGAAATAAATTCCGTGGCATTCCTATCAGTAATAAATAAAAGCCACAAACGAGCGAAGTAAGAGAACATCGCAATCAAAAATAAAATTACGAACAAGCTATAATAAAACGCAGAATCTGCGTCTCTTTGAATGATATGCTTCTTTGTCAACCACCACCCCTTCGCTCATCCCCTCCTTTATCATCACGATCCGCGCTTTTCGAAGGGTAGAAGGCTGACACCCTATAGGTGGCGCTGTGGCTACATCCCTAGCGCGAATCGAGTGCGAAAGCGATTCAACCAATCAGAAGCGCTCGCGGTCGCAGACGTGACCACCCCGTCCGGATGCTCTCTAGTTTGGGAAAAGAGTGATAAACTTTAGTTTTTAAAAAAAATAACAAAGAGGAGAAAAGAAAGAGAGGCGAGCAATTTTTTTTTTTGTAATTGTCTGGCAGACGATAGATAGCCATTGCCACTTGCACTGTTAAGTAGCAGGCGGCTGACTAAGCACGCACCGCGAGAAGCTTGCATGTGGTGGTGTGCTTCGTTCTAATATTCACACCTCCCCCGATGAGATTCGAAACTTCGGACTTGGGGATGGCGTACCACCCCTTCCTGCTGCCGCCCTTGCCGCCCCGGCACAGCGACTTCAGCATGAACTCGATCTTGACACCGCCCCATCCTTACATGCCGGCGGCGGCGTTTCACTCACTGCCGCCGCCGCCCTTGTTTCCGAAGCCACCGCTGACAGCAGAAGATGTACTCGCACCCCACCTGCGCCCCTCGTTGAGGGCTCTGGAACCCCCTGAAGACGACGGGGTAAAGGACGATCCCAAAGTGACTCTTGAGGCCAAAGACTTATGGGACCAGTTTCATACATTTGGGACAGAAATGGTCATTACCAAATCTGGAAGGTAAGATCTTACGAAGTTTTGCATTAATTACGTTTTCTCATGACAAAAATGGGCATTTTGTTGACGCGTGTCATTCTCAAAATGTTATTTGACCTCAAAGCATGTATTTTTGTGTATTACCTTATTTATGTTCTCGTATGCCGTTCTTGGAACACGTTAAAATGGAACTACAACTTAATGCAAATTAGTTTGACATGTGGTCCTCAGGAAAATGTGGAGTGATTAGAAAAATATCTTATTCCTATGTACCTCAGTAATACCTCAGCATTCTACATATTTCAGATATTTCATATATATGTAAGTGAATTGGTTATAATACTAACAGTAAGTTAATGCAAATAAATGTGCCATGTAATCAATCCTTAAGGAAATGTGGGTTAGTTTTATTTAGTCAAATTAAATGACTTCGACAAAATACACGTAACTGTTTGCCTACCGGAAAAATTATCTTAGAAACATAATATTTAAGAGGAAGAAAATTTTTAGAAAAAAATATTAAGAGAAACCGTCTCATAGTTACCTTAAATCTAGAGAAAATCGAGAAAGCCCCTGCGCCAATCCGCAGGGATTCGGACCCAGGCCAAATTTAATAAATGAAATGTATGGGAGGATTAAACCTCATAATTATGTGTACCGTGAAATTATTTTTCCATTTCAAGTGTTTGCAAGAGGGGCGGTTCCTAATAATAACACTGCACGATTTGGTTTATCTGTCCTAGGGGCAGTTCATAATAATAACACTGCACGATTTCGTTTATCTGTCCTAAGTTATATCTTCCATATAAAGTTAACAATACATAGCTATCTATAATTAAACAAACGAGGTTCTTTCAATTAGTAAGGTATTTCGATTAGTATTTACTTTTCTGCTGTTTGCTAGAAACCGCAAAGTTAAAATACAGGTATTCTAAATCCATCTCCTTATATGTTCATTGAGAAAGTTGACAAATTTTCTATTTGTTGTTGAGAGAAAAAAACTAGTAGAAAAGTCTGCGCGTAGTACTGCAAAATTTATACCATCTAATATGGGAAATGATATGAGAGAATTACTTACGGATTGTAAGAACCATGATCTTACAATCCAAATATTAAATTTGCAAATTCATAAAAATGGAAATAGGTAGGAGATCATAGTTCTTACAATCATTAATTCTCTCCTTATATGTTCCATGTAGAATAAATGAATTAAAAATCTGTTTGAATCCATGATTTTAACTATCTGTGTGCAGATTTGGTCTCTTCTGTTATTCGTTTCCTGGAGGAGGAAATTTTTTTAAGTTATGAATAAAGAAGTGTGGAGTAGTTAAATGACCATGGGAAGTGATGAATCCTCCTTTGTAACTCGTTACATTCCTAGACTAATTAGAAGACTTCGCAAAATTACTAGTGGTTTAAGTGTAGCAGTGATTATTAGAGTAGTCGCTTGAGAAGTGCTTATTTCCTTTTTAGGTTAAATGAATCTGATAAGCACAATATTTAATATCATTGGATGAATAAATAGAATTAATAAATTTAATATACTGGTATGTTAGCTTGGTTGAAGGGACTGGTGCAGAATAAATATCACTTTGCGTCTCATTAAATGTGTTAAGATGTACAGTTAATTTTTCTTCCGTATGCCATCAAGACAAGTTTTTTTTGGCTCGTGTTTCACCTGTGTAAATTAATGTATAAGTATTCTGCGGAACGAACAGATACACATTCCAAGTCCTAGTAAATTTTGTTAAAAAAATGCTTAACAGTAGTAGAAGCTGATAATTTAATTAATCCCATTATTATTTGTATTTCTTTTTCTGTATAATTTCTTCTTGGGCTGGAATCTTATTAATGACTTTGTTTTGTCAAGTAATTTTTATAAAGCAGATAACTATTCTATGTTTTGGTTTAATGGGGAAAGGAATTATATTGAAGGAATTTGCTTAGGTACTAGCTTCCTTTCTCTGAAGTATATTTCGCTTAATATCTGTACCCTAAATAGTATCCTGTATGAATCTGGATGCAATCTGTACGTATGTAAATCGTGACTCAATGTTAAGCTTTGTTATTTTGAAGAACACAATTTTTTAGGTACTTTTATAAATTTGATGGAATTACAAAGTTTTTGTGTGCGTAAAGGAAAATGATGGACTTCTTACGCAATTTGTGTAACACGTAGTGATGTGTTATGATTGTTTTTCTCTGGAGTTTTAATATATTTTTTAATTCTTAAGGATAGTCAATTTTAGAAGACTTTTTACATGCTGTTTACATGAGACAATGTATGAAGTTTTGTACATCATTGCGTGTAATTATGAATTTTTGTTGAAATAACTAGGCTTTTATGTAAATCGTAAACTTGGCCGCAGCAAATAATGACTTTCCTTGGTGCCAAAAATGGGGAGATAAACTGGAATCTTCGTCTGTTTAAAATTAAACACCAAAGAAAGTTTAAAAATTTGCTGAGTAAATTCAACTCGATTATTTAAATGAAATATTTTTGCATGAGTTTAGACGAAATGCTTTTTCGGGATCTGGAATGTTTTGCATGAATATAAGGATCGTATTCATTTCTTATTTACATTTCAGTGTATATGTATATATATATATATACATGTATGTATATTCAATAAAAGTAATTAAAAATAAATTAATTAGCCCAAGACTTGCACTAAAGCTTATATATTTAAGATTGGGAAGTTTTTTTTTATTGTAATTTATTGTGAATTATTGCTTTATTACTTTGCAGCCTTAGCGCGTCTTAGGCTTATTAATTTACTTTTAATTACTTTTATATTGAATTTATATATATATATATATACTTAAGACTGAATAAGAAAGGAATAGATATTTTGATCGTCCTGTCTGAGGAAAGAGGTGTAGTGCATATTTAAGATGTAATATTAAAAGTGAAAAATATTAGTAGTCAAAAGTTAGAAATCTAAAGTTTTTGTAAGGGAAGTTAAAATCTGTTTAAGCAATGGTGTAATCATTAAAATTAAAGAATAAATGCAAAATAATAAATTAATCACTCTTGTTTAATACTTCAACCAGACCTTAACAAGGGGTTAAATATTTAAACATTAAACTGGGTTGATTGATGAGTGCTGAGCAGTATGTTTCGTTGCTGTCGGCGCTGTAAGACTCAATACTGTTATAGATTAATTTCCTTTTTGAAACAGCATTAGTATTAGAATAACCCTTTGTTGAACCCCTACGTTATATATTTACATGTGCAAGCTTATAAAAATATTACCTTAGTGTGCTGTTAAAGTGAAATATTATCTAGCGTTGGAAAATTATTGTGCATTATTAAATTAAATTATTATTAAATTATCATAAGCAATCACATAATAAATTACTCTTATTTACTGAATTTGTTGACGCTTATTTGAAAAAAGAAATGTGCGGCTTACTATAATGTAGTAGAACACATATTATAATTATCTATTTTATTTTTACAATCCTTTTAAATTATCTAGGTATTATAAAAAAAGTTTAACAATTAAACTTTTAAACAGTGTTTTTATATGCATTAGTGCCTTTTTGTGTGTTCTGTTGGCATCTTAAAATTGCCAGACAACAAAATTTTAAAATTCAGCTAATTGAAATAGTTAATACATATCTTAGTATAAAACTGCGCGAGCTTTATACTTTTTAACATGCACAAAAAGAATATATATAACGTTATAATTGTATTATTGTAACTGTGCCATTATCTTCTTAACAGTCTGAAGTGTTGCATTCAAAAGTGTTCTGAGATTATAGAGTAAATCGCAAAATTACTACAATTAAAGCATCTAAATAACTACTCTTCTTAAATAATGTTAACTTTTCAGAAAGTTCGAGAATAAAAACTTGGGAACTAAAAAGTGCGTTTTGTAGTTACCTCTTTTGACAGAAATGATGCAAGGAGAACGTGCTAGGAATATACATTCTAATCACTTGAGTAATAATGGCAAATATTTTTTTTATTTTTTATTTATTTATTTATTATTATTATTATTATTATTATTATTATCTTGCAATTTGAAATTTGATGTAACGTGACTAAAATGTTTCAGAACTACTCATATTCTGTATTGAGTACGGACAGTTTATATTCTAAATGCGTGTTCATAAACGTACTTCAATAAACGTCCGTTTTCTTTAGTTATTAATATTTTGTAACATACAAAAGGGAATTAAATAACGCCAGTTTTCTTAGATATATTTTGGTAGAGACCCTCAAAATACAGTATCAAAACTCGTTGCCATTTCAGCTAGAATATTTTTTAACTAAAATTCTTAAGAGTTTGGAATAGGAAGAGAAATTTTATGATAATGTCCAAGTAATAAAATTACAAATTTCGGGAAAACCACTGTAAAAATAAAAATTGTACGAATTGATCAGTTGTTTGAAGAATCTGTGCCTGTTATTTCTCCTCACGGTAAGAATTTTGCGAAAAAACAATTTGACGACTTTTGAGTAAAAAACAATGTTGTCGCACTGGGCTAAAATTAAAAATTTTTTATCTGTTCTGGTAAGTTTTTTTTTGGGGGGAGGGGGGATTGAGGGAGCGGATCTATTTATTTGTTTGATTTTGGCAGATGGTCTTGTCCCTAAAGACTTTTTTTAAAGAAAGAAAAGGAAGTTAATTGAATTATTAACCTTTTTGGTTTCATGGCGATCTTCAATTTTTTCCCCAAGAAATCATGTCTATTTTAATAGTAATGATAATAATAGAAAAAAAGTCATCTACTTTTAACAGCTTTGAAATAGAAGCAACTGATGAACAGAATTCTTTTAACTAATCCAAAAATAGCATGTGTTTTTGCAAAATTTCATTCTTCTGAAAAATGTAAACGATACAATAAAGTGATTGAGTATTTATTTCATTGCAAACATGTCATTTATTTTTTTTCCCGATCTTCGCCAATTAGTAGATTGCTTTCAAGAAATATGACATCCTTGATAATACTATCATTTTCAGAGATTATACATGTAAAGGATTGTCACATTCAGTATGGAATATTCTATTTGTATGATATATTTAACTTATTCATAAAGGCAACAGTAATTCTGCGATTAGTATTGTTATTGGTAGTACGTTAACTTTCATATGCTAAAAAGCAGTTATTTCGCTCAATAAATTAAGATGGTGTACGTAGGAAGTAAGAGTATCTTCATTCAAATATAAAATTAAATTCCAACGTATTAGTAAAATGACTCAAATAAAATTACTATGATTCATATAAAATAATGTGATTCATTATTAAGAAAGTAAAATCATATTTATCATTTTTTTCCATGTGCTTATTATAACTCTTTGGCGCATTCTATAGTATTTTTAGGGAGATTTTATGTAAATTCTGAAAATGCTTTAGCCTTTCTTTCACTCGTAATGATTTAAGTTCACAAGTGTCTTATTTGGAAAATTGATGTAACATGAATTGCGTTTATTAGAAGAAACTCTAAATTTCGATCCGAAACTGATTAGGTAATTTAAAGCATTTGTCCAAAAAATTAGTCAATTTATAATGAGATATGTATACAGCTTCGTATGCAACCCCATCACTTTAATCGTAAGTCCAGAATAAATATTTAAAAGGATCAATTTGCTGCTAGAATATAAAAAGACGTTTTAAAGCTTTAGCTGAATCTTATTCTTTCTTATTTTATATGCTTTTTAATAATACATTTTCGAGAGAAATCTTTCAGATATCATAATTGCCCGAGCAAGTGTTTCTAAATCCACTTTGACCAAATTCCTTCTTTAACAGAAATTGTAGCTTTCAAAACTGACATAAAATTATTACTTTGAAAGTAACTGACTTGTGATTTCTCTGCTTGTTTTATTTTTTCTATTAAAAAAATATTGCAAATGGAAATTTAAACAGCCGTTATAGTATTATTTGGATAGATGTGTTTATGTCGCTAGTGTTTCGCTTATATTTCTGTAATTCGTATTTCCCAGATTTTATTCCAACTTTATACGTCATTTTTCGGAAAATACATATAAAAAAAAGTAAAGCAATAAAACATTGAATAAGATAAATGTAGCAAAAGATAAATATAGTTATTGCGTTTTTAAGAAATTGAATAATGAATAAAATATAGGGCTTTTAAAAGTGTATCTTGTAAGCTATCTATGTGTAACAGAAGAATGGAGTCATGAAAGGGGTGAAAATGGAGACGACAGTTGTTGTTAACATTGTATGTGGTTTAGCCCGTCCGCTTACAAATGTCATAAAATAAACTTTCGTTCTCTTTGAAAGTCTAAAAACGTATCATTGAATTAGGAATACTGAAGGCGTTTGCTTTGTTAGGCGTGTGACACTTTAAAAGGATCATATTAAAAAACCATAACAAACATTTCAGTTTGATGCTGATACATCATTTTAAAACCAACTGGCATTTTCTCTGTTGCTAATATTTTGTAAGTTTTTGCAGTCTGTAATTAAAGATTTCCAGCTAATGGTATAATTTATTTTCAGCATAACAATTTTCGAAGGCAGAGGCTAGTAAAATTCTGGTAATTATATATTAATTAAAAATCAATTAAAGCGGTATAATTAGCTGAAAATTGGGTTTCAAGGTATAAATAAATTGAATTCAGAATGCATATAAAAACCATGCAAGTAATAAAATAGTGAAAATTTGCAATTTATAAAATTCTGCCCGGCATTTCTCTCTTTTCCCTTTTACATAAACGTTGACTGAAATTTGATGCTGAACGAATTTTCTTATTAACCATTAAACTGTAACGTACTTTTGGTTTAACTGATTAGTATACATTCATGTATTACTGATGTTAATAATTACTGTGTATTTTTCTGATATCATTAATAATAAAAGAGTCATTTAAAAATGCATAATAGATATAATATGATGATCATTAGTGTCCGAACATGGCTGCCGTTCATTTACGTAAGTGAAGAAAATCAATTGAAAAGGAAAGACTATTTTTTTATGCCCAGAATATTCGAGTGTAGAGTTCACTTGCGAGAAATTCAAGTCTGTAGTGAATCGGAGATTATTGAATGTACGTTATACGTATTTAGATCCATTCTTGATTTCCTGCCAATACCTTCGCACTCTTGCATCCTTACGGCAAACTATCTTTACCACCTTTTTTATTTCTTTGCTGCATCTGAGGTATGGATGTGTTCAGGAATATTATGACAAGAACAGAGAGGTGTTATTAATCGGCCATTTCTCTCTCTCTCTCACATACACACCTATATAGAAAGAGTTTGTATCCGAAAGAAATTGAAATATTATGCAAGCTTTGCACTTCTGTACACGAATCCTTCATTAAATTAGAATAGAATAGGACACGGAGCCTTTCCCACGTAACGCAAAAAATTCGGGGAACTCCGAGATTTGTACGTGGGGAAGAGGGAATTCCTGATCATTACACTTTCTCATGCCTCTTAGCCGAGGATAATCACATAAAATTCACACAAAGTAATCTAGCATTCCGAAGGTTTCTAATTAGGGGTGTCGGAACCCCCTATACCGACAATGTTAAACTGGCTGTTTTCGATGTACCTTTTCTCGAAATCTGCTGTAGATATACTCTTGAAATTTTTTGTGTAATTAACGTACACCTATCTGATTATAATGAAATGAGCTTTTGAAACATTTTGAATTTTAGACTAATTTATAGACGATTTTATTAGGCATAGGAAAATTTAGCACTTTTCTCACGCAAAAAAAATTGTGAAATTTTTTTATCTTAATTTATTACAAAAAGCTCATTTCAGTAAATATTAGAAAATATAATAAATAAGCCATAAAAATTTTAGGTACTTGGGAGCAGTAGTTCCTGAGAAAAGGTACATCGAGTATCAAAAAATCACGTTCGGATAAAAACGCGTTTTTATGTAAAATTCTTCATTTATCAAAGCATTCGATGATAAAATAAAACTAGATTTTTTAAAGTTGTAATTTTCATAAAGATTAAAGTATAGTATTATTAGAAAGCTAAAAGTGTAGAGAATATGAAAATGCAAAAATCCCAAATCAATATTTTTTGAAGATTTTTGGCTTCCAACATCCCTTAAACATCTGTATGAGAAGTTTAAAAAAATTATCGAACGACTCTCTCCCTATGGCCTGTATCTTTGTCAAGATCCTCATACTGCGTAAATTTAAACCTTAAACACAGAGGTGGGGGTCTGCAGTTTCCCAGTTATACAGCTATTCTTCTCCTTTTCAGTACTTTCAGGTTGACAGAAAATATAATTATTCCTAAATTTTTATTTAACTCTACCCATTAGTTTTTTTTAAATAATTTTTAAAATTGGGTCGTGATCAAATAGACCTCACCTCTGCGTTTACGTTACTTTTTTTTCGCGTGAGGGAGGGATGGACTTTATTACTACTTGAGTCATTTCAGCAGCTGGTCTGATAAGAGATAGTGCCAAATTGGAAAAAACTGATTTTTTGATGGAGTTATCATCAGAATTGGTGAAACCACATATGGAATGAAGGCTTCAAAAGCCAAGTGTGAACCGAGAAATAAAAATGTACATTGGAAGAGAGTGTTAGGAGTTTCCAGCGGAATCTATTCTAACCCAAATGTAACTGATACATGAATAAGTCTTAAAACATGCTGTCTTTATCCCCTTAGACTGAGAACGAAAACTGCGTATCTATTTTTTCAGCTGCAAGAATCCGATAATACTGTGCCAAGAGAATTTGAAAAAAATTGTGTTGAAAATGCTTAAAATAATGTGCTGCAGTTTTTTAATAGTCTTTATATATTATCCTTTGTTTGCATTGTTTTATATAATCCAGATTCTGTTGATGGAAAATTTATTAAATAGTTCGGTTTGTACGCATTTGCGAGTAAGTAGTGTTTATTTTATTTACTTGATGAAGCGTTCCGTACTTTCTCATGTGTGGTTTAAAAATTAATTTTTAACGCATTCATTTTAGAGTTCTAAAAAGAAATAATTACTTCAGTATAACGAGCAAAGTGTGTTAAAATGCTTATATAATAACAAGGGTACATTATTTTTAAATTTTATATTTTTAAAATGCATATAATAGAGCGCGGTCTCAGAGACCCCTGCTCCGTGTTTACGTAACAGAAAATGAACGCCTGTACTTAAGGGGAATGAACTCTTACATTCTGTAAAAATATGTTCGGAAGGATTCCACTCGTGAACTTTATAAACTTTTAGAACGGTAATCACCCCGTGGCTTGGCCACGCTTTAGTATTATTATTATAATTCATTATTACATTGTGTTCTTAGTACTTATTATATTTACCTCATTACGTTTGTTCATTTTTTTACATCAAAACAGATGTCCTCAATTTAATTTACGAATTTAAAATTGTACTGAAACTCTTTGTATCCTAAATCATTATTTTTAATAAATTACTGGATAAGAAATGTATCCTAATATGTAAACTCTAGATCCTTTGGAAAGCGTCAGTTGCTCATTTCCTCAACCTTTTTTTGTAAACTGTTATAAAACCTTCAAAAAATAGTTTTTTAGAGTTAGTATGGGAAGGCATTGCCACGACCCGTGGTACATCGCTAGTGTCTCCCATACTTCAACCTGTACCTGTTCTACTAATTATTTGCATTGGTATAAATTTGTGAAGATTTATTTAATTTACTCTAAAAGTTTATTTTAATTTGAAGCAACCTTTCCTGTCGCTCTTGCTTTCATGCCAGAATGTAAATGATCCAGCGAGCGTGTATTCGAATGAGGTAGAAAGAAGTTAAGTGTTTAAGGGAAACTTTTGGAAACCAGAGCTTGTTCTGCCTCTCAAACCACGTTGCCCAGAGATTCTGAGACCACGTTGCTGTCTTGATTTCTGTGACGTTGAGCGCTTCTTAACTGCGATAATTGACTCCGTGCAACATAAACAATTATCATAATGCTCCAAAACGCTGAATGTACTGAGTTGAAATCATGAACTTTATTTATTTATGAATTTGGGCTGAAAAATTTGAGCTCAGTACAATTTTATATTAGCAAAATCAAATCCCATACGTTTATCCACTTACATAGAAATGCAGAATTTCCAGTGCAATTATCTCCAAAATATCAACTTTACTATATTTACATAATCCAGTATTTTAATGAGTATACTAAACAGTTTGTGTTATTTATGTAACTGTGTATGTAATTCTGTGTTATTATCCTCTTATGTTTAAATGTAACAACTCCGATGGTATAACTCCAGTATTACTTAGAAATAGCATATAGTCAGTTCAAGTTTTTTCATATTCTAGTTGGTTAGTGTATTAGGGCAATACCTGTTCGATTCTGTAGTGAAGTTTCTGGTGCCCCATGCACTTTCACCTGTTTACCTGACTTTGTCGTATCTTAAGACTTTATAAAGTGTTAAACCTTCTTTGCATGCTTTCGTGGTGTAGTGGTCAGCACACTTGACGCGCAACCAAGAGGTCCGTGGTTCGATTCCCGGCGAAGGCGTTGCTTATTTTTCATTCTTTTGCTCCAATAAAAATATTACCTAATGTTTCTACATTGGCACCTGAACTAAAAAGGTGCTGGATGATGATTCTCCACCACCGGGATTTGGCGATTGGGTCCCCAAAACTCCAGTCGTCCTTTTAAAGGGAGAGTATATAAGGTATTTCTCCCACCTTCTTTGCATGTTTTCGTGGTGAAGTGGTAAGCACACTCGACGCGTAACCGAGAGGTCCGTGGTTCGATTCCCGGCGAAGGCGTTGCTTATTTTTAATTCTTCTGCTTCCAAAAAAAAAAAGAAATCCTAATGACTCTACAACTTAAGAATAATTCTCTTACAGTATTATAATTTATATATCTTAGTCTTTTTATAATAGCAAAATACACGACACGTTATATAACTTGAACAAATATAATAAACCAGTCTTTCAAATTTAGTAGTTTTATTAATTAATTAAATGTAAGTTCCATTACGTTAGTTTAATAAGCTTGGAAAAGCAGTTTACCAGTATCCTTTTGCATTGTTCCCTACTAGATGAGTGTCCATTAACGTTTACCCTGCCATTTGCTTTAAGGAAAGGAATCTACTATTGGCAAGGATGGACGGATGTTAAAAATTAGAAAAGGAATTGATACCTCTAATACTTAATGTACTTAATAATGCTGTCGACATCGTTTAGACTTTTATTTCTTAAAAAGAGGAAAATGAAAGAGAACTAATTCATATTTATTGTGTTTTAAAACTTTGTTCCGCCTATAGAGGGAATTGAAAATATCAGTGATTAAAAAACAAAGACGTTTAAATTATTGAATTAAGAATCGTGTTTGGATTTAGAATTGATTGGGTTTAGGGGAATTATAGTTGTGTTTAGGTTGGGTTTTAATTGCGGAGTTAGGTTTGCTTTGGTTTTATTTAATTATGGCAAAGGACGCGAGGGAGATCTGCCTAAGGTGAGGGATGTTTTCGTGGAAGACTTTCGAAGATTAACTGCGGAGATATGATGCATGGTAGAGTAAGGTTGCTTTTAAAACAGAAATTTGAGACAAATATTTACGAAAAATGGAAATGTCTCTGGCGGGCGTACATCCATAGTTTGCTTTGCCATATTCAAATAAACAGAACCAGCCCTGCAGTAGGAATGGAAAGAGAGAATGAGGATGGGTTTTTACTTGCTTTTAGTTTAAAAAGTTAACCAATGTTTTACTAACCATTATTTTATTATTAATTTACTGCTACAAACTGCAGGCGAGGCGCGTCTTAGTTAATGAGAAATGCCAAGGTGGTGGTAGTACCGTAATTCATGCTGTGAGTGGTTGACATTGAGTTTTTCATCTTAAGAGTTGTATCATTTATTTTTAAAGGCTAATGAGGATGACGATAAGCAGAACGAAGATTCAATACATCTGTTTCTGAAGTTCGAGTTAAAGGGTTCTGAAAGAACAGACTTTTTTAATGATTGTGGGTAATTAAGAAGACTAGCGTTAAGAATCTATTTGTCTTTAACGTCTAAAAAGTTTTGGGAGAGGAATAAAACTGGTAATAATTGGTAAAGGTTTAATTTTTTTTGAGGCGAAGGGCATCAGTTTAAGATAAAATACTGTACTGAGTTTATTTCATTTGAAAAGAACATGAAAATGTGCCAAACGAATAATATTTAACGTTTTCGTGCATTTTACTGATTGGTATGTAACATTCAACATGCTTATTATTAGTTGATTATTGGTTTATCAACCGTAATAAGCATACCTGGTGTTTGTTAAGCGATCTTTCGTAACAGTTTTCCTTATCTTTAAACACTGAGGGAATTTTCACAGCATCAGTCCAGAAAAACTGCCAAAATACGTAACTTTGCTTAATGTCGTTTTCTCGAGCATTATTTCTCTCTCCAAGGAAAAAAAAAAAGTGGAACCATGTTAAGTCTTCCAAAATATTCTCGGATTTTGAAAACAAAATGTAAAATAACAAAAATAGGCAAAGTTACATCTTCCAGCCATAAACCTTCTCGTTACATTCTGTGAATGGAAACGTGCGAAATATTGACTCATATTTCAAGATACGTTAGGAATTCGTTCTCAGATCTTATATCACACATGAATCTTGCTTATGACACTATTTACACCTTTCCGTGCTACCTGCATAACCGGTTTAAAAACGTGGCTTCAGTTTTTCTGTTTTAGTCGCCGACTGGTTTTGGAAGCATATTCACCCCTTAGTCGAACATAAAACTCGAACAGTAACGTCTTCCATGGTAGTTCCCGAGCCCATGGCCGAGATAAATTTTGATGCCCGTATGGCATCTCTAAATTAGATTATGCGATACAGGCCGGGGGGGAATCATTTTTCTCCCTTCTCTTTCCTTTAACTGGTTATGGGCGAGCCGACAAGGATTTTAATTAAGCACATGGAAGTGATATTTATGACTTTCCATGCGCCAGAGAAACAGGTAACCTGATTTTCTCCCTCATAAGTAAATACTCTAATAATCATCTCTTCTTAGAGTTGGTATCCTTCAAGATAACATCAGAAGGCTGTCAACGTACTACCATATTTCGAATCTATGAGAAGCGCCATTTAGCGAAAGCAGATCTTCGAAATCTTTTAAGTATGCTGGCCCTTTTGTTCAATGAAGATCGTGCATATACCAACAGCTGAAACAAAATTGACAATGATTGTCTTTTGAGATGATTGTTGCAATAAATGCAATCACGAGGAGCATTCTAAGGATATGTTTTTTGTACATACATACATTTTCGTGTATGAAGTTTGCACCGAGCTAGCATGTGATTGCCTAAATTAAGCAGCAGAAATTTTATTTAATTAAAGCAGTTTATTATGGGAAAGCACTCAAGAGCTGTGAACCTCATATGAATTTCATGGGCTTTCATGCGGGAAATTTGAAAGAGAATTCTGCCGTATTTTTTAATGCGAGGAAAACCACGAAAATTCCACATACGAACCCTGAAAGTGCAGCTACTGTATTCAGTGATCACATTCCTTCGGCTTCAGGTGGCAGGCTTTTCTTTTACTTTTTTAAAATTTTTTTTTGAGGGAAGGGGAAGATAATCTCTAAAATTGAAGCTCGTTTGGGTAAGATTGTTGGATTTTATCTGACCAAGATATTCTGGGTGCTCTGACTGAAAGGATACCCAGTAGAAGAATTGAAAGAAAAGACGTTGAAAGTTAGAGGAAGGATGGCGTTGAAATAGTAGAGAACTCAAATGTAATGTTAAAGCTTAATGTAATGCTTTCCAAGCTTAAAGTAGCTTGGATCAGCATTCACTGCATTGTTTTAAAATATGTCAGAGAGCAATAAAAAAAAAGTTGAGCTACAGTACTCTTTTCTGGAAGAAAAATTAAAAAAAGTATCTCTTGAGTTTTATTATCGTAATAACTAAACTTGTGCTTTCAAATAATACTGTAATACTTGAGAAGAAAATAAACAAAACTGTATGCCATCCTTTTAAACTTATAAATATCGCTTTTCGCAGTATGTTTTCAGATTATCCGTGTTTTATGATTATCCAGGCATTAATTATCCCGAATTATGAGGAGTTTGTCGTTGCCAGTGTTACTGTAATTGTTACAGCGTTACAGTGTTAGATTTAGTGTAATTTCTCAGAACGATAACGCTTGGAAATGAGTCAGGAAAGCCTGCATATGTGCCATATATGCAGTTAAAGCTTTTTGTAAAGTGATTAGAATTTTATTAGTCCAAAGGGGCTTTGTCCCTGAAGAACAATTGCTTTCGTTTTGCGATTTTGCGTCGGAAACATTAAAAGTATCACTTTTCAAACTGTTGCCACAAAATATTGCAGCCCTGTATTAATTTTAAAGAAATTAAATAATGAAGAATGTGCATAAATGTATGTATCTTTCTCGCATTGTGGTAAAACGACGGTACCTAGAGCCACCGAATTTTGAATGCCGTCATCCTGCTGCGAATATAGGCATCTGGAAGCCCAAATTTGAAATTTGGAATTTGTTTTATTAACGATTTCATATTTTGTAAAACTTTAACGAATTTTTGATGAACAAACTCGAGGATTTCAAAGCGGGCCGTGGCAACGTTGTACAGAAAAAAAACATTTTTATCTGCAGCGCGTGAGACCGTGTGTAGGAAATTCTAAAGATAGGCTCAGTTTAAAATTATTTTGCGACATTGTTCTTTAATTGAGTTTTATGGTTTAAATGCGAAGAACATGATATTCAATAAATAAAAGTAACATACAAAATGTTTAAAATACGCCCCTTTGGAAGTAATTTAAAATCTGAAACCTTTCAGTTTTTTTTTTTTTTTTTTAAGGATATGTCTTTGTATTATCTAATGGAGTAGAAAACATTGATTAGAGTCATTACTGCTGCAAGAAGGAAGAACTTTTACTTTTTTTAATGTAAGTGCTGCTCATGATTTGAATGAGAATTTCTTAACTCGACCTGGAAGTAAGTGAATAAGTGGAATCACGGATCACTGTGTGTTAGGAGAAAAGTGGAGAGAAAAGTGAAGCTGCTTCAGCTTACGCCTTGAAATTTGTTAATCGCACGACCATTGTTAAACAGATTTAACTAATACTTTTTATTTAATTAGCTAATTACTGCGACTAATTAATAACAAGTGGTCGAATCTAAGAGATTATGAAATGCTAACGAACACGTTTTTTTTTTAAGGAAAACTAAGAATAAATCTGACTGCTTTAGAAAAGCATATTAATTAATTTTAATTTAAATAAAAAACGAGCGTACGCAAGTTGTTACAAAGCAGTCAGAAAGGTTTTCAGAAAGAAGAGAAAAAAAGATTACCCTGCATTTGATTATTGCTAATAGGGTCACGCAGATCATTATAAACTCGTTATCTGTTGAACTGGGACAAAGCTATAAACTGTGTAACTGACAGAAAGAAAAAACACTTCGTATAGCAAGTTTTAATAAAAACAAATAGGTATATCTTCGCAGAATATTGATTTAGGAAGAGATATATCATCCTGCATATCTGGTTACTGATTGAATTTGCAATAACACTTTATTTTTCCCAAGCTTTCCATTCACGGTAATATGTTGATCATTTCAATATTATTCGTCCTTTGCCACCGAAGTATTATTATAAGCAAAATACTGAATGTTCTTTTTTTGCACGTGCGTAAACATGTAGATGCTACAGCGGAGCTCAGATGTGGAAGATTATTCGTAAGTTATTAGTTGCCAGTTCTTCGTTCGAATACATGAATCGCTCTCTTTATCCATTTAAATTCAGTTAAAATTTCCTATGACCCCTGGCTCACTGTTCCCGATTTTTTTTAGTCTTCAGCGGAGGTGATCGCCTCACAGAACGTGACTGGTGAGAATTGTTACTCAGAAATATTACTCAGTTTGAAGAGTGGTCGTTTTAGGGTAGATGGTCGATATTTGAATAAAAATTTTTGTTTGAAAATCAAGTGAAATCAAATATTTTATAGGGTCGCTAACTTTTATAATAGAATGCGTGGTGAATTTCCACAGCTGCTAAATTTGCCACTGGTATAAGATTTATCATTAATTAAAGAACCACTAAAGACTAAAAAAATAAATACTTCTCCTCGTAATCATTTATGTCATTGCCAAAAGCAAGGAATAAATTTCTTGTTCATTACAGAGTATAAAAATCTTTGGAATAACCGCAAGAAAATAAAAACAAGTAGAAATAAAATCAAAAACTGATTATTTTCCATTGTTTTTATTGTTTGAAACGGATGATTTGCTAAAATTTTAATTCTTATTTATTAAGAAATACTTTGTTCGACATAACATCAACAGGGTTGTTAAAACTTTAAGAATATTTACCTTTAAAATGTAAACAAAGGAATGCCTTTTAAGACTGCATTTGTTAATTTGCAAGTATTTAATTATTTGGGAAGTAAACGTACACTTGTCACACTGTAAAAAAATTAGTTTCATTGCTGTCTTAGTGAAGTGTATTTCACCCTTTCTTTGTATTTTATTCCTTGTGAGAAAGCTCTTTAACTTCTCACACGCAGTTCGACATCTATTAGAGAAATGAAATATGTATGTTTCTATTGAATGAGTATATGCGTTACATCTAGTAGAAGAGTGCAAGTTCTTAATTAGAGTTTAAAGGTATTTCTCCCGCCTTCTTCGCAGGCCTTCGTGGTGTATGGTCAGCACGCTCGACCCTTAACCGAGAGGTCTGTGTCATGTCTCCTGCTTTAAATAAAATACCAGATTTCTCTACAAGTGGCGCCCGAACTGAAAAGGTGGTGGAGGATGATTCTCCACCACCGGAATTTGGCGATAGTGGTCAGCACGCTCGACAAGTAACCGAGAGGTCCGTGGTTCGATTCCCGGCAAAGGCGTTGCTCATTTTTCATGCTTCTGCTTTCAAGAATATCTTAATGACTCTACAGAGTGTTTAATTTCATTTGTGCGATGCTCTCATGGTTGGAAATATTTTGTAGGAAATACTTCAACCCTCACCACACCATTTAGTTCACAAAGGAATTTTATATATTAATTATCGCACTTTTCATGAATAGAAGAGAATGGAAATTATGAAAGGTTAAAACTTTGAAATGGTGGAGAATGTTTTGATGTTCTACGTTGTTAAGCACACTCCATACCTACTTCGGAATATATTGGATTGCCAGGAAAGTAATTTCGGTTTGCATAAACAGACAGCGTCTGTATAATTTCTTTCGTAAATCAGCAGCTGACACCGTAGAGACATTAGGTTATTTCGAAGCAGGAGACATGAAAAATGAACAATGCCTTCGCCGGGAATCGAACAACGGACCTCTCGGTTACGCGACTAGCGTGCTGACCACTACACCACGAAGGCATGCGAAGAAGGCGGGACAAATACCTTTAACACTTTTACGTTGCTATAGAAGCGAATTACTTGTATTATCGTTTACAACAGTTAGTTTATGGTCAGTTTTAACGTGGGAGGCAAAAATAAACATTTTCGGATTATTTTACTGTTTACTTTGATAAAGGCGAGAAAGCAACCGAGGCTCATAAAGAGATATGTGAAATTTATGGTGATGTTAGCTTAACAGGACGTTCAGGATTGGTTTAAAATATTTCGATCTGGATATACTGACTGGCGTTCTGTACGACCTTCTGAAGGTGATGATGACAAAGACATAATTAAATCGATCGTCACATAACTGAGAGAAAGAAATTGCAAAAAGGTTAAATGTATCACATACAACAGTTGAAAATCACGTCAGATATCGCGAACCCCTTAAGATGCCCAATATTTGGGTTTCCTGTAATTTAAAAGAGATTCACTTAACACAACGAATATATATTTAGGATACGCATTTCAAGCGTAATACAGTCGACCCTTCTTTGAAACGAATTATCACGGATGAGGAAAAATGGATCGTCTACAATAACATTAACTGAAAAAGATCACGGTATTACTGTGCATTAGTGAGTCAATTAAGTGGATATCTAACAACTGTTCGCTAAGTGCCAAATTTCTTATTCGCACAAATTCTCTTTCATCTTGTATTCTCTTGGGAACATCTTCTCATGTAATAAATTAATTGTCACTTCTCATGCCATTCTTAAATACCTTAACAATAAAGGTGTTGATGTCGTCTTTTCTCATGTACGTGGCCACACTGGCAATCTAGGAAATGAAAGGGCTGACGGATTGGCAAAACAAGCCACAAATCTTCAAGTAAATACTCCAGTGATACTGCCGTAGTCATTTTTCAAAAAATAAAAAGTAGGGATGATATAATACTCAAGTGGAATGAATTATACAGGAATTCTAGCACTGCCTCCTTGACTAAATTATTTTTTCCTTCCATTCCTCAGAGACTGAATAATAAACACTTTTTCTGCAATTTTGAAATTACTAAATTTCTAACTGGACATGGTCATTTCAATTCATATCTGAAGAGATTTAGGTTATCTAGTGCAGACTTCCTGCAGTTTCAGGGGAGTGCAAAATGTCGAACATTTGTTGTTCTGTTTTTCAAAGCTCACGGAAGGACGAAAAGAACTCATTCCTAGGCTAAAACTCTGTGAAAATTCCATTTCCTCCCCCTCTTCACGTATTTGTCCAAGATAAAGTGGCTTTCTCTTTCTTCTGTATATTTATCCCTTACATGTCATCTGTGAATTTGTAAGTTTATTTTATTTTGTGTTGTGTTGTTATATTTTTTTTTACTTACCTCTGTAAGCCTTGTGTAATACAATTGTGACAAGGATTTTAAAATTTTCAATTAAAATAAAAAAGCATGATGAATCTGCACAAATCATATCGAAAGCTTAATTGTATCAGAAAAAGATCACGCTGTTTATTGCAAAGGTGGATTACAAAGGTGTTGTGTATTTTGACCTCCTTGTAAGCAATCGGACGATGTTTTACTGCGAACGAGACGGAAGTACATCTCGGATGTTTACTGCGAACAACTTATGAAATTGAAGGAAGCAATGAGATAGAAAAGGCCATAATTAGCAAATTGCAAAGGAATCGTATTCTACCACGACACTGAGAAGCCTCGCACATGTATTTAGTAACACGTACGAAATTATTGGAGCTTGGTTGGAAAATGATGTCGCATCCTGCCTATATAGCCCCGACCTTGCACAATCAGATGGATTATCGTTTACTTAGACGTTTACAGAACATGTTAAAATGGTAAAAATCTCAATAATAACGATGACCTCAAATCGCACTTGTTGAGTTTTTAGCTGATAAAACCAGAAATTCTGTGAGCGCGGAATCATGAAGTTAACATAAAAATGGCAAATGGCATCGAACAGAAAGCAAAATATTTCACTGATTAAAAAGTTCATTTTTTAAAGAAAAAAAAAATTGAGTTTTATTTCACTCTGAAAAACCGAAATTACTTTCTTGCCAACCGATAATTTTGTAATTTATTTTTTAGCATCTCAAAACAAAACAGTTTTTGCTGATGGTAATGAAAAATGTTTTTATAATTCACAAGTGTATTTAACTTTCATTATTGAAATTAAATTAGTGATGTTTGCTTTGTTATTGACTACAAATTCAAGGATTCCCAGCGAACATGAAAAGTGTACATTTATTATTATTATCATTATTACTGATTTATTCGAAAATATTTGCACTTACATCCATATTTCTTGTAGCATATAAAAACTTACATAAATGTAAAAATCTTACATAAATTTTTATAAAAGTCTCGTTTAATGCCCCGAATAGTTTTAAGAGCTGTTGATTTCTAGATGAGCAAATTAAAATCGATATTTAATTGATGTTAAAATAGGATTAGAAAAGCTTTTTTCCCCTTTTTTTTACACTTTATTGTACTGTCATTTAGAGATTAACGCAAAGTAAAGAAAGGGATTTCGAAACCAAATTTTACTGAAATTCTTATACTAAAGAAAGGAATTTCGAAACCAAATTTTACTGAAATTCTTATACTAAAGAAAGGAATTTCGAAACCAAATATTACTGAACTTCTTATACTAAAGAAAGGAATTTCCAAACCAAATTTTACTGAACTTTTTATACTAAAGAAAGGAATTTCGAAACCAAATTTTACTGAACTTCTTATACTAAAGAAAGGAATTTCGAAACCAAATTTTACTGAACTTCTTATACTAAAGAAAGGAATTTCGAAACCAAATTTTACTGAACTTCTTATACTAAAGAAAGGAATTTCGAAACCAAATTTTACTGAACTTCTTATACTAAAGAAAGGACTTTCGAAACCAAATTTTACCGAACTTCTTATACTAAAGAAAGCAATTTCCAAACCAAATTTTACTGAACTTCTTATACTAAAGAAAGGAATTTCGAAACCAAATTTTACTGAACTTCTTATACTAAAGAAAGGACTTTCGAAACCAAATTTTACCGAACTTCTTATACTTCAAAGTTTATTTTTATCATTAAATTAACAAAATTTGTTAGGATGCTGATGTCTTTGTTCATTGTGTACATTTGTTTGGGAAATATCTTTGCTTGGAAATCTGTTCCTAAATAAAACCTTAACTAATAAATCAAAAAATTAATGCATTGATTACATGCGACTAAAAATAAAATTCATTATTTGTAAACTGCACTACATTACACCATTTTATTAGATGAAATAATATACTTAAAGGAAAAAGCGCTATATCTTACTTTTTTCAAATTTTTAACTGAAGAATATCATAGTAATATATAAATTCATCGTAGAAGTAGGTAGGTAGTACCTGTAAAAATAACTTGTACGTAATACCAGTAAAAGAAAATTAAGCTTTTGTTCGAGTAAGCAGTAAATAAACAGGCAATATCGCGAAATGAGATTTGAAGCATAGGTATCATCAGAGAAAATTTACGGAAAGATTTATGAACGGATCCATCTCTGTTATCTCAATTAGGATGTAAACACGCATCAGGAGTTAACCAAAAAAAAAAACTGAATAAATAAATAACAAACGTTAAAAAAGTAATTATAACGCTTCCATCCCTCTTCGAACGCCATCTGCCATCCGATCGAAAGCTGCTATTCGATGGCGTTCGGTCATGAGTAACTTAATAGTATAGCTTCTTACAAGACAAGTACTGTTGAAGACACTTACCTGCGTATATTTTTAATTGCTTACTTTTAGGTTAATAATTCTGTAAGTAGTATCGAAAGGTTGCTAATGTTATTTTTTTATCTAAATGTTTGGATGAGATATTCTTTGAGCTGCCGTACCGTCTCTTCAGACACAAAAAGTAAATCGAAGTCAAATTGGAAGAGAAATAGGCCGGTGTAAACTGTTACATTCAAAGGCAACCATAATTTTGGCTTGAATTTTGAATAAAATTCGAATTCTAGGGCAATTCTACGAAGGTCCCTCAGAAGGTTCTTTCTTCAAGAGAGACTGCGTCTGACAGTTCTTCAAATCGGTAGAGTTTATTCGAAAATCTACACCGAACGAAGGTTGCTTTCGTACATAACTTTAAAAGGAAGCTATTTTCTTGGTAGTAATTTAAGCACTTGCAGAAGTTTTCGTGGTTTTTAAAAATTCTCGAGAAAACGGGTATTTTTAGAACAAACATATCGTTAACCTTGTAATTTGTAATGTTTGTATGTGTGTGGCATCTTGAAAAACTATTTAAATTTTAAAGTCTATTATTGAAGTGAAATGCTTACATGCTTTATTATGTCAAATATGAAATATTTTTCATCGGGGTCCTAATTTTTTTTAAAGTTTCTATGGTTGTCTGTGCGTTTGAGTGCTTTTACTTCGCGGTATCTTGAATGATTATTTAAATTTACAATTTAGCCTTAAGTGAAATATTTATTATATCCGTTCTGAAGTTTATTTTATAGGAATTGTTATTTTTCCTGCATGAAAATAACTTTGAAATAAAGCAGTAAAATTGTCGAATGATACATTTCTTGAATTCAGAAGCTGAAACAAATGTTTCGCGTCACGACGTCTCGGGGGTTCCTGTGATTTTCTGGTTTTCTCTAGATCGAAGTGTAGAGGGACTATACCCTACATAACTTATAGTAAACATTAGGTGCCCCACTACATAATGTGTATATTATATAATTTATAATGCAAAAATTTAAATAAATAATACGTTCAAAATTTATTTCATATTTAATTTGGAATTAATAAAATTAGAAGTACACTGGCAAACTGCAAGAAAAAGAGGCAAAAAATATTAAAGCCAAAAATGGAATAAAGAACTTACATCTCTCGCTCCATCTCTATCAGGAGGTTGGTGCTACGAAAGGAAAAAAAAAATCCACCTGTGTCTGAACCAATAAAGACGCAAATTCAATTTAAAACTTAAACTAATCTAAAAAAAACAATGTGTACCGTTATCAGTCTCCTACAGACCGAAATAAGCAGTGGAAAAAATTCGCAAAATTATAGCATCAAAACATATAAACAAATTTTAAAAAAATTACTATTTTGAGTATTCTAAAAAACAAAACATTAAAGTATAAGAAAGCCAGTTAATTAAAAAATTAAAATTAGTGTAAATTTTGAATCCAATTATCAAATCATTACAATCAAAATTGAAATTATCATTATTATTGCATTTTTAAGCTTTTTTGCTTGTTAATGATTCCGTTGCTATAAAAACATTTTCTTGAAATGCTGTCAGCCTGACCTATTTGGATTTAAAATTTACGTATATATTTATTTTTTTATATATTTGGAAGCATATATTACCATGTTTGTTAAGTTTTTTGGACTCGTTCTACTCAAAATAATGGTTTTAAAATTTTTTTTTTATATTTTTTCGATGCTATAATTTTGCAAATTTTTTACAATGCTTGCTTCGGCCAGGGCCCACCAGCAGCTGAGCGTTACAAATCGCTACACACTAGTAGTCCAATCCGAGGTTCAAATCCCGCAAACGGAGTGACTGCATTGGTGTTTTCGCGTTTTTCCCCATGTGCTATAACGTGTATATGAGCCAGTTGGTTTGCCTTAAGAAGTCCTTCATAAAGGCATCCTTTTCCTCAGGCAAGTAACCCTCGAGTGCCTTCTCGTAATTAAACAAAACAAACTATTTCGGCCTCAGAGGTTGGACTGATAATTACACAGATTGCTTTAATTTTCTCAGATTATCTTTAACTTTTAAACTTTTTGTGTCTTTGCTGGCTCAGAAACAGGCTGATTTTTTTTTTCACTTCCTTCGTTACATTTTAGTTGATTTTTTTTTAATTATTATTTTTTTACTTTACCGTTTCATAGGCCTCTGATAACGATACAGTGAAAGAAGTAAATTTCTTATTTCGTTTTTAGTTTTGACATGTTTGCCTCCTTTTTCTTGCAGTTTCTCACAGTGTGCTTGTGGTTTTATTTGCATATGTTTATTCCGAATTGAATATGGGATAAATTTTAAACGTAATATTTATATTAATATAATAAACGGATAATATCCGTTTACGGACGGATAATATCTGCATCCGTACACGGTATTATTTATTTTAATACATTAATAAGCACTTGTTTCTTCATTCAGCGCGCAACTGGATTAGATTTTGAAGAAAAAATATAGACCAGTGTAAAACTATTAAAAGAAGATGTCTAAAACTTTTCAAAAATTGTAAAAATTTAATTGAGGTCATGTAATCTTTTCCAACTCACAAATAAACAAGAAAAAAAAAAGTACTGACATAAGATCTTCCAGAGTTTTGAATCAAAAGTTATTTTTCGTCATTAACACCAACTCCAGTTCTATAAGAGTAATTATAAAGTAGTGGTTTAAAAGGGAATGTTCAGGTAAGAACTTTTTGATTTCATTTATTATAGCAAAGCACTCGAGGGCTGTCTGCCTAAGGAAAGGGAAGCCTTCTTGGAGTGCTTCTAAGGGAAACTGGTTCGTATACCCGTTACACGTGGGGAAAACTACAATAGCGCCCATGCAATCAACCCGTTCGCCGGGATTCGAACCCCGGACTGTGAAGTACAGTGACTTTACCCCTTACCACTGGGGGGAGGCTCAGTTAAGAAGGGAAAGGGAATTCGTGAAACCGTCGTATCCAAAATGGCTAATGTTGTCTTTTGGACCCACTGAAAATTTTATTTCACGCCTATTTATTTAGTTAATTATTTATTTCATAAATACTGATCGTTTTAACCATTTCTGTAACTTATGGAGTCTACATTGCCGGTTTAACTAGTTAAAGAAAACAGCCTTTAAACTTGTTTAAACTGAGTTAGTCTAATTATCCCTAATTATAAAGAACTTCCTGATGCAAAGAAGCTTAATTTTTTGTAGAAAAAAGTTCCATGTAAATCAATCAATCGCTAATGAAGCAATCAATTAATTTGAAAACAGTCTTTGAAGTCTTTTAATTTATGTAATGTAGTGTTAGAGTATTAATTTAACTGACTACTGTTTATTTATTTTTAATTATTTTATCCTTTTTTAATAATTAATTAGTTTGCAAGTTTCAAAGAATGTTGTTGAAGTATACAAATGTATTTCCATTTTTGTTTTTTCATTTCTATTATTACGCCCGTCCACAAAGCAGAGTTTACAAAAGCACTTGTTATTGCATAGAATACACAAAAGTCCTTTACCTGCTTTAAATTTAAACAAATCAAAGTTACAAAACAAAATTAGAAAAATTACAAAAACTAATTTTTTATACGTTTCTCCGGTTGTACATTTTTTTCTCAAAAATTTTAGTCTCTTTAAAAAAGTAGTGATTCCTGCGCGATAAAATTGGAAATCCGACATATATATTCAGAAATTGTGCAAAAATGAGAAAAGCGAAATTTTTGTATTTGTATGTAACTAAAAGTGAAATCGCAGTTTCAGATGCTTAAAAGTGACGATAATCTATGCACATTATTGTGAAAATGTGATCAGTATATACTATATATATATTCTAAAATGGAGATATTATTCGTCACGGAATTCATGCTATAGAAAACACCGACAGGTTCTAAATATTGGCACGCGGCAACTCGTATTATTATTTGCATTAAGTAAAAATGAAAAACATTTGTAGTTTAATGAATTTTTAATACAGTTACTAAATTATGATTCTAAAGTAATAAAACTTGAGAATATTTATAACGTATTTTTAAACTTAACTTATATATACTTATAAATTTACAAACTTACTTATAAATTACATGTAAATACTTATAAAAACTTATAAATTACATGTAAATACTTATAAAAACTTATAAATTACATGTAAATACTTATAAAAACTTATAAATTACATGTATGACGGAAAATTCTTTCGGCAAACCGATTGCTGTAGAACTTTGTCCCTGAGGGACTATTGTTTTCGTTTTGCGATTTTGCGTCAAATCTCTCTGAATGTACGTTTCACTTTTCAAACTGTTGCCACCAAATATTATCCACCTGTATTATATTTGAAGAAATTAAATAATGAAGAATCTGCATAATTGTATGTATGTTTCTCGCATTGTGATAAAATGACGGTACCTAGAGCCATCTAATTTTGAATGACGTAATCCTACTGCGAATATGGGCATCTGGAAGCCCAAATTTGAAATTTGGAATTTGTTTTATTATCGATTTCATATTTTGTAAAACTTTAACGAATTTTTGATTAACAAATTCAAGGACTTCAAAGAGAGTAATGGCAACGTTGTACAGAAAAAAAAAAAAAAATTATTTCCAGCGCGCAAGACGGTGTATCCGAAATTCTAAAGATATGCTCAATTTAAAATTATGTTGGGATTATTACTCTTGAATTGAATTTTAGGGTTTAAGTATAAAGAGCATGATATTTAGTAAATAAAGGTAACACATAGAATGTTAAAAAAACTCCCCTTTGGACGTAATTTAAAATCTGAAACCTTTCAGATTTTCTTTCTTTCCTTTTTTTTTTCTTTTTAAATCCTCCCGAGAAGGAATAATGTGCAATGACCTCGCTATGGTTGTGGTTCGAACCGAGACCCTCTCGAGTACGCGTTGAGTAGCTTCCAATTACACCGCGAAGGCATGTGAAAAGAAGGGAGAAAATACCTTATAGTGTAACAAAGTTTTACATTAAAGACGCTTGCAAATCGCAAAGCAGTATCTTTGAACGCATTTAAGAGGGGAAAAAATCTGTCGGATTGTTCTAATTTATTTATTAACCGATGCGTGAAGAGAAGTTGGAAACGACGTCAAAAACTGCTAATTTTGAAATTAAAGATCTTGGTCAATTTTTGTCATATAAGAGTCAAACTTCTTATATTTCAATATATATTTATTATAAGCGTAGGGGCCGGAGGAATGTATAAAAAGTTGACTTTTGTAATTTTTACAAAACTAATTTCTTTAAATTTAAAAATGGCAAATTTGAATCTTTGCATCATTTCAAACATTTTTGTAAATGGAAGTACATGTCAACGACCAACGGCTGCGAAAATAAAGGCCGGTTAAGGACTTAAGTGAATACGGAGTACATTTTGCAGAACGATATCAATTTCAGTAAAATGCACGATCATCAGAAACTGAATGAAAAATTTTTCGTAACGAAACAAAACAAACAACAACAACAAACAAAAAAAAATCTGATGTGCGCGCCAAATGATTTCCTTGTACGGAATGTTAAATTATACGCAATTTTCTTGCATTTCATTTAAACGTATTGAATCAACAGTTAAAGAATTTTGATTTAAATCTGCTTCGTCGATACGCATAAACCTAGAATAAATACACTCTTTAAAGTTCACTATATTTATCTACCATAGTCACAATTCTGCGCTAGATTCACTTACCAGTGTTACATCTCATTCATTTTATAACTAACTCAGAGTGAGAAAAAATTATAGCATCTGAAGAATTACCACGAGTTCTATTCGAATACTATAATAAATCTAAAACAATGTATAAAAGAAATTACACAAATAAAAAAGAAACAGTTTTTCACAGACGATTCAGCGCATGCGTTAAATTCAGTTCTCACTTCGCGGTAAGGCAAAAATACATAAAAATTCAAAATATTTTTATTAAAAATTGACAAGTAACAGAGTGGATATAATATATATATATATATACATATAT
>KK115739.1:114247-134681 GCA_000611955.2 Stegodyphus mimosarum
TTTTAATTGAGTTTTGCTTAACGTTTGAGATATAGTGATATTGTACGAATATTTCTGAAGAAATATTTCAGCATTTTGTTTTATTTCTTGTAGAAAGAATAAATTTTTGTTAACTTTTTAACGAATTGTGCATTCAATCCATAACGAACCCGTACGCACGCAACAATATATAAAAAAGGGGTATCATTTAGTGTGTTTTGGAGAACGCACGATGTTCGAATCTAGTCATATCACATCAACTTTTAGTGCTATACTTTGGTTAGTGTTCTGTAAGTGTTATTTGTTGTATTCGGGAAACTTTAATGTAAAATAAATTGACCCTGTGACTAAGTTATGGAGAGAGACCGGGTACGACAAACACGTATCCGCAAGAGATCATGACGGAGCACGAGAAAGTGCGTTCCAAAGCCGCTTTAAGTCAACGCATTGATTAGTTGTTTGTCAGAACGTTGTAGTCTGGACCGTCTATTCTTAACAAACTTTAGAACATTTTGCTTTAAAAAAAATAAGATATAATTATGGACAGTAAATCTATTTCATATATTTGTTTGTACAAAAATCAACCAATGTAATTGTCATTTTAAAAGGGAATACCATACAGTTTCAAAATGATTGAAACTTAGTTTGTTTTATTGACCTTCGCGAAAAATATTTGTGTTGTTTATTATGACATTCAGGAAAATAAAAATGTATTTGTGTTTTATGGTATCATCATTTTGATTATCCTTTCCGTTCCAATTTTCATACATTCTGGCTAAATTTACTTTGATGGCTAGGTCTCTATTTCATAACATTCTGGCTAAATTAACTTTACTTTAATGGTTAGATCCCTACTTGAACTGGGGAGCGACTATTCGCCAAGTTCAAACTGAATCTATTCAGGTCAAGAAACGCACCACCGACGTACACAAACCGGCCATTAATATGCACGGCCGTAAAATACCAAGCTTGAATTAGAGAAACAACGTGGCCGAACGACAGAACAATCTTTCTCTGAAGTTAACTCAAGACGCCAGCTTCAGTAGTATCTTTCTACCTTTTTGCATATCACGCGAAACTTAAATATCATACTGACAAGAAATATGGAAAAGAGGGAAGATAGAAAAGACAAGTAACTGAACAAAACTGATTAGTTTATAACTAAAATAACATTATGTACAACTGAACTAGAAAAATAAACGATATTCTGTTTGTCAATATCTTTGGATTCAAAATGTGTATCTTCCTTCATACATATCCGCTTTGATTAAAACCATATTATGCCATTGAAGAATTGTGTATTGATTTTATGCCGTAGGTTGTAAGCCATGTAAACAGCATTGTTCTCAAGTTTATATTTACAGTACATTGCATTATATACAGTTTACAGCAACCGAATACGCAGTTGCAAAGGATTTCGCCTTTTTGCTTTGCCACAGTACTGTATTTCGTAATCTCTCATCGGAAAATACAGTCCCATTTAAACTCGCGTGAACTCTTGCGAGGGGTTAAAAACGAAATAGCCACTTTTCTTTCATTAAAGAACTTCGAAAAGTGAAATGGCGTATCACTTTTCGTGCAATTGACATCTGTGATAAACGTTTACCGAGTGGGTCACTCGAGTACACCTCTTCAGTCTGCGAAGTAATTCATTCAATGAGTCTTAATAAATTTTCCTCTTCTGCCATCTGTTGCAAAAATTATAGAGATTTTCTTCGCACGTGCTGGAGGGAGTGTGGTTGGTTGACTTCCTAGATTCAAGTGTGCAGCTTGACCTGGAGCACTTAATCTTTTACCGCATTAAGTGAGTGACTTATGATCGAGACGCTGTTTGATAACGAGAACCATAAACATTTTATTACGTTGTTAGTGGATGCCGAAAAACATTAAAATGTATGTCAGCGCGGATGTTTTTATTATCGAGCAATTCGCGGGAGCAAATGAAAACATGTTCGATCTGTGTATCATCTGTCCCCAGGTCCAATAGCAGTTCACTGTCATTAAAAGCTGGAAAATAAACTCGGTATTTATATCTATAGTATGCTTGATTTTAAATTCATCCTCAACACTTATTTAATGCAAAGCAAACGGTGTTAATTAAACGGTGTGTATATAGTCTTCCCAGTTTATGAGTTTTTTTTTTTTTATGTATTATATCTTGTCTCCAGGACTGTTTTAGGCATTTCTGTCCCTGCATCCACTATATGAAGAACTGAAATGAAGATATCCGGTATACAGCTTGCAGCTTTGCAAGCTAGACGCGGCAACAACGGCGAACGAAACGGAACGGACGTTGAGATTCTGGAAAGGGAGGATCTTCGAAACCCCAGTATTCCACGAGAAGTACTGGTGAATAGACTACTAGCTAGCTATATTTATTGCTGTGGAATTTTGTGTAAAATTAAGGCATGTTTAGGGTAAGTTTTAAAAGTATTGAAAAATGCTACTACAGTCAAATACCAAAAATCCGCCGACCTGAAATCCGCACTACCTCTCAAAATATAAACATTGAATTTACAGGTTCCAGAAACCGCAGAATGGAGAATGAAATATCGAAGAAAAAATATTTATCCATTAATGACGTTATAATTACCGAATAATAATGATTCTGTGTTAGTGGCAGAAAAAAGATCTTAGCCCAGAAGAGGTTTTCAGTATGGATGATGTGTTCAGATGAGCCAACACTGTCATATCAGATAACCGATGATGAAATCATTGGCTCTGTTTTGAAGTCGCCGCAGCAAAAAAACGATTCCGACATTGACACACATAATGAATTTGATAGGAGTGAGAAAATATCTTTTAATGAGGGTTTGGAACATGGTGAAAAATACCTAAAATATTTAGAACAACAGAGCTGTGTCGCAGAGCAAGAGATTATGACCGTGTAGGATTTTTCAAAAAAAAAAAAAAGAAAACTTACTCTGGAGCACCTAAAGTTTTAAAACAAACCTCTATCAGAAAAATGTTTGAAACAAGTAAAAAAAATGAAATATTTTATGCTTATATAAATAAATAATATAATATATATATATAATAATTTAAAGCATATAATAAAATAATGTAATAACGTATATTATTATACATAATAATTTAAGTAAGTGTATCTAATATGCCTTATTTATTTTGCACTTTTAGTCTGAATATTATGATTTGGCGTTTCTGTCCTGAAATCCGCAAAATCCTAAAATCCACGCAACCTCCGGTCGCAAGCATTGCGGATTTCTGGACTTCTACTGTATTAAGTTTGGCTTGTTACGCAGCCCTAAAGCACATATAATTCCTATGCAGTGTAGTGTTTCAGTGCAGTGCTCCTCCAGAGATGAGGGAAAACTTCGGCCTGCGGGCCGCATACGTCCCCCGAAACAATTTTATACGGCCTGAGAACACATTTTAACCTTTCAACATAGAGGTGGGGTCTGTATGACCGCGCCCAATATTCTAGAACTGAAAAACTGCTTATAAGATATATAGTTATTTTTCTCATTTTAGTACTTTCAAGTTGACATAAAATATAATTGTTCTAAGTTTTTATTAAACTCTGTCCATTAGTTTTTTTTTAATAATTTTTTTAAATTGGGCCGCAGTCATATAGATCTGACCTCTGCGTTTACGTTACTTTTTTTCTCGGATGAGGAGGTGGCTTTATTACTACTTGAGTGTCATTTCAGCAGTTGGCCTGATAAGAGATAGTGCCAAATTGAAAAAAAAAACTGATTTTTTGATGGCGTTATTATCAGAATGAGTGAAACCACATATGGAATAAAGGCTTCCACAGCCAACTGTGAAACGAGAAATAAAAATGTGCTTTGAGAGAGTGCTAGGAGTTTCCAGCGGAATCTGTTATTCTAACCCAGATTTAAATGATACCCTTAAAAAGTGTAAAATATGCTCTCTTTGTCCCTCTAGACTCAGAAAAAAACTGCCTATCCATGTTTCAGCTGCAAGAATCCGATATGAAATGAATGTGCCAAGAAAATTTGCAAAAATTGTGTTGAAAATGCTTAAAATAATGTGTTGCATTTTTTTTAAATATTCTTTATATATTATCTTTTTTTTTGCATTATTTTGTATAATCCAGATTCTGTAGATGGGAAATTTATTAAATAGTTTAGTTTGTACGCATTTGCAAGTAAGGTAGTGTTGTTTATATTATTTATTTGGTCAAATATTCCGTATATTTTTTCATATGCGATTTCAAAAATGAATTTTTAATGCATTCATTTTAGAGTTCTAAAAAAGAAATAATTACTTCAATATAACGAGCAAAGCGTATTAATGCTTATATAATAACAAGAGTGCATTGTTTTGAAATTTTATTTTTAAAATGCATAAAATGGAGCGCGGTCTGAGAGACTTAACAGAAAATCAACGTGTGTACTTAGGGGTTAATTATGTATTTGCTGCAAAGATTTCAAGATTTTAGTTATTAGAAGTCCGAAATCGCGTTGTTTTCATTACCTTGTGGGGTTTAACTCTTTAAATCCAAAGTTCTAACTCCTAACCTCACGACCACTTAACAAGCGAATAATCGCTTAAGTGTGAACAGAGCACGTGAGACTTGAGAAGGGTTTAAAACCCTTTATTATTCAATATATTTACAATCAGTTCCGACTTGGAACTTTACAACAAAGCCGCCACTCGGGCTTGAACTTAAATACTAATAAATTGAACTAAAACTAGTATAACTAAAGCTCTTAAATAATATAGCCGAAGCTATCAGAATCTAACTAGTTGGCCCCTAAGTATTAATTAAATCGACGAAGCCTAGCAAGGGCCTAAGATATGGCCGAGCGTAGTAATAGCTGAGAGAGATGAAGCCAGAAGGCAAACGCGCGCTAGTCAGGAAATCAGACTCTCTCTCTTGAAGTCGGTAAAGTCACGACTTAAATAGTACTTATTCTCATTTGCATTATCTGCATTTCTGAATTCACATTCTGGCAGGAAATTGTAAGCTGAAATTAGAATAAGATAGGAAAGATACAAAACTTACAATAACTGTTAATTAACATAAGGTAAACCTTACAACCATTAAAAACGAACATGAATGATGCAGCAGAAAACTTATAAATGGAGCTAATTGAGTTTCACTGTGATATTAATCTTATTCAGAGATTTAAGAATACAGATTTTTATTAACTTTTATTCGTACGTGTTAAAAAATAATCGCAGTTGCAAGTTTTTGCACTAAGACTATCTATTTTGTTTGGGAATATTATAGGCGAACAGATTTTTTTTCACAGTTGGATATTAATAAAAACAGACTCCGATTTATCAATGAACATCTACATTCGACGGTGAAAATAATCTCTAGTAATTTTTCTCGAATTATTGTAATAATGATCAGAATATAGTTAATGTTATTATTTTTGTATAACATTGTAGTGACATTAGCTTTTATTTCGAAGCAGGAGACATGAAAAATATGCAAGGCCTTCGCCGGGAATCGAACCACGGACCTCTGAAATACCGGCTCAGTGTGCTGACCATTACACCACGAAGGCACGCTAAGACTGTGGGAGATATACCTTATAACATATTTGACAGGTTATTATAATTATAAATATATTGCTTTCTAAATTATCTAAACTAACTGTTAAATAAATTAAAAATCTAAATTCTCTGAAAGAATAAAAAGTAATATTACCAATAAATTAAAAAAAAGAAGTTTAAATTAAAAAAGAAGCAGTTTTTATCATTTTATATATTCAATCAATAAAATGTATATTGAAGAAAATACGAAAACGTTTCCAAATTTATAAATGTCCGTCTAAAACCATCTCTTAAAATATGCACAGCCATTAAATGCATTCTTGGCACAATTAACTATTATGTTTACTGCTCAGCTACTAATTCAGCGCCATAAAAAATGTTAGAATTATTAGTGCGATGTTGTGTTACGTATTTCCCTGCAGATTTTTTTTCTCCGTAATTGCTGCTTTGGAAATTGATGTCATATAACACTGTGATGACTTTATTTTCCACGTATATTCATTCTATCTTAGTAAGATTTTAGAACAATTGATGTCGGATTTATACTGCAGGAGAATCGAAACGAGCGGAAGAATTTCGAGCGATAAAAAATTCGACTTCACGGGCATTAGTTTTACATTCAGCATTTCAACATTCAGTTCGACTTGTCGAAAATTTTCATTTGTCTAAGTTCGAGTAGTTAAAGAAAGCTCTTCTCCTTGGTTTCATTAATGTAGTTATATAAATGACGAAAAAAATAAACTTACGCATTTATTTTTATGTTTAATTAATCTTTAAAAAAAGAGAGGAGCTCTGCTTAACAGGAAGCGAACATTTAAAATAATAATAATAAATTATATATTTTTTGGGGGACATTTCAAAACGCACTTTTTTAAATGCGAGAAAGGGTTATGAAGAGTAGAAGTGATTAAAGAAAGTAATCACACTTTAAACAGCATCTTTTTCTCGCTCATATTATAAATGGTTATAACAGCGGAGACTATTTCAAAGCTGATACTGACATTAATATTTATGAAAAGTAAAGTGATAAAAAGTTTTTAAATTATTACTAATGGCTTCTCTCCATTAAAAAGAGAAAAACTTTTTTTTTCCAAAACGTTCCCTTTAAAAATCAGGTATCTTTTCTCTTACTTTTTTTCTTTATTTGTTTGAGTCAAATTTTCAAATTAGGTTACGTTTTACAATGAATATTTAACACGTTTTTACCAATCCGGTGTTTTAATAAATTTTTCACACACACGTATTTGCAGTGCCCAATAAGACCACAGGAATTTTCTCAAAGTTCGATATACAATTCTTTTAATTTAGCGTTGAATTTTCCTTTTATGTGTTATATTAATCATTGCAGAATTCTTATTTTTTTCATAGACACTTAGATTAAAACATATTTTTTAGATTAAAACATATTTTTTAAACGAATGCTTTTCAGAATTGTTAGCGTAAGTTACTAAATTTTATCAAAAAATTGTGCTGTGTTTTAGGTTATCGAATATTTGCTACCAATGAGGATTTTTAAATGAAAGGATTCAGTCAGTACTTTACTGTTATAACTGCAGGAACATTAAATCTCTAGGCTGCTCTAGCAACTCATGTTTTTAAGGAATTAAGAACAGGAATTTCAACGAAATGAATTTCAATGTATATCATCGGCTGGTACTGGTGAAATAAAGGTATTACGTGTGCCTCTCGTCTGTTCTGATTAGAAGGAATCTCAGATTAGAATATTTGAATTGGCAGAGCACATGAGGGTTACCTGCCTAAGGGCAGGGATGCCTTTTTGAAGGACATTCTTAGGTATAACCGCCGAATAGTCACTGCACGCATAGGTGTAACCACGAAAACCTCAATAGCCTGCTCGCCGGGGATCGAACAGAGCTCGTTTTTAGTATTCAGCAGTCTTAACAACTCGGCCACTGGTGATGCACAGTTTATGAAGCAGTAATGAACAGTTTATGAAGCAGTAATTTTATTTCTTTAATACTTCTGTGTAGTCGATAGACTAAAAATTATAAAATCCATAAAGCCTTTTTCAAGCTACTCGATGTTAATTAAATTCATGATTACACGGTTTTAATTAAATTTTGATATAAAATTAGAGGACGCCAATTAAAAAAAAATTTAAATAGAGTTAACATGTATCAGAATAATTGCATTCGCCTAAATTTATCTCTTAACAATTTTTATTGAAAAATATACACCATTAATAGTAGCTCCACTATTTTATTTTTAGTTGCATATAACATTTTTAGTAACTTAACTTTAACTTTTTAGTAACTAACTTAAACCATGTAACTTAAATAGTTTTATGTACCTATCTTATTTAGCTTCTTCTGAATAGTTGTTTTTGTAATAAATGCTAAAAAATTTCTGAACTATATTATCAAACAGTTTTCTTAAAAGCTATTAAATTTAAAAAAAATCATACTAGTTTAAATTAAGCCTTGCGAACGAAATTTAACACATTGCGGTTATTTTTCAACTATAGAATTTACTGGTTACATAAATTATGAATCATTTTTATTTTAACATGAAAAGCACACACTGGTTTAAGGAAAAACAGTTACTTCAAAGAATTTACCATGAGAAAGTTCGTAAGATGTTTGTCATTGAGATCAACCAAACGAATCACCAAAAAATTATCCATTCGAAAAAAATTAAGTCGAACCCGATGCTTAATTCGTTGAATTTATAGAGGACTCTTTTGGTTTAGCATAAAATTCTTGTAAATCAACCTAAAAAATGAGTAAATTCGCGATTTGGACGCCCAGGCGGATAAAGCCATGCCATTGAGGCGTTTGCTTGAGGTACAAAAACGAGATGGAGATCAAAATTAAATCTTTAATTGAACATTAATATGAAATGAAAGTAATAAAAGCAGTACTGAAGATTTGCCCGAGGTGTTAAAATGTAGCAAGGCTCTTCTGACTAAAAAAAAAAGGTATGCACAAATCGATCCCCGTACACTAATTATCAGATGCCGGTAAAAAATGCTATCCTTTTTTTTTCTATCAAAATATGGGAATGTGGGTCTAGTGGAAATGTGCTTTAAAATTGTACCCTTTCATTCACTGCACTGGTATATTTCGAAGAATCAAAAATTTACTTCGACAGAAAACCATGACAGAATTTTTGGAATATTTATAAACTCGGTTCTGAACAAAATTTGCATTGCTTGCTCAATGGATGGAGGTAGGGGATTCACGCCTAGCATACGGGCGGGGAGAATTTTTTAATAACTTTACCCCTGAATCGGAAAAAAATGTGTTGGTGGATATGTTTTGCTGTTTGCTATGCAGATGTAAGCTGTCTCTTCCTCTAAGTCTGGAGTCGGCTTCTTTCAAGAGCTTCTGGCCACAGCGGGAGTGCAATTGAGAAGAGTCCTGCCGAAGTTGTTCTTTATCATCGCCGCCGCGAAGACCTGATCCTCCCGTTAGGAACCCTCCCTTCGTGGAGTTCATCGTAGAGCCGCACTCGTGCGTTCGGTGTCGGGGTAGCATGAATTTTCAGTCAAAGCGACAACGAAAGGAACAAACACTGTTCTCTCTGAAAGCTGCAAATGTTCTATCATGGGGGGAATAGTAATTGAGGCGGGTATTCTTAAAATTATTAAAGTATTCTTAAAATTCAGTCTCTTATTAAAATAATAATTTATAGTATAGTAGTGTATAATAATTTGTAATAATAATAGTATAATTTCTGATTAAAGCTTCTCCTCAAAATCCATACAGTTATAACATTCTAGGAAATAAAGGAATATTTTATATAACGCTTTTTTTTTTCCGTGTAACCCACACTGTGGGTCATTTTTATGGGAAAAAAACGACGATTAATTTTATATTTATCCTTTTCGACAGTATTGTGATTTTTTATTGCATTTCGCGTGAAATAATTTTTTAAATTTTCATTTCAGTCTTTTTTTTTAATTAAAATGGAGGAAATATATGTATCTGAAATTTTAAAAAGCAATCGCTAGTTGCTATTTTTATTATAATAATCATTTTTAGTTGTTAAATCTGTCCCAGCTCCGGGGGGGCATAAAGAAAATTCATAGTTATTACTAGGTTATTCACCGATCTTCCGAATAAAATAAAATACACACTATAAAAATTGAATAAAAATGAAGAATATCCCATAAATAAGCGTAAGTTTCCCTGTTTCCAAAATTCTTTTTAGGAATGCTGATATCAGTGGTAAGACACTTTCAAATTTCTTCTCAATTTCCTGACAAATTAACTTTGGTTATGATATTTACTGGAACTTGTGTTCCGTGTATTGTAGTTTATTCTATTTCGGAGAATTATTTAAGTGTAAAAGAAAACTTAATTGGTATAATTTATTAGTGAACTTGAAAGTAATGGGTTGGGCAGAGATTTTCTGCGTACAGTGTTGAGATAATTTGCTTATTTAAAATAAAAGTTTTAAGATAAAACAACGAAAAAAAGCTAATTTAAGGGGGAAAAATAAATGATTTTCATTCGCGATTTCCATTAAAGGTGATTCGATTTCACTGCATTTTTAACTTTATTTTACCCTTTCGATTAAAAAAAAATCCACGAAATTTACGGAGAGTATTAAGGTGTAACTCAATGTTACTCAGTTACTCAGTGTTTAAAAAATCTGTTTTACTCAGTTTTGTAATTTATGAGCAGTATAACAATCAAGCACAAATTAATCAGCGATTTGTAATAGTAAGGAAAGAAAATGGTCTTTTTTTCATACAGTCTTTAGGCATAAATTTGAAGCAACATTTTGCAATTGTCTATTAGAATAAATTAAGTATTTATGGTAATGCATCCGAAGATGGCTCTCTATCTTTAGATAATGCCATCATGGAGGACTTTTGAAGGAAAATTGGATGGTATTCAATGTTACTTACAGCGAAAATCACAAAAGCCCCTTTCCAACCAGTCCGTTTAATCGCCGGGATAAACTGCCATAGTTCGTAATAGTTGTATTTAGTGGGTGACGTGGAAACATCTGAGAACAGAACCCCAAATATCATATGTTTAAAGTAATTAGCTTGAAAGGGTGGCAGCAGGGCTCTGCTGAGTCAGTCAGCATTTTCTTCTTTATAACAACGTAAGCATTGTAACTAAGCCTGATAATTGAATGAATGAAATATTAATGATTTTAATTTTGAATTATTATCAAACTAAAAAACTTATCAAAATATTTTAGAATGTAAATGCTTATGTTTAATTCTTTTTCGGTGAAAATTAATTTTTCCCACACAAATGTTTTTTAATTATAAATAAAATCTCTTAATTAGTCCAAAGGGATTTAATCCCGAAGGACTATTACTTTCGTTTTGCGATTTTGCGTCGATTCACTCTGAATGCCCGTTTCACTTTTCAAATTGTTGCCACTAAATGTTATCACTCTGCATTAAATTTTAAAATTTTAAAAGTGATAAAACCTAGAGCCATCGAATTTTGAATGACGTAATCCTACCGCGAATATGGGCATCTGGAAGCCCTAATTTTGAATTTGAAATTTGCTTTATTATCGATTTTATGTTTTGTAACATTTCAACGAATTTCTTATTAACAAACTAAATATTTCAAAGCGAGCAATGGCAACACTGTACGGAAAAAAAAAACATTTTTATCTCCAGCGCACGAGACTTACGGAAATTCTAAAGATATGTTCATTTTAAAATGATTTTGCGATATTGATTTTGAACTGAATTTTATGGTTTAAGTACGTAGTACAAGATATTTAATAAAAAAAGGTAGCACACGAAACGTTAAAAAAACGCGCCTTTGGACGTAATTTAAAATCTGAAATCTTTCAGATTTTTTTTTAGTTTGTTTTTAATTTATTGAATTTAAATATGTTGAAATATTTTTTTCTACACATACAGTTATTTCTTGGACAATACTAAAAGTCACCAATATTTTCGCATTGTTTTTAATTTATTGATCTTAAACATCTTGAAATATTTTGTTTTCACACATAGAGTTATTTCTTGGAAAATACTAAAAGTCTCCAATATTTCCGGAAAGCTTTACTAAAAAAAAAGCTGTTCATTGGAGAATCTCATTTCAGAAATTCTCATTTCACTTGTTATCATCATTCGTTGTCTTCCGAATGGTAATTAATAGAAACGGAGTCGTGTGTTCAAACTGTGAAACTTACTCTAACAAGTTTCGCAATTTACCCTGCAGAAAAATCTGTTTTTTTAAGTAATACGATTTTTTAGAAAATGTATTCATTGTCATTGCTGAAGTAATCTATAACTTGCACTGCCACATGTGTCGTCTTTGAATTTTCTTTTACAAATAGCAACAGTCTTGAAATAACTGAAGCGTTAACGGTTATTATAAATAGCTGATTGTTAAGTATAGAACGTTTTGACCGTCATCTTATTATCTTAAGCAACGTGATTCTTAATTTGTGTGCTTCTCCTCGCCCACTACTGAACTTGTTATTCTTTTTAACCCTCCTTTATTCTTGAAATATTCATTAATAATTCATAATCGTGGCATTTATAAATACTTATGATAGCTCTCATATATTCATTACTCGACTATATTCATTAACTTAAATCATGAGAAGAGCTTGGGCTTCTAAATTAGCAGTCGGTGAAAAATCGGATTTTTTTTATTGTAATTCCAATACAGTGAATATAAATTTGTTTAATGTCATATTCTCCAGCACGTTTATTTCCATGTAGATAAAAGTTTTCTAAGCAACGATTATTATTAAAATGAAAAAATGAAGTTTCTTACCTTTTCTTCTGTTTCCTCAGTTGGAAATACCGAACTTGTATTAGTGATAGTCTGAGAAAGCAGCTTAAGGTCCAAAGTTGAAAGGAGTTGAAGATCCTTATCCAAAATATTCATAAGTTTCCTAGCGAAAAACTGAAGTTATGTGTTGTTATGATAATGGACTATTATTGGAGCTGGAAGAGAAATTCTTGCCACCTCTTTGTATTCTAATAACCGTAATCCTCTGATATCGTGTCGCCTTTTAAGTAGAAGTTATTGTGAGTAATTTAGAAAAATACTAGATTTTTTATTTCATCTCTTACCAAATATTGATTTAATGATAATCTCCAGTATCCGTTGTGTCATTATTTTCCATTGCAAGTTTATTACCAGAACATTCAAAGCATTATCACGTGTATTTTGAATCATCGTAAATAAATTGAAAAAGCTTTGCAAAAATACCTACAGTTAAACCACTTAGTGTCAGTGTTTTGTTATTAGTCGTTACCTTGAATAGTTACATTTTTAAACATTTGTCTGTTTAGTATTGCATTATCAGCCAATGCAATTTTTGAGTTTTTATAAATTTAAATTTTGGAGTATGTGTTAAATGAAATTTTCTTATATAAAAGAGCGTTTTTTCATCCTTTGCCGGGAAGTTTTGTCTTCGTAGACGACACGGTCGCCTATCTTTCTTCTTTTAAGTTATTCAAATGAAAAATGATTCTTAGAATTGGGGGCCGTATTGTAAAAATTCTCAAAAATAAAACATGCTTATACTCTTTACAAAATTTCTTAAGTGTCTTCTCCCCCCCCTTTTTTTTCGTTTTTTTAGTTTTCGTTGAAATTCTGTTTTGATAAAATTTTGATATATCATAGATGTTTCTATAGGTTTTCTTCAAAGTGTGTTTTATGTTAAGAAATCTATTATACTGTGTTATTGAAAGAAAGAGTAGTAATAATAAAATACAATTTTTGTTTAACTTATTCATGTAAACATTTTCTAGCAGCTCTGACACACACGAAAAATTGAGTAAATCATAATATAATGAATATTTTTAACACTTTTTTTTAAAAAAAAGGGGGAACTCTTATCTTAAAAAGCAAAAGAACAAATCTTAGTATATGCAGTGCTTGTCATAAAATTATTTAACAGATATTTGATATATCTAAATGTGATTAATCATCAGTTGTCATTTCTGAAAATATCTTTATGTATATTTTATTTGAATTTTTTTTTGTATTGTCAGCTTATAAAATGCTTAAAGTAATTAGGTTTCAGTCAATTTAAAAGGTTAACACCTCGAAAAGAGCTGACCATTAAAATTTTAAAATAATGAAAAAGGACAGAATTTAAAAGCCAATAATTTAGTTTTCTATCCTCTTAAAAAAAGGTTTTTCCTTGAACAAAATTAAACACCTCTGCAAGATATTAATATTTTTAAAACTTTGAATATTCTTTCTGAAACAGATCATGAAAAGAATTAATATGCATTATGCTTCAAAAATAAGACTGCCGGAAGCATTTTTATTCAATGGCACTAGAAAATAATAACTTCATTGTAATGTTATAAATCATTTCAATCACATTTTCGCATTACATCACAGGATCAATCACAAGATACATAATGTTAGTACGATTCAGATTTTTTTATCAAGCGCACGATTAAGGATGTATTCGAATTTATCAGTTTAACGAATTTACCTGTTATCGAGGACATTTTTACCCCCCTGCTCGTCTTTATTTTTCACAGTATAAAAACTTAACGCATTAAAGTGAACGGGAACCTGCATCTGTGTAGTAGGATTAAAAACCTGTAACTTATCCTGTTGTGTGCATGTAGACTGTTTTTATAAAAGAAAATTAGAAAACACAAATTTTACTTTCTATTAGTTAGCAAATCAAGCTATAATTATTTTTTATCCTTTTGTGGTAGCTTTTATTTTCTGTTCTTCTTAATTTTTCACCAGATGTAATTATTTTCGTTCTGCATTTAACAGATATTTTCTACCTTTTTTATTTTATTAATTGAAGTAATATGTAATAAATTTTATATACTTTTAAATGCTTTAATTTCTAGCTTTTCTTTCTTTATTAGTAAACTGAATTCTGTTTTTATTTTCTAATAAACATCTACACATCTAGCATCGTAACATATGCTTTTGGGCTGAAATGTGTAACCATCGAAGGAGATCGAGTTTTATACGTAATCATATTTATTAGTATATATGTAATTATAATAAATAATATCCTTACGCTAAGTTAGTATCTTTAATTCAATGAAATGTTAATACTTTCTCAAAAATGAACAAGGTTATTATAACTATTTATAAGTAGAATTACAGTATTAATGGGGAATATATGCTTCTGATATCCGTAACGATATTTATGAATAGACGTTGTAAGATTTTAGTTAAACTGACAAAGTTTTATTTTAATTTGCCTTTTACTCTCTCTTCTCATTTCAACTTCCCATTAGAATAAGCGCACGTTTCAGCTTTATGCTAATTTGCAGTGGAGCCAGGTTTATATTTAAGCGAGAGGTAGGAACCTCTCAGTGTGAGAGAGCCTTTAGTCTCAGACCACTGTTACTCTGTTCAACGTTCGCCTGACCAGCTAGTATTTAAATTCTAAGCCGTAGCCTGTTACGCTATTACTTATTGAAGTAATTCTAAGTGCGTTAGTATTAGTTAAATCCTGCTACGCACCATTTAGTTTAGAGGCCAACCTCGCGTTCATAGCTCTGTGAGCAACTACGACTTAATTTCTATTTAATTTTAGTTTAAATAATTTGATTGTTCAGTTTAGACCCAAGTGCGGTCATTATTTTCTGTATCCCTCCCGAGTTGGGAATTGGCTGTAAATAATTGTGGTTTAATAAAAGAGGATTTTAAATCTTTCTTACGTGTAGTTATTCCACCACTTAATCACAGTATTCTACCACAGAACGTAGCTGCATTCAGCTCCCTGTTCAAAATCAGGACTAAGGAGTTTAACGAAGATGTTTGCCAAGAATATGCACCGAACAGTCAGTCCTGACAACGTAATTATCACAATTTCATATCGAAGAATGTTTTTTAAATTTTATAAATGAAGTAAATCACATATTCTGGTTTTGTCAACCATAGTTGTAGAATTAAGCCTGTACACGCTATTTCAGATCTTGGGACATAATGGAGAAATTTGCAATTTCTCTTTATCTGATGGGCTATTTGGTTATGACAGGCATATATGGGAAAATTTTCTCAAAATAGGTTGAATAACCTTATTATATCTCACAAATTATGAGTTAAATGCTGAGATTTATGAATGTATAACAACGAAAATAGAAATTTATGAAGAATCATACACATATGGCTTTCCATATTTCAAATATTTTAAATACACTTCTTTCATTCACTCTGTTAATTATCGAAAATGTGAATAAAAGCTGAAGTAATCTTCTAAACATTTTATTTACTGAATAATTTGTATATGAAAATAATTGTTTGATTTCCTTTTTTTGAAATAAATATATAATAATTTGAAGGAAGCTTTGCATTTTTTCACAGGTATTAATTACAAATATGGGAAAATTCAAAAAATAATAATTATACTGCTTCTGTTGTCAGAACTGAGTGTTCGGTGCATATTCTTGGCGAACATATTCGTGCAATACCTTAAGTTCTGATCTTGAACAGGGAGCTGAATGCAGCTATGTTCTGTGGTAGAAAACTGTGGTTAAGTGGCAGAAGAACTGCACTTGAAAGGGATTTAAAATCCTCTTTTATTAAACCACAATTATATACAGCCACTTCCCAACTCGAATTTTTCAATTCTTTTATAGGACTTTCATGTATCAAATTCAATTTTATTGAGTGTACTTGCAAAGTCAGAATCATTCATCAGTTTCCATATGTAAAGATTGAGATGAATAAGTTTTTTCTTTTTTAAATTTTAGCTTCACTGGTTTTGGAGAACAATTTTTAAGAAACGCAAATTATTAAATTTTCTGTCCTTACACTTCGTATACACTAAACTAAGTGTGAACTGGTAAGGTTGTCAAAACTCAGTGTTCGGTGCATATTCTTAGAAAACATCTTCGTGAACTCTTTAAAGTCCTGATCTTGAACATGGAGCTGAATGCAGCTCTGTTCTGTGGTAGAATACTATGAATAAGTGATAGAAGAACTGCACTTGAAAGGGATTTAAAATCCTCTTTTATTAAACCACAATTATATACAGCCACTTCCCAACTCGGGATACAGAAAATAATGACCGCACACTGAACAATCAGATAATTTAAACTAAAGCTAATTAGAAATTAAGTAGTCGTTGCTCACAGAGCTATGAACGCCAGGTTGGCCTGTATGCTAAATGGTGTGTAGCAAGATTTAACTAATACTAACGCACTTAGAATTACTTCAATAAGTAATAGCGCAACAGCGCTACGGCTTAGAATTTAAATACTAGCTGGTCAGGCGAACGTCAAACAGAGTAGCGGTCTGAGACTAAAAGCTCTCTCACCCTGAGAGGTTCCTACCTACTGTTTAAATAGAAACTTGGCTCCACTTTAAATTAGCATAAAGCTGAAACGCGCGCTTAATTCTAACGGGAAGTTGAAATAAGAACAGATAGAAAAGGCAAAATAAATAAAACTTTGTTAGTTTAAACTAAAACCTTACACTGTAACTAATTACAGCTATATAAAATGACCGAAAATTAGAAGCAGTCCTCAACGCACTAAGATATCGATAGACCGAACTTGTTGGTGCGAGCCGCTACCGTGTGTTGAAAATATTTCTTGAATAGGCATTAGCATAATCTTATGCGAGCCCACAGTTGAGGGAATATACCATATTAAAAAGATAGCATAAACCACTCACCGTCCTTCATAGTGAAAATTTGCCGTTATCAGTGTACATTTTCAGTGAAACATTTTAAGTTGAGATTTAGACTTTAATAGTAATAAACCTTTTTAATGTAGTTTTCATCTACATTAAAATCAGCCGGAAGTGGTTATGAATATTAAAACGTGCTTAGTTTTGCAAGAGCTCATACATAAATTATAACTACAAGCATTTCTTGGTTATCATACTTACTTTAATATTGCTTTTATTGCCAGCTTATTACTTAAATGATAAAAGCGGAAGTATTATAATCTTGCGTGCGAAGAACTTGACATGCGCCTAAATTTATGGCTATAACTTTTACTAGGGCCCCCTCAGCTAATTCCTTTCTTTGAAAATCGTATCTAGTTCAGACGAGTTTCCGAAGGAACGGCGGTTAACTTCTGTGTGTGAAATGAGACTTGAATAAAGGTGTTCGTTAACGACAGTTTGAACGTTATTCGAGTCCATCTTCGTATCGTATCAATTGTATGTAACCCACTATGTCCTGTAAATAGAGAAGTACTAAAATCTGAAGATTTTTCTTAACAAATAACTAATACATTTTTAACTTTAAAGTATCAACTATTTAAATTTATCTTCCAGAAGTGTATATGTCTTCTAGGGCAAGAACATCCGAGATAATATTGGGAAAGGGAAAGAAAAAAAAATTGATGACACAGTGTTTCAATTTTTTTTAATGTGATGGAAATGGGTTTTGATTTACGAAAATAATAGACCAAATATGTATTCAGCTTTTTGGTAGTTTGTGAAAGAGAGAAATGTTACAAAATCGAAAATGAGTGAATTTATGATTTATTTTTTAAATTTGTATTTTTAAATCATTTTCATAAATTTTTCGAAAAAGATTGTGAATTTTAATCTATAAAATTTTTAACATCATCTTAAAGTAGATGTACTTCTAGGCACACCTGCCAAAAATTGGAGTCTTTATCCGAAATAGTCTAAGATATACATAAATTTACATATTGGCGCGTTTTGAAATTTGGCATATTTGTTATAAGCGATAATAACACCAAATGTGGTTTAAACATTTTGTTAAAATTATTTGAAAGTATGAACAATGCCTTTTTTACCGCTCGTCTGCAATTAAAAAAAGGAAAGGAAACTAAGTTGCTATAAATTAAGAAGTTTGCCGAGTGAATTATTCTTGGCGCAAACTGAAAAAAATGCGCCAAAATAAATTTTTGAATTTCTCCGTAAATTTCGCACCATATTTTACACAATTTAATATTTAGGACTGCAAATAATGGGAAAAAGTTGACATGTCATTTCAGAAAAAGTCCAATTTTGTGTCAGAATTCCAGTATTAGAAAAATGCTATATATAAATCTAATAATATATATCCAAAGTCGCGCTTTTGAGACATGAAAAACGCAGTTAGAATTTCGTCAATCGGTCCAGTAGAACGGGAGATACAGAACTGCTCCCGCCTTTTTTTTTTTTTTTTTTTTTTTTTTGATGTACATTGGTTTTTTAAGAGAAATGACGTAGGCATTTAAGCAAGGCAAAACAGCGCGGTGTTGGCAGAGCAGAAATTAGGGAAAGGAATGACGTAGTTGTTTTGCAAAGAGTATTTATATTAAGTATGATGCAGAAAGTACTCTAAGCTATGATTGGTTAACTATATGTTGTTATGTAACATGGAAAGATCTGGAATTTGGGAGAACATTTGAATTTAGGGAAAAACACCAAATCTAGAATAGTTAACTTTGAGGTCCCCAATTATTCTTAAAGCAGCCATCGTGTTTTGCTACATCGTACATATTTTCCCCGAGAAAGGTTGGGAGAGCATAGTGTAAGAAAAAGCACTGGGTAAGCAGAGAAAGTCTAGCATATGAGGAAGCATCAAGGATATAGCCTGCAGGTTTTCCTATGCCCTGTCATTATTCATGACCTTTCTCATTTCCAGATTATGAATTAATTAAACGTAGTATTTACAAGTATTACAACAACAATATAATTTCTAAATAAAACTAAATAATAAATTAATACAAATGTAAGTCTTTTAAAGTCCTTGGGTTGTTAAAATGTCCGGTGTAAATTTTGTAAAGTCTCTTGACGAAAATAGTTCCACAAAGTAAATTGTCAAATGTTTTCACAACGTAAATGTTCAATAAAAAGTCTTTCAAATTTTTGTTGATGAAAATGCTTCCATTATAATACATATTGATCTGCGAACTTTGTTGTGGAAATATAATACACAATTTATGAGTAATTGAGTATATTCTTCTTATTGTCGATACATATATTTAATACAGGGGATAATTCAGTATAAAAAATAATATAATGCAATACTAAATAGCACACTAATACTTTGTCGATTAATTCGCATGTCCTTTCCGCCAAAATCAGTGTACCATCTTGCTGATGGTTAGGGGATGCTTAAGTGCATTATATAAAAAAATCTCCGTTCCTTAGAAAAAGGTAGCTGGTTTTGGGCACGGTACAATTGTCAAAATTTTTCTGTTTTTCTTTCAAAAATCTTTCATATTAATTAATAAAAATACAAGGTTATACAAAATTAAAACTGAAATTTCAGGCAAATAACTTGTATAATCAAGTTAGTCTTTTAATGTTTTCAAAATATAATTAAATATTACCCAACAATACGAAGAAAGAAAAGAAAATTTCGTTTCAAAATTAATGTGTGTGTGTGGGGGGGGGGTAGCACTTCTGTGCTGAACTATGGTCAGAGGATCTTGACTGGTAAAGAAAATAGAAATAACACAAGTCACTTTTATGCCCATAGTTAAATCTCCTAACAAACAAAACAATACAATTTTAAGGGGGTTAGGAGTGTTTCTAGCGGGCAGCCCATAGTTAAATCTCCTAACAAACAAAACAATACAATTTTAAGGGGGTTAGGAGTGTTTCTAGCGGGCGTGTGCTATCGCTTCTTGTATCCTCCTTGAAGAGAGGATGCAAGGAGTAATACAAGGAGTTTACAGAGTGTGAGAACACATGTCGGAAAAGAAAAACGTGTATTTACGTTTGTCTTTTAATGAGAATCTGGTATTGAATCCAGATTTCCAAAAATGTGGTGTTAGAGTTTTTCCTTTCCTTATGTCCAGGGCTATGGGCGACGAATATACCAAATTTTGAACGAAAAAACGGGAATAAAGAAAGCAGGACAGAGAAAAGGAGCCAGACTGGGAAAAGTCAAAATCAGGAAAAATAAATTGTCATTATTAGGTTTGATGAGGTTTTAAAATGTCATAATCTGCAAAACAAAACTTTTAATGCAGAATTTAAGAAACTAAAATTAATTAATTTGCACAGAAATGGGGATTCTATTATTCTTAAAGCAGCCATCGTATTTTGTTGTATCTTACACACACATATATATTATATATATATAT
>KK115739.1:135158-151732 GCA_000611955.2 Stegodyphus mimosarum
ATGCAAAAAGATAATATTAGGGAAAAAATAAAAAACGAAAATTTTTAAACCCGTTCTACGCTGTAGCAGCAGGATCGAAGTAAAATAAACTTAAAGCCTCTAAAAGTTAATATTAAATTAGAATCAATCAATCATCAATATTAATTATTGTCACCGTGTATAAGAGGTTTAACTCAATATCTAAACAAAGCAAAATTAAAATGAGAATTCATAGTAGAACAAACTCGAGAAATAAAAATTAGATAAGTTATTTTGAATTGTGACTTTGCATAATGTAAAGTTTTAAGGTTTTTTTGAGTAGTCAATTTGACACAATGTTACGTTTTAATCGCTTTTTCAAGTGTGTCGAAAGCGTGTTAGGAAAATTCTGGTGCATTGAGTCTCGATTTTTCGGGTTTTATGGAAATTTTAATGTCTTAAATGAAAATTTAATTGAATCCTTTTTCGATTTTTGATCTCAAATGAACAGAAGAAGGAAATATGTTTTCGAAAAATATTAATCGGCTTTTATGAAGTTTTAATTCATTTTCGCCTTATGAGTTCAGAACTGGAATTTCATTAAAAGGAGATTTTTTATAGTTTTATAATTTTGCATATTTTCCCTTTCACATTCTTTGAGTTGTTCTACTATGAATTCTTTTTTTAATTTAAATTTATTTAGATATTGTGATAACCTCTTATACAGTGGCAGTTATTAATATTGTTGAGGAATTGCCTTGCTTTGATTCCAATTTAATATTAACTTTATGTGCTTTAAGTTTATATATACATTTTTTAAATAAAGTATAAACATGCTTAGCATTTGCGCGCATTAAGCTGCTGAAAAATTATCAGCAAAGACATAAAATAAAAAAATTAGAACTGATTTTTCACAAAGACCAAAAACTGAAATTCATAATTAATAATAAATTTCAAATAATTCATTAAATGTTACAAAGAATTTCAAAATATTAAAACTGAAACCTTTCAGAAAAGCAATACCTCAAATTAAAAAAATTAATGAAATTTAAGGAAAAATGAACAAAACAGAAGAGGAATTCAAACAACTTTAGTGCCACTTCGTCAGGGGGGAGGAACATTGAAATCAATTGAAATCATTCTTCTACAAAAATCCTTGCTTTTCTGTATCCAGAATTAGCCGATGAACCATTTCGATGCATTTTAATTATAATAGTTCATCCGAAAATTCTGGCCCTACCCCAAAGCAAGTAAAAAAAGTAAATTCTGATTAGAATCTTGAACCTTAAATAAAGAGAATTCTGTTTTATTTAAAGAATTGAAAACGAAATTGAAAAAATAAAGTGCTTCAGTGAAAATTTTTACCTTTAAACAATAGCATGTCATCGAAAGAATTTCAACGTTATAAAATTTAGGTGAAAAGACTTAATTAAACTCACAAGAGGTGATTAAAAACTTCGAGCACATTCAATAGACCACAATCGAAAATAATATCTTTGTAGTAATAACGTACAGGTTTGCCATTTTGGCTTCTTTAGCGAAACTAAAAAACTTTGGCGAGAGAGTAATCGCTGAAAAGGTTAAAATTTGGAACAAAGGATGAAATTTTGAAACCGAAAGAAAAACTTTTAAATAACTTCAAAGAAAATTTTTAATTTTGGCAATTTTAGCAAAAGAATACTTCATTAATTGGATGAAATTTAAATAAATTCTGACTCTTTTTAGAATAAAAATTGGAATAAAGCAGTTCATTCAATGTAAATTTTAATTAAATTTTAAAATTAATTATTCTTTAAAAATAGACTAAAAAAAGTTGCCCAAATAGTGGTCAAAACGTTGTTAATAATTGCTTTATATATATGAGTAAAAAAATCCACAAAGTTGAATTTTAGATTTTTATAAAATTGTTATTTAAAGTTACAGAAAAAGTTGAAAAAGGGAGTAAAGGAGCTGTTGTTAGAAAAGTAAAAAGTCTTGACGTCATGGCCTTATCATGACGACTTTGATTATATAATGCCCTTATTTAGTAACAGAATAGTAATAAAGAAAAAAAAATATTGAAAAGTAGTTGTAAATAAAATCCCATAAATCCTTTAAAACATCCTTCTTTATCCTTCTCTTTTGGAGCTTTCAGATAAAAAATTCGTACTTAAAAGTATTATAGGATGTAGACTACTCCAGTTTTCTTTAAAAGAATATTAATGAATTTTAAAGGAATTTCATTATCTTTTAAAATTTTGGTGAGAATTCGAATTTCTTCTTTTTGTGTTTCTGTTTCAGTGCAAGCTCTTTTAATTCTGCTAATTTGGTTGATTATAGTATTTGCATTAACTTTTTTAGATATGTTGGAGTTCCAATTTATAAGTTTATTAGTAGAACTTTTTTATTTATGTTGGTTGGTGTTCCCGTTTATAAGTTTATTAGTATAAAAATTAAAATCTTTTCTTTTATCAAAAAATTTAATTTCTGTTGGATTGTGAATACTTAGATCAAGATAAACTATTTCTGTTTTTTTATTGGTCTTATTTAGTTTTAGACAGTTTCGGTAGATGTTGCTGTTTTCAATGAGAAAATTGAAGAAAGTAATAATGTTCAAATTTACTGAAATTGTTATCAGAAAGGCTCTTTATGAATTTGAATTCTTTAGAAAATATAAATAAGTTACAAATATGAGTGGAATATGAACTTCCCATTGGGATTCCTTGTGTTTGCAGGTAAAGTAAGTGTGAATGCCTGATATAGTTATTGTATAGCGAAAAATGTAGAAATTTCTTCTAAATCCAGAACATTAAGTATTTCAGAAAAAAATTCTGTCATTTTTAAAAGACTTTCGTAGATTTCTTAGAGTGGCAGAGACGTTCAGAAAGTCATAGCAGTTAATATTGTAAATTTTGAGATTCTTAATCTCTTCAATGATTTCCAAGTTGTCGTAAATAATCCAGCAGAAGTTTTTGTCTTCCTTAACTTTTAAGCAGAGTAGTATGTTCAAAAACTATATTACAATAGTTTTAAGCAGATTAGTAAAAATATTATCAAAATTCTTTTTGAAGTTTTCTGATACTATTGGCTATAAATCTAAAATTTACTGGATTTTTATGAAATTTACGTAAGGCATGAAGATTGGCAAATCTGTTATTTGTAGTGAAGAAAGAAATTCTCCATTTTTTTGTGAAAAACAGAAGTTTTGTTACTAACAGTGCTGTCTTTATTTTTGCAGTTAGTTCTTTCTTAATTTTTGCAGTTAGTTCTTTCTTAATTTTTGCAGTTAGTTCTTTCTTAATTTTTGCAAATACATAGAAGAATTTTTCAGTTCATTCGCAATTAGATCATTGTAGAATTGTTTTCATAAAATACTGAAATTATTGTTTGCTTTATCAAATTTGGTTATGGTACATTGCTTTTTTAACTGCGAAAACTTCAGAAGTAAATATTTCCAGTTTTTAATTCCTTTAAATCCTTGAATTTTCTCAATTTTCTTTTTGCTTTCAGTAACAATCTCTTTTCTTCCGTTCTTTAAATAGATGTGGAGTTAAGTTGAGAACTAACTTTCAAGATGAAATTATCAAAATCTGTAGAAATACTTTCTATGCAGTGTTATTTAGTAATGAATTTAAAAGGTCTAAACTTCATTCCTTTCTTCAGAAGCAGTTTAATCTGTTGATATTGAATAATGTCCAGCTTTCATGGACATTATTCAATTCTGTCTAGCTTATAATATGTCCTCTTCCTCAACAAATGGCAGAAATTTTTCTTCATTACAAAATCATGGTGCTGTGAAATCTTCTGCATTATGGTTAGAAATAAAATTTCTTAGTTTTTTGTTGTACTTGAAGCAAACCGAAATTTAAGAACTTATTGCAGGAAATGTTTAAAAAGAAAAGAAGTTGAAAAGTTGAGGTTGAAGATCATCACAATTTTTATGTAGAAAGTTGATAGTACAGATTTTTTTTTTAATTTTTGGAAGAAGCACAGTTGAATTTTATGAAATCAAGTACTAAATCTTCAATGAGATTATTTCCTTTGAATTTATCTTTGAGGGAATTTTGAATGATAATAAGACGTCTGTGAGGTAGGAAATGAACGTACTGTAGTTAAGGATATTTTTCTTGAAATGTTGCTCTTCGAATAAATCATGAAATTTTGACTGTAGAATATTAGTATTAAGAGAAGTTTTAACTTTTTTTGCTATTTCACATACATTTGCAACAAGAAAGGGGGATGCGGAAATACATGTTATAGCAGTCTTATAGATTTACATTCCATACCTACAAAGTTTCAACGTTCTGAGACTACTTGTTTCTAATCGTTTCGAGATACGTACGTAGGTAGTAATAGACGTAACAAAAAATAAATAAATAAATAAATATTTAATTTATTTATTTATTTATTTATTATTTTAAGATTTTAAATTACGTCCAAAGGGGCGTTTTTTTAACGTTTTGTGTGTTATCTTCATTTATTAAATATCATGTTCTTCGCACTTAAACCATCAAATTCAGTTCAACAGCAATATCGCAAAATAATTTTAAAATGAGTATATTTTAAGAATTTCCGATACACAGTTCCGCGCGCTTTAGATAAAAAGGATTTTTTACCCCGTAGAGTGTTGCAATGGCTCTCTTTTAAATCATTTGAGTTTGTTCATCAAAAATGCGTTAAAGTTTTACAAAATATGAAATAGTGTAATAAAACACAATTTTACAAAATATAAACAGTTTTACAAAATATGAAATAGACGTAACAAAAAATAAATAAATAAATAAATATTTAATTTATTTATTTATTTATTTATTATTTTAAGATTTTAAATTACGTCCAAAGGGGCGTTTTTTTAACGTTTTGTGTGTTATCTTCATTTATTAAATATCATGTTCTTCGCACTTAAACCATCAAATTCAGTTCAACAGTAATATCGCAAAATAATTTTAAAATGAGTATATTTTAAGAATTTCCGATACACAGTTCCGCGCGCTTTAGATAAAAAGGATTTTTTACCCCGTAGAGTGTTGCAATGGCTCTCTTTTAAATCATTTGAGTTTGTTCATCAAAAATGCGTTAAAGTTTTACAAAATATGAAATAGTGTAATAAAACAGATTCCAAATTTGGGCTTCCAGATGCGCATATTCGGGTGGAAACGTACGTTATTAAAAATTAGATGGTTCTAGGTACCGTTATTTTATCACATTTGGAGCAATATACATAAGCAGATTCTTCATTATTTAATTTCTTTAAATATAATACATTGCGATCACATTTAGTGGCAACAATTTGAAAAGTGATACAGCCGTTTATAGTGAGTGATTCAACGCAAAATCTCAAAACGAAAACAAAAGTCCTTCAGGGTCCAAGCCCCTTTGGCCTAAAAAACCTCTTCTCAATCCATTTTAATTTTATTTTACAATCCGTTTTGTAGAGAAGAGTCCTTTATTCTGTCTTTACGTACAGATATCACTCAAAAAAATCATTCATGTGGATTCGAGAGCGATCAAAATGGATTTTTTTCGCTGAAATATGATACCCGAAATTTTTCGCGATTACAATATTTCCTTTACTTCATACAAGGGAGTAAAAAATTGGTTTAGAAGGTTAAGGTGGCCCGCAGAACATTCTAATTTATAAAAATGGTTCCCGCCTGGGAAAGAGGGTGAAAAAAAGAGAAAAGCTGCCTTAATATATCTTTCAAACAGTAAAGAGAAACAGTAAAGTGCGTGAACAAACGCATAAGACTTAGGGTTAACTATCCTTTATTTCTCAGAATAAATAGTCAACTCCTAACTCGGAGTATACAGCAAAGCCTCCACTTGGGCTTGAACTTAAATAATTATGAAATTAAACTAACTAAGCTAAACTAAAGCTAGCTGAAAGATATAGCCGAAGCTATCAAGATTCTAAGTAGTTGGCTCCTAAAACTTAATTAAGTCGGCGAAGCCAAACGAGGCCTAAAATATGGCCGAGCGTAGCAATAGCTAAGAAAGACGTAGTTAAAAGGCAAACGCGCGCTAGTCAGAAACTCACTCTCTCAAGAAGTCGGTGAAACATCTACTTAAATACTTCTCTTTACTCATTTGCATTCACTACGTTTCTGAAATTACATTCTGGTAGGAAATTGTAAGCGGAAACTAGAAAGATAGGAAAGATACTTAAAATAGCTGTTAATAAAATTAGGATAAACCTTACAAGGGAAATAGAGTGATCCATCATTTAAAGTGATTTTCTTGCTTATATGATTCACGTGAGACTATATCTTGATGTCAATGAATGCGATATTTGATGTACTGAATGATTACTTGATGTTACTGAATCAAATATCGATTTCAAACTAATATGTATATGATAATTTAGTATTCGTATTAATATCAGTAATAATAATTCAAAATCCAATTTCTTGTTCTGCCTAATCATCTCTGTCGAGAATGTCGTCAAACAGAAAACTTTAGAAGTGATTCATCTAAGAATGTTTCCATATGATTAAAATTTTGCTTAAATTTTACACCTATGACTTTTACCTAGCAACTCAAATGTAAAAGCCTCACAGGTTTAGGATTTAATTATAATTACTAGAATTTGGAAACCACCATTACATCATATTTCAAGTCGACTTGCTTTGTAAGGTTTTAGTTAAACTAACAAAGTTTTTATTTTAATTTAAATCTTTCTATCCCTTCTCATTTTCAACTTCCCGTTAGAAGAAGCGAGCGTTTTCAGCTTTATGCTAATTTGAAGTGGAGCCAAGTTCTATTTAAACGAAAGGTAGAAAGCTTTCAGTGTGAGAGAGCTTTTAGTCTCAGATCACGGTAACTCTATTCGACGTTCGCCTGACTAGCTAGCCTTTAAATTCTAAGCCATAGCGCTTTACGTGATTGCTTATTGAAATAAATCCAAGTGCGTCAGTATCCTTTTAAATCTTGCTACGCGTCCTTAAGCATAGAGGCCAACCTCGCGTTCATAGCTCTGTGAGCAACAACTACTTAATTTCTAATTAACTTATGTTTAAATTATTTGATTGTTCATTTTAGACCAAAGTGTGGTCTTTACTTTCTGTATCCCTCCCGAGTTGGGAAGTGGTTGTAAATAATAGTGATTTAATAAAAGAGGATTTTAAATCCCTTTCAAGTGCAGTTATTCTACCACTGAATCGTAGTATCTACCACAGAACATAGCTGCATTCAGATCCCTGTTCCAGGTCAGGACTTAAGGAGTTTCACGAAGATGTTTGCCAAGAATATGCACCGAACACTCAGTCCTGACAGCTTGAAAATTATCTTTTTTTAGTAAAAATTTGTGAGGTATAATTTTAATTTCCAGTTACAGAGTATTTCCTATTCATTAAAAAGGAATAAACCTTTCTGCTTTTCCTTAGGCTTTGTCATTCTGTATATCTTCGCTTATTATTATTCCGAATCGTCACTCGTTCGGTTTCTTTCTCACATAAACGCTTCCAGCCAGCTTGGTATTATTTATGAAAACGTTGCCGCTCATATTTCGTTATCAATTGAAAGCCAATTTATTTCAAGATCGACTCAACACTTAAAAAGAAAGATGTCTTTGCTTCACGAGCTGCTGATGAATTGGCAGACTTAATGGACAGGAAGAAAACTTAACGTGCAACGACGTGGAAAACGATAAAGCATCTGCAAAATTTTCAGGCATTTAGTATCACGAATTCCGTAATTTCGTGTGATAAGACCATCCCACATTATAATCACGTTGTTAACATAATCTGATTTTGTAAGCCGCACCTCTGGTATATTTCCTGTGATTTTTCTGTTATTTCTTCGGTGATTTCCACATCAGGCAGGTGTTCTTCTTTCGGAGGTATACAGGAATTTTCCCCGCATACTTAATCTAGTAATGTTGCATCGAAATATTTTCGTGATCGAGAAATATTTTACGTTAACAGTAAGAAACTTCAGGTTCAGAATTTTTTCCTTTTCGTTTTTGGTATTTTGTTATACTAAAAATGCTAAGTTTTAATGTGCAGAAAAAGGGATTCTATCTTTTCTGGAATTCTTCTCTTATTATCTCTTCGCTTAATCTATTCTTCTCTTAATCTCTTTTCTTATTAAACAAATTATTATGTGGTTGAGAGGGTAAGTCCCACGTTTTTTAAGTATATGTGAGTGAAATGATGAAATGAAAATATTTGAAATGAGAAAGAATCTGAAAAATTATAGGCAAAAGTGTGTTGACATTTTATTACTTTCTCTTCACTAGCTTTTTAAATAATTTTTCAAATCAATTACAAATACATCTGTTATTCAGCAAAAATCGATGCTGAATAATATTAATGTAGAATAAACTGAATTACTAGTCTAAAGCATGGCCTATAATTGCTACATCGGTGCTAGATCAGAAGACCTTTTAAGTATTTTGTAGAAAGTGAATGGATGAAAATTGTTTTTATTGTGGATAATTATTTCTTTCGATTGAAATCTGAATTATAACGGAGAGGAAAAATAACATAAAATGAATTATTCCGTGAACCAGCTACCTCAAACTTTCTTAAATCAAGTTATACTCATTGTTTCATACTTTCGAGGTGAATACATATTAAAAAACTCTGGGGCGACCTGTGCTGTAACGTCTACTCACATTACCATCATCTTAGAATCGTTGCCAAAGCCTGGAGATGACACTGGGCAATTCCGAGTTCGTCTGATACTTCCAGTTGGGTACGCCCACATTCCAGACGGCCGATAATTCTACCACGTAAAAAATCATCCAAATGCGTCCTTTGTGTCATAACTATTCGGTTATTGCACTGAAATGCTTATAAAGCGCCTGCGAACAATTTTACTTCTTTGCCTGTATTCCTTATATATCACTCTCTTACACTCTTGTGATTGTGACGTACCATCATTGTCATCTGGTTACTTCCTGAAATTTGCATATGATTCTTGAAGATGTGTGTAGTGATTTTACAGGTGATATATTTATTTTAGAGTTCGATTTCCGCGTGACTCCGAATTATCCTTAATTTATGGACATAAGTGTAGTTATAAACTACTAAATAAAGACTATACAAAAGTGTAGTCTGTGATCGCTTATAGTTTGTAAAAATTGAGCAAATTTTATTCTCGATTACTTGCAGAAATTTTTAACGGATATTTTTAAATTAATGAAAAGGGATAAATTTTTCGGGGAGTGAAAGCTGAAACGGGTCAAACGCTGTCAATCCGGGAAACTGTGACCTAACTAAAATGAAACAGAAGCTCTAACAGACAGATTCCAAATTCATTTATTGAATTTGTTACCTATTAACTGTAATCAACTAGAGTTCAGAGAGCCGTGAGAATAGAAATAGAATTTCTGCTTGCAGGTGGGTGTTATATGCCGCACGCCATACGCGTATTGCTCCATAATTGGGCGTTAAGTCGCGTATTGCTTAACAGTTAGGCGCTTAATTTATATCTGTTGGAGGAGTTAAATTATACGCAAGAAAAGAAGAGAAGAAATAAATGTAAAATAAAACTAATAAAACATTTAACATAAATCCTTAAAAAAGAAACATTAATGTGGAAGTTATTTGCTGTTGAAAGGCTGTTTTCGGACTTCAAGTTCAAAAGAAAAATAATAAAAACATTCACTGAATTTTATTAGGGAAGTACAGAATACACTTTTAGAAAAATGTGTTGGCGAAATTAGAAAAATGTAAAACGCTGTTAAGAATTATTTGGCAGCAGCTCATTATTCTGGATTGAAGTATTCGTTTGATGTACATAAATATCATCTGTTTTTAAAATGGCTCCTCTAAACATGTTTTCCATGGAAGGCTGTGCTTTTTCTCTTTCCAACGCGAAATTCTGTTCTCTGCAAAAATTATGGACTCACGTCTATATGTATAATAAATAATGTTGGCAGAAAAATGGAAAACTGAGTACTGTTACTTCTGAGAAATATCAGTTGTCAAAAGTAAATCCACCGACTCAAAGAACACTACGAGTTTTTAAATATTTGTTTGTTAGCAGTAAACAAAGTCTGTAAAACACTGAAAAGCATACCTTGATCGTGATGCTCTTATGCAGGTTGTTGAATACGGAGTATGTGTAGAATGTGTATGTATTAAAATAATTTTAGTGGAACGAAATGAATTTCATAAAACATGGATTTATTTAAATAAATAAGTACCTGTCTACATACTGTCGCAAAAGTGAAGAAAAAGAGTTAGGAACTTGGTTTTAAGAAAAATAAAGAACATGGTTTTAAGAAATAAAAAATCTGATGTGTACACACATGTCCTTGTACGGAATATTAAATTATATGCATTTTGCATTTCATTTAAACTTATTAGATGAATTAAATCTACTTTTCATTTTATAGCTATTCAAGAATGCAAAAAATTATGTATATGATCTGGAGAATTATCTAATCCTTGCTATATGTTCTATTCAAATAATATATAATAAATCTAAAACGATGTGTAAAAGAAATTAAACAAACAAAAAAAAAAAAAAAAAAAAAAAAAAAAAAAAAAAAAAAAAAAAAAGTTTTTACAAAAGAAAGAAAACAGTTTTTCGCAGACGATTCAGTATTTCTCATTCAATTAGTTCAGTTCTCACTTCGCGACAAGGCAAAAATGCATAAAAACTCAAAATATCTACATTAAAAATTACGAAGTAAATCATAAACACTTATTTCCTCGAATAAATTCCGGAGTGGATTAAGCATGATTTAATTCGCAGTAATAAAAGAACGCGTTATCTTTGTTGTTGCGAAGCTTAGTTTCTCTACGTTGGCAACAAATGCAACATTCTCCAAGGTTTCAAATGTAAACAAATATGTCCGCCATGAAAAAAACGATTAAACTTAGCCGAACTTAAACAACTTTTAAATTGTTGATAATTCTACAAATCTTGAATTCAGATTTACTAAAGACATAAAATCTTTAACGAGAAAACAAGAACAACTTAATTCAATCATTTTTAAAGCAAAAAATTGCACAATTTACCAACATATAAGAATAAAAAAACTGAGCTCACTAAGCCGAGTAAACAGAGTGGAATATATATAGATACATAAATTTACGTACTTTTTTTACGGCCGATTGCAACCAAAATAAGAGGTGTACATCTATCTACATGTTATAGCAGTCCTATATGCAAAATTTCAACGTTCTAAGGTTACTAGTTTTTGAGTTATACGAGATACATACATGCATACGTACGTACGTACGTTCATACCCACAAACGCCACAAAGAAATAATCTCAGAATCCATTTGAATCAGTTTTATAATTTATTTTGGGAAAAGAGGCCTTTATTCTGTTCTTACGTACGAATGTCACTCAAAAACATCGTTAAATTGCATTCGATAGCGGTCAAAATAGATATTTTCGTTGAAATATGATACCGAAATTTTTCGCAATTACAATACTTCCTTTTTACTTCGTCCAAGGAAGTAAAAAGGAAGATTCAGCAAAAGTTTTAATGATTGTTGTTGATTTCTTGAACATCGTAAATTTAAGGGAATGCGTAAAAATGTCAAGATAAATTCTTTGTCTTGCCAGTGTAATGTATAGCAACTTTTATATTTTGAATAAAAAATCGCGTCTCTTCTGCAAAACTCGCAGTGAAAACAACTTACTTATTTTTAGTCCAAAATGGCTATTAGTTTCTAAAGGCGATTTTGCGTTGTTTCGCTATTCATTAAGTCTGTTACGGAAAAATTTGTCAAAAAAATATAAGATATTATTTATCTTTCAAATGTGTCTGCTTCTATAGAGGTGTGGGTCTGATGTACCATTCTTTTGTTAAGTTATTTAAAAGCAATAGATGCAGTTCTTAAGAATAGTTTTTTTTGCTTTTTTTTGTTAATTTTTAAATCTCATTTAGTTAAACAAAGAGCATTTAATTCGTGATATATCTAACTTAAAACATTAAATATTTTTATAGAATTACGTTGTATATATATATTTTCACTGAAATACATTGTTTCACTTTTCATTCGAATGTGGGAAAATGTAAGGTATTATTCTTTCTATTTAATATATTTGTATTGATTGACAAACTAAACTATTTTAAAGCAATAGATGCAGTTCTTAAAAATATTTTTTTTACTTTTTAATTTGACCGATTTAAATAAAAAAAGTGCATTTTTATGATGTATCCAACCAAAAACGTTAAAATTTTTTATGGAATTATGCTGGATATTTTTTCACTTTTTATAAATTCACAGAAAATATACAACTTTCCCATATTAGTCTGAATGCATATTATAAAACGTTTCGCTATTCTCCCTGGCCATGTCTATCGATAATCTACTGATAAAAAAAAAAAAAAACTTTAAAGAGAGCCCGTTTGGGCGATCGTTAAAATATGAACCTGTTCAGATTTTTATGTATTTATGTATTATTAAAAAATGATAACTCTGTGTTAAATTTGAATCAAAAAGAAAATCACTGCCTACATGTGACTTCGGAAACACTACCCCATCCCCCTAAATGAAGCTTCTTCCCTCTGCATAAAACCGCGGTAGTTCTTCAGCTAATTTAGTACACACTATGCAGATATGTAGTATTTTTATACCAAAGTAAACAATACCTTTAAATTATGTAGATTTAGTGCTTTACTTAATTCTTATAATTGTTTTGAGCCATGTTAAGGGGAATATACAAATCGTTGTTTATTCCTTCATATAAATAAGCTCCTTTGAATAAAATTTTTTTTTTCCTTATTTCTCCAAAAGACGTAGATTTGTAATTAAAAAAATGCGATTCAGCTCCTCGCAAATGCGATGAAGTTTTGGGAAAGTCTGAATGTTCATTGAATAAGTAAATTGTTCTTCTTGGCAGTCTGTATTAAAAAAAAATTTTTTAAGACCTGTTTTTTTTTTATTATTTTATTTTATTTTACCGCACTTTTTGAATATCAAGATCGAATCTACTTGAAGGATGTTTTCTGGGTATTTTTTAACAAGTATTTAGCTTTGAAATTTGATAAATAATTGCGCGTTTCCTCAAGTGTGTTCTGCAGTATTTTTAGTTAGTTGAATTTCTGGTAATTCTTTAGAAATATTTACTTAATTCTTGAAAGGTTATGGTTCAACTGCTAGATGCACAACAGATTTACAACCATGACCATTAAGATCGATCGACAGAAGATGAGTAATTATAGGATTAGCTGACGAAATGTAAGGATTGGGATTATGATTTCGAGTGATTCAATTCTAATACTTGACAGACAAATAAAACTAACGTATGGGCAATAGCAATATTGAAAAATACATTCTGACGCGCAGTTCTGTACACGCAACAAATCCATCTAGTGACATTGACTCGTGTTGTCAGACTTTGAAATCGGTTTTGCCCTTCAGCTCCAAACCTTCTTGTTCCAATGGATTACAAGTTCTGTAGTTAGAACTTTGGGAAGCGGAAGAATTTGTTTACTTAAAATAGTCGTTACATTTAGGCCAAGTGCGACATGGTTAAATCCGTTGCCAGTAAGCTGTAGAGATGCTGTTGCTCAAACTTGACCTCGATGGGCTTTTTCCCATTTGGCGAACAAAGAGTCGCGACATGTTGTCCCTCAAAAAAGTCAGCCGACATGTTACCCGTCCAGCTGCACAAAAGTGAGACCTTCGGAGAGACATTATTTTTCTAATCGTACTTTTTCTTTGTCCGTGTTTTAAACGCATCACGAGGATTGCTTGTTGGATTAGAACATGAACATCAAGGATGAAGTTTCTTATTAGCTGCACTGCTTGTGAACATCACAAATCCTTGAATGGCATATTAAAGTGACCAGTGAATAGCAGCACATGTTGATATCGATTTGCACGATGCAGCCGAATTGAGCGTGGGAACATTTTCCATAGATGATATCCTTTAAATTGCGGAAATAGTATCTATTTTAAATACAATTCTTTACATTAAATTTAATTAAACGGGGGTTAAATTACGTTATCGTCACCAATATGACGTCCAATAGAATTGTGATATTCCCTATAATTTTTGTGGGAAGATACTTTTATGCTTATTTATATGCCCCTTTATATGGCATAATATTCTTACAAATGTTATCTTCCTGCAGTCCGATTTATATTATAAACAAAAGAGCGGACGACATGGATCCACGAGAAAATAAAATATTATTAATCCAGGCAGTAAATTAGTTTTGTCTCGCATATAGACATCCAGATAGCTATGATATCAAATTTAAAAGATATCTGGTGGAACATCGAGAGTCATATAAGACTTAAATCCATCATCCATTATTTTATAGGTGACAAAGCCTCAACTTATATCACTTATATTATTAATCCAGGCAGTAAATTAGTTTTGTCTCGCATATAGACATCCAGATAGCTATGATATCAAATTTAAAAGATACCTGGTGGAACATCGAGAGTCATATAAGACTTAAATCCATCCTCCATTATTTTATAGGTGACAAAGCCTCAACTTATATCACCTATAAACTCTACTCTCATACTGTGCAAACAGTTCCTCTATGACAAACTGCACGTAACCATTTTATAAACTTCTCTTAACCTTTGCAACTTTCTTTGTAAACTTCTTGCAACCTTTTTGTAAACTACTTGTAATCTCTTTTACAACTTTTTTAAACTTATAAATAAATTGCCAGTTTGGGCCCCTGAAAGAAACAGTATGCTGGAGTTTTACCAACTTTGACGCTGTTTTAGTACCCCACACCCCTTTGTACCTGACCTAAACTGATCTGACCTGCTGCATACTTGAGGACTATTTAGATAGATGTACGTAGATGCTGCAAGAGCACATTGTGTTTTGCACAGCCGATGTTAAGAAATACGTTCTGAAATAGTAAACACAGATTATTTCAAGGTACTGCCAGTTAATATTTATTTCATATCAGCTTCTGTAAGTAGATCTGCATAATAGAAAAATATCGAAATAAAATATAAGATTACATACACACGAATATTCAAAATAAAATTAATAAATTTTTCAGTAAAATATTAATGTCCTTGAATTGTAAGTAAATATGTGAGCTCTATGAACTCTTTATCGGTCAGACGAAGCAAAAGGATTCCACAGTATCAGTTTTTATATATTTTGTAAAATATCTAATCTATCTTTCAAATAATAAATTAATAATAACCTTTTAACAACTCCCGTCTTTCATTCTAAAAATAACTCTGCAGTAATTATTCTAACTAAACTCCCTACAGTTCTGATGCCATTTATCGATGGAATCTGAACCCAACATCTGAAATCTGGACATTAGTCTGTCATGTGATCCCAAATGGGTTTCGATGTAAAAGTAAATTGCTCGAAACTCCCTCTATGCAACATACGCTCTTCTATGCTGAGTTTTGAACCGACTAAAGATTGTTTGGTGTAGGGCAAATTGTTCGAGGGCTATCTGCCTTAAGGTGATGGCTTCGTGAAGGGCTTTTTAGAGGAAACTATCCCGTATTTGCGATACGAGACAGATCTCTTTTGCTGATCTTTTGCTGATTTTCGCTGTGCCGCCTTGTCGCTAGCCACGCAGAGTTTACTTTTCTAATTTCGTCCATGGTTTAAGAAGATGTAAGCTGTATAAAATTGTGGGGTGTATAGCGCACTCACAGTGATGATGTGCATTAACATGGAATAAAATTATTCTTTTGGTGTATGCATCCATCTTCCTAACTAGGCAGTAAAACCTCTCCAACGCCAATCCGTTGCAAATTACTTTCACCGTATTCTTAAGTATTAACCTGTAATTTTATAGCATCGTAAATTAACTGGTTCCTCATTATTTAAGTTGCGTAAAGATTATCTACAAACAACTAGTTAAAAATTATTTGATAATGTGCTCAAAGTTATAAATTTAGTGTCTAGTAATTTAGTGTCTTCAAAAAAGTACAAAGGTATTAAACTGCAGGACATGCATTTAAAATATTTTCACTTTTTTGGCCCATACTCGAAGGAGCGGAAGAAAGAAGAGAAAGAAAAATGAATAGCTAAAAAGGGAAAAAGAAATTTGAGTGGAGTTCTGAAATATAAAATCAAAAATTTGGAGAAATATTTTACAGAGTTTTGTTGTAAGTGATTTTCAGAAACGGTAAAAATTAGAACAAAAGTAGGTACTGAAATGATTTTACGTTTCTTCATCATGTTCGTTTTGTATGATTTAAATAGAGGTGGAGTTAAAAAGTTATAAAAATATAAATTTTGTATCCTGATTTAAAGAGTACAGTCAAATACCAAAAATCCGCCGACCTGAAATCCGCCAACTCCTGGAATCCGCACTGCCTCTCAAAATATAAACATTGAATTTATAGGTTCCGGAAACCGCAGAATGGAGAATGAAATACCGAAAAAAAAATATTTATCCAATAAAAACGTCATAATTATCGAATAATAATCATTCTGTGTTAGTGGCAGAATAAAGATCTTAGCCCAGAAGAGGCTTTCAGTATGGATGATGTGTTCAGATGAGCATTGTCTGTTTTGAACTCGCCACAGCAAGAAAACGATTCCGACGATTCCGACACCGACACAGATAATGAATTTGATAGGAGAGAGAAAATATCTTTTAATGAGGATTTGGAACATAGTGAAAAATACCTAAAATATTTAGAACAACAGAGCTGGATCACAGAGCAAGAGATTATGACCCTGTAGAATTTACAAAACAAAACTTACTCTAGAG
>KK115739.1:151839-208098 GCA_000611955.2 Stegodyphus mimosarum
ATATATATATATATATAATAATTTAATGCATGGAATAAAATAATGTAATAATGTATATTATCGTACATAATAATTTAAGTAAATGTGTCTAATATGCCTTATTTATTTTGCACTTTTAGTCTGAATATTATGATTTGGCTTTTCTGTCCTGAAATCTGCAAAATCCTAAAATCCGCACAACCTCTGATCCCAATCATTGCGGATTTCTGGACTTCTACTGCAATAACATTTTGGAGAGAAATGGCATCTAAATCTTCATGTAAATAGTATATAGTTCCTATGAGTATTCTAAAAGAATTAATTATAATTAGTTAATGTCAGAAAATAGGATGTTAGCAATACTAATAACATTTAGATTTTATTCTCCATTTAAAAGCGCTGAATAAAAAGATCGCTGAATACTGATTGTTTTTTACGGGCTCGAACCCAGCTGAACGCGCTGGCTGCATGGTTGTTTTCTACATGTGTGACTTGTATACAAGCACCCGTAGTTGTATACGAGCTTATAGCATGTATACAACCACGGTTAGAACTTGTATACAACTGATATAAGTACAGAGTTTCGTTAAAGTTTATTTAATAGATGTGTTCTCAGTTGGTATAAATTAGTTACGATGATTCCTTTTTTTTTTTTTTTTTGTGAAATTTTAAATGAAAAATTATACGCGGGAAAGCGTTTCAATAGAATAAAATACTATTATAAAAAGTTGTATAAACTTGTTTATGAATTTTTAACAAGGATTTTATTTTATCGATTCTTCAAGTATATTAAGAAATCTCGTATAATAAGTTAATAAGCGATTGTTTTCTCTGTTTGCTGTTAGTTAGAAAATAAAGCAGAAGGGAAAAAATTATCTTTAGAAACTACCGAAATTTCACTGTAAGTGCAACCTGAAACCATCTCCGAAATTACAACGTAGACATTTTTATAATTGCTATTGAATTAGAGCAACAAACTCTCACATCTCTCACTCTCACTCTCACAACTCTCACATCGCTTTATGTTTCAAAGAAGTTTTACGATAGCTCTGATGATATAATTTTAGCATTAAATGATGCGATACGAAATGAGAGATGGACGCAAACTGCTTCGCAAATAATATAATGATTTTTTACAATCAAAGATTAGAAAAGATATGTTTTTCCGGCTGAAAAAAAAACCGAGAGAGACGGGGGGAAATGCAAAACGATTAATGAACAGGCTTAAAAGTGTTTATATTAGAAAATTCGTCTTCGTCTGAAATAGAATATAGACGTAAAATGGTTAAGTAAAACAAGAGATGGGTATAAAATACGCAGTTATTGCAAATTAAGAAGCTCTAACAAATGTGCAGTTTGAAGGTTTATGTAAGTTAGAAAAGTTTTTAAATATTTTCGTTTGAATGAAACGAGAAACAGTTACAGAAAACCTAATTAGATCTAATGATTAAATAATCGAATTTGAAGCATTTCCTTCTTCTGAAATATGACTGTTACTCCCTCGCCGTACGAACACTATTTATATCGCCTTTGGCAGAATCCTAGTGCAGTGTTCGACACCAAGGTATAAAATTTCCCCTAAATGGAGATTCTGTGTCGGGCAGAAACCCTTTAGATGTGCCCGATATATTCCTGCAACCTCTTTACTTCCCATCATTAGTAAAATGGTCGCCACTTTGATCAGTGTCATTTGTCCCCACCAGATGGCAGTGACATTTAAATTGCGTGTTCGTGAATTCAACCGCGGTTAGAGTTTTCGCAGCACGAAGACGTTAAACCGGCCGGTGCATTGCCTGGCTACCACTCGCATTCACAACCCTTTATAATAGAAGGGGCAGGAAAAAGGGTTGACGTTTGACCGATGTGTTCGTAGAATTCTATCATCAGCGAAACTGACGCTCCCGGAAATGAGAAAGTGCGCTTCTAAACTGTCGGGACTATGGTTTCTGTTCGAAATAAAATTCTTTGAAAGGTTATGCCGTTTTATAATCATTATTGAAGTTTATTGGGCAGGCATGTTTGTAAGGAATTAATTGTGAGGTCCTAAAATTGTTCCAAATATCATTTATCATAACTTAAAATTGTTACGTATGTCAGTTATGCACAATATTGAAGCATTCTAATAACGATTAATTTATGTCAGATATTATAATCCGAAATATTCACTTTTCTCAGTTCTGTGTAATTAACTAAAAATGCCTTCAAATTATACACACTTTTAGAACTTCGATTACAAAAACTCAAAACAACTTACCCCACCAGAGGCTGAGCGGTAAAGTCCCTGAACACTGGTAGTTCGGTTCGGGAACACGGAATTTTTCTTGAATTTCTTTATCCTAGAAAGCCTCCTTTAGGCAGATCTCTGTCAAGTGCTTTGCCATAACCAAATAAACCAAATCAGAAGGACAACTGCATCGGGAATTTAGTTATTCGCTTAATTTACAAGATCTGCGATATTCAGTTGGTCCTTGAACAGCAAAGTTGTGGGTAGACAGTGAGGTTTATTTTGGCCATGACGAATCACATGAGGGTATCTGCTTAAGAGAAAGAACGTCCTTAGGGAGGACTGAATCCATGTTGCATATCGTATCCACGTCGCAAATCATAAAAACGATGAAAATTTCCACGCAGAGTTTTGAACCGAGATTGTTTGGTTTAGAGCAAAGTTTTCGAGGGCTGTCTGCCTTAAGGTGATGCCTTCTTGGAGGGCTTTTTAGAGGGAACTGTCTCGTGTTTACGATACACATGGGGAAAACCATAAAAACTCGCAAACAACCAGCCCGTTCATTTGGATATTACACGAGGCGAGCTACAACTTTACCGCTGAATCGCTTTGTAACCGAACCCCGGTCAAACTACCAATGCTTAGCTGCCTCACCGCTCGACCACTGGTAGGCAGTGCCACCTATACGCATATTTTCTAATATAAATATGAGGAAGAAAATTTTGGAGATTTGCGACAGTCCCAAAATCTCTCAACTGAAGCAAGTAAATTGCAAATGTCGGAAAACTTACAAATATTTCGGAAAAATATTTTATATAACATATACAGACAGAAATGCAGTTAATCGTGGCAACAGAGGATATATAGTTTAGCACCATAAGTACACTGGTAAAGAGTGATTAATTTGTTCCTCATTGTGTTTCCTTGGCAAAAATATTTTCCTGTGGATTATTATTATTTTTTTTTAGAGCATCTATCCCATCAATGCAGATTTTTGATAGGGAACATATTTGAGAGAGAAACAAACGTAACTAAAAGTATATTTAAAAGACAGCGCTAAATCGTTATAAAAAGAATCAATTAAAGCATTGATTTCTTGACATGAAAATCAACCCTGATTATTAAATACTGTCAAAAAATTTCCATTAGACTATTGTAAATTTCACGATGCACCCATACAACACAGTATCGAAAATTTCGGATATTAAAATAAATTTATTTTGCAAATAACAAGCGATGTTTATTGTTGCAGTGATATTTGGAATATTTAATAACATACGTACTAAAACATTTGCTCCCTCTTCGTATAGACGGAGAGTGGAGAAATCATGCAACTCCCACCAGACTATGAGTTATCGAAAGTGTTACAAACTAAAGTAAATAACGAAATTTCTTTTTTCTTTCTTTCTTTTTTTATTATTAGTAAGCGTCTAATAGGTAATTACAAAACTTTATTTTCTCCAGAAGGTAACTTTCTTAAAAATTTTTGCTTTTCTAGAAACTTTTTTTCTCTTTAACCTTCTTGAAATTTAATTTACTTCTTACAGCTTAGCAGTTTTCATAAATAATCATAAATTTTGGAATAACATAATGTATAAATTTACACTTAATGTACATTTTTGTTCAAAGCTTGTACGTTTATTTCTTTCTCATATTTTCGATCGCAAAATGTGTTATTTCTGAGAGAGAGGGGAGGAAAAAGGAATTTATCAAATAGTAATGTTTTTAAACTTAACGACTGACTATTTTTTTACTTCCTGGTACGAAGTAAAAAGGAAGTATTGTAATCGCGAAAAATTTCGGGTCTCATATTTCAACGAAAATATCCACTTTGACCGCTATTGAGTACAATTTAACGATGCTTTTGCGTAATATCTAAACGTAAGTACAAAATAAAAGACCCTTTTTCCCCCAAAAAATTACAAAACTGATTTAAAAGAGATTAAAGAGATTTTTTCTTAGCGTCTCTGCGTACGTACGTAACGTATGTATGTATCTCGCACAACTCAAAAACGACTAGCCTCAGAACGCTGAAATTTTGTATACAGGCCTGCTATAACATGCAGATGTGCATCTTGCATTTTGGTTGCAATCGGCCGTACCAAATGTATATAAATATATGTATATATATATCCAATCTGTTACTCTCCTTAGTGAGCTCAGTTCCTTTATTCTTATATGTTTGTAAATTGTGCATTTTTTGCTTTAAAAATGATTGAATTATGCTGTTCTTATCTTTCGGTGAAGATTTTACGCCTTTAGTTAACCTACATGCAATAATTGTGGAATTATCAACAAATTAAAAGTTTTTCAAGTGCGGCCTAATTTTTGGTTATGATAGCGGCCATATTTGTTTATATTTGAAGATTAGCAGAATAATGGATTTGTTGCCAATCTAGAGAAATTAAGCTTCGCAACAACGAAGTAACGTGTTATTTTATGATTGCGAATTAAATTATGCTTGATTCATTCTGGAATTATCATTTAAGTTATTAGCTGGTTTTTGCTTAAAAATAGTAATTTTAATTGTAAGAATTTTTTTTTCATTGTTTTAACTGTACTTGGTGTTTTATGGTTTTCTACATCTTTCAATTTTGAATAAAAATATTTTGAATTTTTGTGTGTGTGTTTTTTTTTTTTTTATTTCTTTGCCTTACTGCGAATCGAGAACTGAATTAATGAGTAGCACATGCGCATTAATTAGGTAGACGGCGCTGAATCGTCTGTGAAAAAAACTGCTCCTTTTTTATTTATTTAATTTCTTTTATTTAGATTTATTATAGTATTTGAATAGAACTTGTGGTAATTCTTCAGATGCTATAATTTTTCATCACTCTCACTTATAAAATGAATGAAATGTGACGCTGTTAAGTGAACCCAGCGCCGAAATGTGGCTATGGTAAATAAATATAGTGAACTTTAAAGAATGCAGTTATTCTGTTGTGGTTTATGCGCTCTTGGCGAAGTTGATTTAATTCAAAACGTTAACTGTTAATTCAATATGTTTAGATGAAATGCAAGAAAATTGCGTATGATTTAATATTCCGTGCAAGGAGGTCATGTGGTGAGTGTACATATCAGATTTTTTAAAATTTACAATTACGATCGTATTAGTTGCAAAGTCCCCTTCCTCGAAAGAAGGTTAGTTCGTTGCGAGTTAGCAGGTAATTTACGTAGTGAAAAGTGCATGAAAGTTCAACTTCCATTCAGAAAAACCTCATATGAAGACATCCATCACAAGGTAATCCTCACATTTTCTGCCGTGGTGGCATTGACAACAAAAAAGCACTTTGATTTTCAGTGCTCGATTTTTTGAGGGCGGGGGGAGGAGAGGAGGTTACCAAAAGACAGCTAGATAACAAGATATACATTTCCGTGTCAGAGATTAATGAAATTGTACTGTTTTAAATTGAAATTATCCGGATAGAAAATCTGAAGTTACGGATTTTATAGCATTCATTCTTTTTATAAACTGCAAGATTAATTGCGGGTTATTATCCGCTATGGATTGATCGCGACGTTAGATTCTGGTTGCAGGTGATGATTTCGACTTAACCTCCTCAGATCGACCTCAGTCAGTTGTACAGAAGAAGCCTTGCTTGTCATACATCTACGAGCAGCTGTTGTCAGCAACTGTGGGGTGTGTCCTAACCATTTGTGAGAAGTGCCATAACTAATAATTACAAAAGCCCTCGTGCTGCTCATGTAACTTCTAGCAGTTGGCCACGGAATATATTTCTGCCTTAGAATATAGTAATGTATAAGGTCTGCAGCATTTGCGGGGGGGAGTTGTCGCTATTTGAAAGATTAACGCCCCTCAAACATCCTTGTGTCCATAGCATGTATTCTTATAATTTTCGACGCCTACCAAGTACCATTTTGCCTAACTTTTCAATAGCAGATGTTCGTTTGACTGATTATGAATTATTATGATTAACTAGTACATTATTTAATTCCCTCATTATGAAAGTGTTTTAACTTGATAAGTTTCCAAAATTATGCTTTGAAAAATATTTTATGAATTTCAAAGTAAATAAATAATTTTTAAAAAATGAAATTTCTCGGATTTTAACGGTCGCCCAAAAAGGTTTCTTAAGGTTTTCTTATGCTGTCGCTGCTGAGCTTCAAGTTTACTAGCCTGCTGTTGGTCTTTTTAGCTTTATAAGCTTTTTAACTAAGCATGGACGACTGAACAGCAAATTCACAAAAATTTTAGAAGCAGCATATATTTAGAATTCCCGATGCAGCGTTAAGTGTTTGCATATATTTTTATGTTCTTTTCAGTCTTTCTCAGTTCATCATATCAATGATCAGGTAAGGTACCTTAGAAGGATGTCTAACAAATTTTTTTTTTGTCTTTTTATATAAACTTTTTGTGTGTTAATTTTTTTTTATTAAATATAACGTTAAATATCATTTACGCCACGAAAAATTCAATGAAACAGCAAAATACAAAAATGACAACATTTTTAGAAACACCGTATCTTTAGAATTTCCCATAGACAAAACACCGTATCTTTAGAATTTCCCATAGCCAGAGTCTCGCGCCCTGGATATAAAAATGTTTCATTCCTTGTAGTTTGTTGTCACAGCTCGCTTTCAAGTCGTTGAGTTTTAAGAATCGAATATCCTTGAGAAGTAACTGCGTTTGTTACTTTCAGACAGCTTAGTTTGTTAACTCACAACAGATAGATTCAATTTGAAAGATAGATATTTTAATTTTTACGGATGGAAACAGACTCAAAGAAAAAGTAAAACGAGGATTACTTGCTTTACACCTCATGTCGCAAAATATATTTAAAATAACCTTTAAATGACTGGAATACAGAATTTAATATCACTTACTGTTGTACAGTTCGCCCTCCAGATATGTTTGAAGTTTCGTTATTGTCCTCCAGTAATTCGGAACATTAATGGTTTCTTTGAAACTTTCTGATCATTCATCTTCATCCAAGTATCAGTCATCTAACAATAAAATAATTAGCATTAAAATAAATTAAACTCTAGTGTAAAGGAGCTTAATAAAAGATGTTTGGAGTCTTAAAAATGTGGGGTTTTACTTTATTATTTAATTCAATGTTCAACTTTAGAACCCCACAAACAAGCGAATAATCGCTTAAGTGTGAGAGTAAACACGTTAAGACTTAAGAAGGGTTAACTACCCTTTATTTCTCAGAATAAATACAATCAGTTCCTAACTCGGAGCGTACACAAAGCCTCCACTTGGGCTTGAACTTAACTGATTATGAAATTAAACTAAACTGAGCTTAACTAAAGCTATCTGAAAGATATAGCCGAAGCTATCAGAATTCTAAGTAGTTGGCCCCTAGGTATTAATTCAATCGGCGAAGCCAAGCAAGGCCTAAAGTATGGCCGAGCCTAGTATCTACGGGAGAACGTAGCCAAAAGCCAAACGCGCGTTAGACAGGAAATTCACTCTCTCTCTCTCTCGTGAAGTCGGTGAAACATCGACTTAAATAAGTACTCTTACTCATTTGCATTCACTGTGTTTGAGAAATTACATTCTGGTAGGAAATCGTAAGCTGAAATTAGAATGATAGGAAAGAAGCACAACTTAAAATAACCGTTAATAAAATTAGGATAAATCTTACAAAGTTACGTATCGTATTTAAATGATTGAGATTTCTTCTTTTGTATTTTCGTAAGAAAAGACCGATTTTCATTTGCTATAAATTAATGCATAAATATATCTTGAATTAACTACAACTTTATTAATGGTTTTACTATATAACCTGCAGGTTAGTAATTCTGCATTATCATAATAAGCTTTCAGCGTTGTTTCAAATTACAAGGCAACTGTATTAGCTAATGTGTCACCTTTTTGTTAACCTCTAACAGTTTACATTTCCTTCCACATTATATCGTACTTAAGTATTGTTTTTAAGATTATTTGCTATGATACGGCAACACCTGCAACTCTAACGCTTATTTTGGCACATTTTGCTGCACTGTTCTCTCGATCTGGTGTCTAATTTGCCCGAAAATCTCTGCTTCCCAACGCGTTAAAAAAACAATTCTTCCCACTGAAACTACATTGACATTAATCATATCACTATACGAGAATATTTTCCCAGCAAAAGTCTCAACATCTCTGAGAGAGGAGGTACTGCTGTTGGATAATGATGTTAAAAAAAACACGGATAGGGGAGGGGAAGAACGGATGTTTTCGATGTTGCCTGTACAAATCGTAGTTAAGTACATACCCCCCTCCAGTTCAGGATGACTTATATTCGCCCATTGTATTCCTGCTCCTGCTAACTGCTTCGCAGTAGATATTGCTAATGACACTCCTTGCCTAGTTCGCTGGAAATGGCAGACCGTCTGATCTATCCTGGGGGAATTAAGGGGGGCTCCTGATTGTTTAGGAGGGTTGTTATTGGTAGTCTGGATGTTCGTGGCTTTGTTTCGATTGGGTGTAGTGTATGATTAGTGTGGCCCACCTGAGGTTGGGAAAATTTAAGGACATGCCTTGTCGAATGAAGGGACAAGTAATAATTTCAAAAAACATATACAATATTCTTGTTGGCAGGTTATGACAGGTGATGGTAATTGGGTACGCTTCGAGTACTTGACAATCACCTGGCAAAATCGAGAATTAGTGTGTAAGTTTTCCAATAAAGCGGATATAGTTAGTTAAAATTAAAAGTGGGTTTCTTGGTGTGGTGAATATTATCAAATAAAAGTATGTGAAAATTATGTGACGCTGAGAAAATAGCCAGTCACTTCAGTAGCTAGTGATCTTTTTTAAGACAATACAAAGATTTTTAAATGTTTACAAATACGGGGCTTTCTTCTTGTTGTGCTTGTATGTTTCCTCAGCGTAGGATATTATTTCCATCAGTCATCGCCAACCATTTTTTTTTTTTGACTTCGAAACGTTGCCAAAAGATGACAATTGTTGCTGTCCAAGTGCACTTACATTATTCATGTTCCCGTGATACATAACAGAAACTAAAAATATTATAATTTTAACGTCGAGAAAGCAGACGTATTCGGGAGCTCTGTCCATCCCCAACACCTGATGATTCGCGTCACATTGATTCCTTTTGCATTACATGAAACAAAAAATCTAATGTACGGAATATTAAATTATACACAATTTTCCTGCATTTCATTTAAACATATTGAATTAAGAGTTAACGAATTTTGAATTAAATCTACTTCGGCGATAGCAGAATAGAATAAATGCACTCTTTTAAAGTTCAATATATTTAATCATAGCCACACTTCGGCGCTAGATTCACTTAACAGCGTTATATCTCATTCATTTTATAACTCGCAGTGAGGAAAAATTATAGCATTTGAAGAATTACCACAAGTTCTATTCAAATACTATAATAAATCTAAAACGATGTACATAAGAAATTAAACAAAATAAAAAAGGAACAGTTTTTCACTGACGATTCAACGCCTCTTACCTAATGGGCATGCGCTATTCATTAATTCAGTTCTCACTTCGCGATAAGGCAAAAAGACATAAAAATTCAAAATATTTTCATTAAAAATTGAAAGGTATAAAAAAACATAAAACACCAAGTACGGTTAAAACAATTAAAAAAAAACAATTTTTACGCAAAAACCAGCTAATAACTTAAATGATAATTCCGGAATGAATCAAGCATAATTTAATTCGCAATCATAAAAGAAGACGTTACTTTGTTGTTGAGAAGCTTAGTTTCTCTAGATTGGCAATAAATCCACTGTTCTGCTAAGCTTCAAATGTAAACAAATATGTTCGCTATCATAACCAAAAATTAGGCTTAGCCCCAATTCAAAAACTTTTAAATTGTTGATAATTCCTCAATTATTACATGCAGGCTAACTAAGGGCATAAAAGTCTTAATTGAAAGATAAGGAACAACATAATTCAATCAATTTTTAAAGCAAAAATTGCACAGTTTACAAACTTATAATAATAAAGAAACTGAGCTCAATGAGCCGAGTAACGAGTGGATATATATATACATATATTTTTATAATTTTGGGTCGGCCGATTGCAACCAAAATGCGAGGTGCACATCTACATGTTATAGCAGCCCCTATATATAAAATTTCAACATTCTGAGGCTCCTTGTTTTTGAGTTATGCGAGATACATACATATATACGTACGCACGGACACCACGAAAAAAACTCGTCAGAGTCCATTTTAAATCAGTTTTATAATTATTTTGGGGGAAAGGAGTCTTCTGTTCTGTCCTTACATATGGATGCGACTCAAAAACATTGTTAAATTGCATTCGAAAGCGGTCAAAACAGATATTTTCGTTGAAATATGGTACCCGAAATTTTTCGCGATTACAATACTTTCTTTTTACTTTCCTAGGATGTAATAATCATATGAAAGCTAGTATCAGATTTTGAAAGGGTTTGTACTCTTAACTTCATTTTCATCGCTACAGTTAATTCGGAGCATGTATTCTTACAACTGATATAGATTTGGTACATAATTATAGCTTTTGTAAGAAACTTAAATCTCGTAATAGTTCATACCTGTTCAAGTATTTTTCCTATCACTGTATTCAATGAAGAGAATATCAACTATTATTCAAGAACAATTAATTTTTGAGTAGCGATCTGATTATGACTTTAAAGAGTGTTTAAATGAATTAGTATTAAACCAGGTGCTACTGTAAAGAATATGGTAAAATAAACGTGCGTGAAATACGATCCTGTTATTAACACTTACTTATGAAACGCTGGCTGTAAAAAATATTAATAAAGCAAAATTGTAATTCACTCAATTGTGAAAATGCTTCATGAAGTACTTTGTTATGGAATCAGTTTAGTTTTCTACTGTTTGACATATACAACATTTTAGCTACGATGTTAATAAAAAAATATATAAATATAAATTAAGCATTAAAGGTGTATTGCTGATTTATATTTACTTACTTTTTGTCTTTAATAAATTCACCACGAGCAATATAAGTAATATAAAATTACGGTAAATAAATTGCAGAGTCATACGGTTATTTTTCTGTTGGAGATGCGAAAAATGGGCAGGGCCCCCGCCGAGACTCGAACCCTAGACCTCTCGAATATGCGGCGAGTGTGCTACTGTTACACCCTTATATACCCCCCTTTTAAAGAGCGACTGAGGATTGGGGGGGGTCTTAATAGCCAAATCCTGGTTTTGACGAATTACATTCGCTACCTTTTAGAGCTCGGGCGCCTCTGTGGTCTCTCTTCAAGGGGGGGGGGAGCAACAGAGGAGACAAATATGCAATGCCCTCGCCGGGACTCGATCCTGGACTTCTGGAATACGTACCCAGTGCGCTACCGTTATACCACGAAGGCATGCTTGAAGAAGGGAGAAAATAACTTATAGAATGCTAAAACTTATGGATAACTATATGTTAAGTATACAGTGTGTCGAGGGAGTACTGGTTCAGAATACAGGTCTGTTATCATCTCTGCACGATTGTTTCCTTTGCTATTCTCATATACGATAATGTTGAAGGCTGTCGTTTTATGATTGAGTGTAAATTTATTTTATATATTATCATTATTTACAGTTTTTTTATTGTGGAATGTATTAGCGTAATTCATAAGCATTCTTACTGTAGAATGTATTAGTTCAGTTCATTACCTTGCATAAGGTAAGCGTCTCTTATGAAGTTTTCAAGTGACTGCCACAGAACACCCCTTGGATTTTCATTTCCTTGATATTTAATGTTTCTCTTTCATTTTCAGCGAATTCAAGACGATCGAACTTCAAAGAAAATTTTGCGCATCACAGGTTAAAAAAAAAGTTGATCTTCAGATTTATATTACTGCAATATTATTTTAAACCTTTTTTCCCCCCTTCTCATTTGTTCCAGCTGATATTGTTATAGATTTCTCAAAAGATAAATGTTTAAAAATCTGTAAGTTCTTGTTAAAAGACTTCCATGGTGTTTTGATGTCCAAAATTTTCTTAACATTATGTGAATGAAATATTTCCTTCATTTTACTTATTTTTTTTTTAAGTTCAAAGGGGTTTTGTTCCTAAAGGACTATTGTTTTCGTTTGGTGATTCTGCGTCGGAAACATTAAATTTCGGTTCCCTTTTCAAATTGTTGCCACCAAATATTGCAGCTCTGTATTATATTTAAAGAAATTAAATAATGGAGAATGTGCATAAATGTATGCATGTTTCTCGCATTGTGTTAAAACCACGGAACCTAGAGCCATCGAATTTTGAATGACGTAATCCTGCTGCGAATATGGGCATCTGGAAGCCCAAATTTGATAATTGTTTTATTATCGGTTCCATATTTTGTAAAACTTTAACGAATTTTTGATTGACAAAGTCAAGGATTACAAAGCGAGCAATGGCAACATTGTACAGAAAAAAAAACATTTTTATCTCCAGCGCGTGAGACTGTGCATAGGAAATTTTAAAGATATGCTCAATTTAAAATTATTTTGCGATATTGTTCTTTTAACTGAATTTTATGGTTTAAGTGCGAAGAACATTATATTTAATATGTAAAGGTAACGCACAAAATGTTAGAAAACCGCCCATTTGGACATAATTTAAAATCTGAAATCTTTTAGATTTTCTTTTTCCTTTTTTTTTTCCCTTGAAATATGCTGGAGAATCATCTGCAATGAAAAAAAATACGTGTTATACACAGTCCAGTCACATTAATGTGACCACCACGTACTTTCGATGTCAGAGTTAAATAACCAATCACAGAAGGCAGGTGGCAGCACAGTGCAGTTGAGCGTATATAAAGGGTGTGTGAGGGCTTCGGAAAACATTTCAATCGTTGGCGTAATGCAGAAACGAAGCGATTTATCCGACTTCCAAAAGGGCATGATCATTGGCTTTCGGGCCAAGGGTGGAAGCATTTCCGAAACGGCTGAGTTTGTGAACTGTTCGCGTGCCGCCGTGGTAAAAGTGTACCGTGCATGGCAAAATGGGACTGTCCAAAATCAGCGACGTGGCAAATGTGGTGCACCACGGGCCATAGATGACAGAGGCGAACGACGGTTGCGGAGATGCGTTCGGGCAGATAGACGGGCTACCGTTGAGCAACTGACCACCAAAATGAACCAAGGGGCTACCAAAAGTGTCTCCCAAAGTACTATTCAGCGAACATTGCTGCGTCTGGGCCTCCGAAGCAGACGCCTGGTTCGTGCACCTATGCTGACTGCTGTTCATCGACGGCGAAGGCTAGAATTTGCACGCCAGTACAGCAGCTGGACGTCCACTGAGTGGCGACAGGTTGCGTTTTCGGATGAATCGCGTTTTATGCTCCATCGGACAGATGGACGTTGGCGTATAAGGCGTGAAACCTCTGAAAGGAACCACCCTGCAACCATTGCCGGAACGGTCCAAGCTGGAGGCGGGAGCATTATGGTCTGGGGAATGTTTTCCTGGCATTCTCTAGGTTCACTGATCATTGTGGAAGGCACAATGGATCAATACAAGTACGCATCTGTCCTTGCGGACCATGTTCACCCCTACATGCGCATTGTTTTTCCTCAGGATGATGGCATCTTCCAGCAGGACAATGCGAGGTGCCATACAGCTGCCAGTGTACGTGCGTGGTTCGAAGAGCACCAGGATGAGTTTACCGTCCTCCCCTGGCCAGCAAACTCACCTGACTTAAACCCAATCGAGCATCTGTGGGACCATCTCGATCGAGTTGTTCGCGCCATGGATCCTCAACCGCGTAATCTAGCGCAGCTGGCCACGGCATTAGAGTCGGCATGGCTCAACATCCCAGAGAACACCTTCAAGGACCTATGTGACTCTCTTCCTGCACGTCTCGCAGCAGTCCGCTCTGCGAAATGTGGTTATTCTGGCTTTTGACAGATGGTCACATTAATGTGACTGGACTGTGTATATGTCATTCTGAAAAGGAACTAATGTGCATAAATTACTTGTTTACTTCTGGAGTCAATATCTATATAAATTGCAGAAAGCTTTTTTTTTTTTTGCTTCATAGTCACCTTCTTATTCAGAGTTTCATATCCTTTTGATGTCGAGGAGATTATATATGACAGTATATCTTCCAAGAGCTGTACTTTCATTGAATGTTAGAACCTGAATTTAAAGAAACATCGACGAAATAAAATGTTCGTAATTCTGGGGACTTTACTTTGAGTGCTCCCTTGTAATCTAACCTTACCACTTTTTGTTCACCAGTAGCCGAGTGGCTGAAATCCCGGCGAAAGTTTGGTTGAATGAACATAAAACATAATGGCTGGTATAAAAAGTTCATAGATACAATTTAATGCGAATAATTTAAAAATGAATTTAAATGCAAATCCACAAGTTTGAGAATTGTTTTCACTTTTGGGATTTTACTTATTTAATTCAGTGTTCAATCCTTGAACCCCAACTAATAAGCGAATAATCGCTTGAGTGTGTGAATAAAGACGTAAGACTTATGAGAAGGGTTAACTACTCTTTATTTCTCACAATAAATATGATACAATCAACTCCGAACTCGGAATGTACAGAAAAGCCTCCACTTGGGCTTGAACTTAAATTAATGGGAAATTAAACTTAATTAAAGCTAACTGAAAGATACAGCCTAAGCTATCAAGACTCTAAGCAGTTGGCCTCTAAATATTAATTAAGTCGGCGAAGCCAAACAAGGGTCTAAAGTATGGCCGAGCGTAGCAATAGCTTAGAGAGACGTAGCCAAAAGGCAAACACGCGCTAGTCAGGAACTCAGGCTCTCTCTCTCGAAGTCGGTGAAACATCGACTTAAGTACTATTCTTTACTCATTTGCATTAACCGCGTTTCTAAAATTACATTCTGGTAGAAAATTGTAAGCTAAGACTAGAAGTGATGGAAATATGCCTAAAATAACTGTTAATAAAATTAGGCTAAACCTTACAACTTTAACGAATTTTTCACACCAGCATGCATAATATTAATGATGAATATTTTCAAAACTAATGGTCTTTTGTTAAATGCATACTATTCTTGTTATCAGATGCATTTAAAGATCATATGCAGCTAATATTGTTTCAATAATAGTGATATTTTAAATTGCATACTCAAAGAAGGGAGATAAATTTGACCTTTTGATTGGTTCTGTCACATGTCTTCATGTCGTTCTCATAGCGCTTTCTTTGTTTCAAAGCTACATTAAAGGTACTAAATTTTCCTTGTAAATGCCGTTAAAAATGTTCGATAGCTACTTGAAAACGGAAACTAGTGATTTACATTTCACTCCAATATGCAATTGCTGTCACTGATTTAAGCCCGGGAGTGAAACTGATCTAATCTTGCTTGCCTACAAGTTAGAAGAGAACAATGACTTAATTTGCCTTCTTCTTCATCAGCTTCTTCTTTGTTCCCAGCTTCTTTTTATTGAGCAACGAAGGAGATTAAAGACCTGCATCAAGGCAGCTTTGGAAGAACAAAGAGTTAGTACCTTCAGAAAATGAGAGAACCGAGAACTACCAGGATGGTTACATTTATACTTGGTGCGTGTGGAAGAAAAGAGGTGAATAACTTTAGATGGTGAAGGACCATATTTAGGATCAGAGGTGGTTTTTTATGACATACCCTGTCCATGAACAGCACCTTGAGCAGCCATAACTGTGAAATGATAGAGAAAATCGAGAGAGATAATATTTTCGAAAACTAGAAATTACCGATATTGTTTCAAAAGCTGCCATTCTATGCAATTATGATATAGATTGCAAGTACTGATTAGTGGAACGTTTATTGTCTATCATGATTAGTACTGAGAATAGCAGAAAGAAAACTTTCATTCTACGCACTCTGATTCTGGGATAGACAATAAAAAATTTCCACTTTTTATTTTATTCGTTGCAAGTTTTAAAGGCTGCCAAAAGCCCCTTGTAGGTTTTTGATACAGTGTCTTTTCTCTGTGAGTCAATGTACTCGTACGTGTAATTCCCACTACATCATGTTTGCGAATGTAAAATTTTGTAAAGTATGCTATGTTCTGCAACGAAGAATTAACTGTATAATTTATCCTCTAACATCGTGTACGTGGAAAGTTAAGTGAAAGTGCAAGTTTTATTTTCATCGGCTTTCACTGATATAACTGTTAAAACAATTTTAATTGATTGGTTTTTCCTGAATACTAACATTTGTAACATATAAAGAAGTGAGGTTTTTAAGGAATTTTATACGAAAAATGAAATAAACTAGCCTCTTTAATTCTTGTCTAAAGTCTTAAAAGTTATGGAGAAGAAAATGGATAAAAAATCTCATTAATTAATATGTAATTTTTTTTAATTACCATTGCTGTAAACTGGGAAACAAAGGACATTTGAAAATAAAATACGTTTGACAAATGAAATTATGTAATTGCGATTAAACTTAATATGAAAACTCCGGGTGTGTTTCAAGGAAGGAGTGCCTATTTTTAAAATTGAAGGAAGATGCTTTTATTAACTAGCTGAACACTTTCCTTTCCTTTCCTTCACAACTTCTGAGCAAAGAATGGTGCAGAGTAAATTATAGCAATCCTAGGGTTTGATTTTGTTACTTAAAAAGTTTCCTATTTTTAAACATTTTTCTAGATTTCTGAAGTTTTATATTAGCTTGCTGATATTTTAAACTATAGCACTATTTCAAAAATCAAATAAATTATATCATTCATTAGTACGTTTAATGTTAGTTTTTTTTCTTTGCATAACAAATTTTTTATTAATGAAACTATAAATTTCAAGTCTGTAATTACTAAGATTTCGAAACTAAACTTTGCACATGCTCCAAAATGGCGTTTTGGGCATCACAAATGGAATGAGTTTGCCAAGAATCCAATTTAAGACTGTAACTATTCTGCAGTTAGAAAGTGGAATTATAGTCCGAAATTAATAAAATTGTGGTAAAGGTCGCACGAGTAGTTTTTAAAAAATTAGCTCTCAAAATTTTAGCTCCTCAATGTTAATTCGATTTGGTATGTATTTATTAATATCTCTTTTTTTATTGCACTTACTTGATTCCTTCTTTCACAGTTCGAAATTTAGGTTCATTCCAATTCGCCCATATTTTATGATTTATTTTTAAAATTTGTATTTTAAAATAATTTTTTGAAAAGCATTTTGAACTATAACCTATAAAAGTTTTACCAGCAACTTAAAGTAGATGTATTTTAAAGTATACCTGCAAAAAATCAGAGCTTTTTATTGAAAAATTCCGAAAATATTCTTGAATTTATATGTTGGCGCGTTTTGAAATTTGGCATATTTGTTGAAAGCCATAATAACATCTAATGTGCTTAACGCACTTTGCTAAAATTATTTGAAAGGAAAACGATGTGACTTTTTTCCCGCTGCTGCCCAATGGAAGGAATAGGAAAATTGGTTGCTATGTATTAAGAAGTTCTCCAAGTGAATTAATTATTCCTGGCGCAAACTGGAAAAAATTCGTAAAGTTTTGAATTTCTACGTAAATTTTCCACCAAATTTTATAAAATTTAATATCTGGGTATAATTTGAGTCGTAGAATCGAAATATGTAAAAAAAAAATTGGTATGTTATTTCAGAAAAAGTCCTATTTTGTATCAAAATACCTATGTTAGAACAGTGTTGTATATAAATCTAATATATATCCTAAGTCGCGCTTTCGAGACAGGAAAAGCGCAGTTTGAATTTCTTCAATCGATCCAGTACAACGGGATATATAAGAACTGTCCCCCCCTTTTTTTTTCGGGTGGGGGATGTTTAGAGAGGTAAGCTGGGTCTCTCAACGATGGTACAGATTGATTGGGGTAGGACAAGTCTTACCTCCGAATGATAAAGATTCATATAAGAATGTTAGTTAATAGAACTCGAGGAGTTTTCAAAAGCTAGCACTAAACATTCTCAACACTAGGTTGTAGCAGCTATCTGCAAATCGAGGAGCTCTGATCTCGATTATCGACTGAAGCAATGTTATCGATGTTACCCTGATGAATAAGCAAAAATTTTACCGGGAAACTAACTCATTTTTGCTTAATATGATACTTGAGTAAATGCAAACACGTCTGACACAATATTTCTAAGCATTAAAATCAGATGAACAGAATTTCATGTAGAAGGAAATAACTAAACCCTGTATAAAATGTAACAAGCATTCCAAAAAATTATTCAAGAACTGTTTAACTTCAAAAGTTTTTACTTAGTAGTTCTTTTAGTGAGTTCTTTATTCTAAAGAAACAACGGAATAACTGCTGCGCTTGAGTGTAACAGCACACGAGTAGACCGTTTTCGCCCTGCAGGACTTACGTTTACGTTTCACACTCCTGATATACAGTAAAAGTGAAACATTGGTAAAAGCGGAAATGAATTTCAAGTAGACGAACCATTCCACCACATAAAATACAGAAGAATTATACCCTCCTGGAATTGTGACGGGTGCATGTTGCGTAACAGCGTTGTAAAAGAGCCTGCTTCATTTTTATAACCTACCACCCATCGTTGTTGCCTACAGCAACTACTTATTATAGACCGAGGGTATTGTATTTCATATTAAAACACCTTTTTATGGCATGCAAGTTCGTAATAAGTACAGATAACACCAAGTCCATCTTGCGTTCACACAAGGTGAAAATTATTATAATCACTAAATTATATTCTCCCGACCACGTAAGGTAAATGATAATGAGAGTACATAAACTAAATTCTGAATAAACCTCACTCTGCCACGCTACAAACAAGATATAAAAGTGTTTGATTTTAAAGCTCGTTTATTGGTTGATTTTATCATAATAAATGACACCAGTTCCTCGTTATGAGGTTTGAGACAGGAAACTTGATAGCCGCATGTCCATCCGATTTTCTGGAAGCTTGCTTTATGCGATATTAATATTAATGCGATGTGTTTGTCCAGCTGTCTTAAATAACATATTTTCTGGTGGGGGGGAGGGGTAGAAAGCAAGACGGGAAGGAGCTTCAAACATCTGCTCCTTTCTTAAATCGTTAAATTTAGCCATTTTAGTTATTGGCCGTAATTACTTATCCCACGTTTTAGAAGTGATAAAATAATGAATTGTTTCCCTTGGAACTAAAAGAAGAACTTCATAAAAAAAATACTCAAGATTATTATAGGATGTTTTCAGTCATTTGTATTTATTAAGATAGTCGGCACAGATTAAAACTCATTCTATGTTAGGTAACTTAAAATTTGCGTTTCATGCGCGGTTGACCGTGACTTTGAAACAGGCATACAACCATTTAGTTTTTATCTGAATTTGGGAAAGCCGTTGTTTTTTATGTATATGTTACTGTGAAAGACTGAAATCTGGAGAATGTCGACTTTCACTGGTGAATGTCAACATTCACATAGTCGCTTGGTGTATGTCCGAAATATTTTCCAAATACTCTTATTTCTGACTTACACCGGTGAATGTCGACATTCACCATGTACTAATGGTGAATGTTGAATATATGAGAATATTATATTTTCTTCTCCGTCATTCAGTCGCGAAAAAACACACAAGTACTTAACAACAATACATTCAAAATGAGAAAGGAAAATAATAGAAGTTAAAAAACTTACTTAACTATAAGTACGTAGTAAATGAGAAAATAAAATAATAGTAATAAAAAACTTACTAAATTACGTGATTCAAATCTGATTCATTGCAACAACTTTAAGCTATTACGAGACTTTGAATTGCCCAAGAGGCCCTCGCTTTTACGACTGCATTTATGGGAAACGGCCAGTCGCCTCTCTTTTCGACCTACACCAGAGCATATCTGTGATTGTCGACGTATTGTCGACGTCGATCCGGTGAGGATCCGAATGTACAAGAATGTTATGCAATATTCGATCTTTCACCGACGTATTTGGCGAATGTTGACATTCTCGGGTGAAAGTCGACATTCTCCAATTTCGGTCTTTCACGGTAACATATACATTAAGTACAAAGCGCTCACGTAATCGGGGAAAAAAATTGAACTCTATTGCAAATTACTGTGTCTACCCTTTTACTCTTCGATTCCATCGCAGAAGTAAACGATAGTTCGAGCTGGTGATAAAAGTTTTCCGAAAGACCGACGGCGAGATTTACTATAATAATGTGTCGACTAGTGGCTGTAAGAAGCATGAAATAGAAAGAACTCTTTGATGTACACAGCAAAGAAGCAGTGAGAGAATACAAACGAAGTGCAATACAATTTAGGTATGGAATATACACGAATATATATACAGGTGCGATCACAGTGCAGATTAATATGCAGCACTGTGATTAGGGATTGCAATACCGATATACCAAGTACCGGTATTTTGAGCCATTTGTACAATTTTGTAATACCGGTATTCACAAGTACCGTTTTTTCGGTATTCACTAATAATTTTTTAAATTGTCTGCGTTCAGGGGTCGTCAACGCAGCAAAATAGTACACTTTTTTGTTTTTATGTTTTTTAACGGGCGAAATTAACTAGACTTTGAGTACATCGTACAGTCTATGATTACAATATATGAATCATCCAAGGAGGCGGTCTAAAACTGTCCTGTCCTATTACAGCTCGGAGCGATTACTGCCACGCGCAGGATTCGTAGTCTGATATTCGTATCTCTGAAAACAACGTTGTAGTTGAGTGAGAGTGATACTGACAATGAAGGCAATAATAATGTAATTGTTGAAGAAGATATTGCTAATGAGGATGAAATATTAACTCATCAAGAATTGCTTCCTGTAATTAATAAAGTTAAAAAAATTGTTAATATATTTAAACGTTAATATTAGATTCTATAAAACACGGTGGAACAGTTTACGCCTAATGATGAAACGATTTTTGAAACAGAAAAATCCAATCCAAAAAACAATAATCGATTTAAATTTGCAAATTAATTTTTCCGAAAGTGAATTGACTTAATATCCAGAACAGTATAAGCTCTACTTACGATAAAACTGGCTGTTTAGGCATTTTGTAGGAGATATTCTAATTTATTAACAGTTAATGTAACAATAAATTTCATGCTGCGGTCACTGAAAGAACAGCACACATCACTATATGAAGAAATCTGTATTACATCGAAAAATCGCACCGAAGAAAGGCACACCGAAATAGAAAATGTCTTACGGTATTTAAATAGGTATAATGATTTTAAAAATGAAAATGGAAAACAAGAAAAGGGACCAACCAAATCAAATCTGATCAAGTTTATTGTAAATTTTCTTAAAATGTTTTACCCACAAACCTATCCATATTCAGAAGAATTCGGTATACTTATCGAAGATTATGGTGACACTAAATGTCGATGTCGATTGTGAAAAGGAATTGTCTCTTAAACAGAAATTAGAATTAGAGATAACTAAAAAAATTTCAACAAACCAAAATACAATACAGAAATCAGATATATCCAAAACCATCCGACGAGAAATCGATTTATTTGAAGATGAGGAATTTAGAGGTAAATATTTGGAAAAAGAATATCGCGCATTGATAACACGTTCTTCAGCATCTACGCTAGATGGTGGTCATCTAGCGTAGATGCTGAAGAACGTTTTCGACAGCTGGTAATTTTTGAACAAAATTACGTTCCAGGTTTAATGACAGTCAATTGATCCATTATGTTTTTTTAAGATCACATTTCAAAAATTTGTAATACACTCAAATACCAAAAATCCGCGGACCTGAAATCCGCACTGCCTCTCAAAATATAAACATTGAATTTATAGGTTCCAGAAACCGCAGATTGGAGAATGAATTACCGAAGAAAAAACATTTATCCAATAATGACGTCATAATTACCGAATAATAATGATTCTGTGTTAGTGTCAGAAAAAAGATCTTGGCCCAGAAGAGGTTTTTCAGTATGGATGAAGTTTTCAGATGAGCCAACACTGGCGTATCAGATAACCGATGATGAAATCATTGGCTCTGTTTTGAACTCGCCACAGCAAAAAAGCGATTCCGACACCGACACAGATAATGAATTTGACAGGAGTGAGAAAATATCTTTTAAAATGAGGGTTTAGAACATGGTGAAAAATACCTAAAACATTTAGAACAACAAAGCTGTGTCGCAGAGCAAGAGATTATGACCCTGTAGAATTTACAAAGCAAAACTTACTTTAGAGTACCTTAAGTTTTAAAACAAACCTCCGTCAGAAAAATGTCTGAAACAAGTAAAAAAAAAATGAAATATTTTATGCTTTACTAGTATCCCTTATTTTTACACGTCTCTATTGTATATGTCCTTAATGCTTTAAAATATTTCTGTAATCACTAATATAAATGAATAATATATATATATAATAATGTAAAGCATATAATAAATAATGTAATAATGTATATTATTGTACATAATAATTTAAGTAAATGTATCTAATATGCCTTATTTATGTTGCACTTTTAGTCTGAATATTATGATTTGCCTTTTCTGTCCTGAAATCCGCAAAATCCTAAAATCCACACAACCTCTGGTTCCAAGCATTGCGGATTTCTAAACTTCTACTGTAGTACCACAAACTGAATAGTAGTGATATTTGCACTTTTTTGTGATTTAAATACAAAAGATGTTCCTTATTTCTTTACCTTTTTGTTATTTTTTTATATACTGTTAAAATTTATAAGCTACAAATGATTTTTTGTGATATTTACTCTCTCTAATAAAACTGGCAAATAAAACAAAAAAGAAACACTTGTGTTTAATTTCTTTTTCTAAAATTCCTATTACCGGTATTAAAACCGGTGTTCTGGTATTCAGATCTAAAAATACCGAATTCCGGTATTGAACTTTTGGTTTGAAATTGGCAATTCTTAATCGTGATGTACTGTGTGTGTGTGTTAAGAGGTATTTTCAATAATAGGATCGTAGTCAGCTGACTGAGTAATTAAGAGTTCATAATTTTTCTGAAGAATTTAATGAAAACTTGCAAGAATATAAGTTTGTGCATTTTAAGATCTTGATGTAAATTTAGCTTTTGTTTATATTAGAAAGGTTGGGGAAGGCGAGATATATACACAGCAGTGAAATACTATACAGTATTCACTGTAAAATCATCATTCAAAAGTGTTTAAATTTGTATTTGTTAGTGCTCAGAGCGGGGTGACGAGGAAAAAGAAAAAATATTGCTCTTAAAAACGAACATATTAAGTAAACCCTTAAACTTTTTACATATTTGCCTTTTGGCATTTGAAGTAATTGTTCTGAAAACATTTATCTCCCTTTCCAAATGACAAAATTATACTGATAATTGTTGAATTCCATGTTGTTATGAGTATAATAGATAAGTTACATAAAAGTTATATAGCATTTTAAGTTATATAAATATTGTTACGAAAAATTCGGCGGTTGCGCCTGTATGTAAGCTTTCCGGCATAGCACTAGGGTTGCCATAAAATAGTGTATGGTAGGGTTGCCAGATTGGCGACTTTATCGCCCATTTGGCGACCAAATCGGCGATATTCCATGGTCCAATCGGGAAGCTTCTAAAATAACTTCCTGTCGAGATATTTCTCGAAACGTGTCGAACTTAAAGAAAAGCTATATAAACCCTTGCGTGTCAGAGAGCGTGAAGTTAGTTGCGAAGTTAGTAGCAGAGTTGCGAAGAGATTGTGAAGTGTTGCGAGCAGTGTGATTAGTTGTGAGAATAGCTGCTACGCGAGAGTTCTGTGAACGGAAAGCAATCGAGATAGTGCTTTGCCGTGAAGCTATCTTTACAGTATAGCTTGACAGTAGATTGGTGATTGTTCCACGGTGTTTTATTATAAGATTAGTGTTGCCGTGAAGCTGCCTTTACAGTTACAGCCTGAAGCTGTGTTGCTGATTGTTTCAGCGTATTTATTGTAGATTTTCGACGCTTATAAAGGTGATTTTGGAACTGTGCTGTAAATAGTAATTCCTGTAAATAAATTGTGCTTTTTATTGTTCTGCATCGTGTTTTCATCGGATACTCTCAAATCTACGAACCCGTGAAAACGCAACAATATAATACTTCAAGTTATATAAAATGTTTAAAACAAAGTAGGAGGATGAACTTTTGAAACTAGTTTATATTTTTGCAATGAAAGAATTATTCAATCTAATTACTATTTTATCCTGGAAACGAGTTTACATTTTTACAGTTAAAATTATTCAAGTAATAATTATTTTATCCAAATTTAAATTTTAAAATAAAATTTATTAAAATTGGGAGGTCGTCATTGTATAAAAAGTACTACTTGCAGTAAAAATTAGCTGAAATATTTGATAATTTTCCAGAAAAATCATTTGTTTTTATGCCTTTCATAGACAGTTTTTAAATGTTTTATAACGTGGTAGGGATTGAAGAGAGAAGTGAGTAAAAAAAATTAACATGTTTTTGAAGTGTTTTAAATTCCAACAGGAGAGAAAGTTATAAATAGTGTTAAGTAATGAAGATTTTTAAAATTTATGTAAGGGCAAGAGAAGTGATTGAAATTATTAAAAGTGTTTAATCTAGGTAATTTTGTTCTTGCTTCTGTGAATGTCGTAAAATATTTCTGTAATTTAAATTTCATCCATTTTGAACGCAAACATTTATTTTATTTGAACCATATCTTTTATTGAATGTCTCTGAGTGTACTATTTCGTTAAAAAAAAGGGATTGGATGATTTAGAGGGAACAGCACGCCTTGCTGTATGGCTTTGAGTTAGAAAATCCCGTAGAAAAAAAATACTTTCAATGCATCACAAAATAGTTTTTTTCTCGAAGGCGTATTTGGAATATTTGCCACAAAACATTGCATTACCATAAAACATAGTTAATTTCCTGTTTTTAGTCTAACTTATGTACTTGTAATTTATAGTAGGTTTTCTTCTATAAATTTTCATGAATATGTTGACAGCAGCAACGCCTATGTGTCTGATAACCTCCAGTAAATAACTTTCGTGTAGTCGTTAATTTCAGCTATCACCTTATAGCCAGAATTAATTTGTAGAGGCATACATACCTCTTATATTCATATGCAAATTCTGTAGTATTTAATTTAGTCATTCTGATTCTAATACAAGAAGCAGTTCATTGTTTTTCGGTAACACTGTTCAAATGCTTTTTATAATCTGCTAGCTTTTATCTGCGGCTTCGATCGCGTTGATATCCTTAAATGAGCTTCAAAGACTAATGAAAAGAAAAGAAAAAATAATTTGATTTTTTTTCTTATTGCCTGACCAGGATAATCAGGATAAAATTTCAGTTACTAATTTTTTAAGTTAAAAATATACTCCGCGTAAAATTTCAGTCAATAGTCCCTTCTTCATGGAGATAAAAAGAAATCCATATTGATGTCGCTAAGACGCTATTCTGCATAATTTTTGAAATGCGATTTGCATATATCAAACATTGCAATCTTATCTTATGTTTTTTTTTTGGGGGGGGGGTTACTAAAAATTCTAAAATTTAAAAAAAATTGAAAAACAGGCTTTATTAAGATATTTATCTCACTACAAAAATAAATAATTTTCATTACCAAGATTTCAAAAAATTTAAAGAATTCAAAGGATCAAACATTTTATGTGTGTGTGGTTTAAGCCACGCACCTGCGCGCGGAGACAAACTTTTACATCATTTAACTTAATCATTATGAAACTTTTAACATTGAATGTTTATACCACGACAATCATTTTAAGCTATAAAACCTATTATATTGTTTCAATTTCAACAGATAAGTTCAATTTTATAGCCTGTAACCTTTTCTAATATATCAAAAATATTTCTTCGAAAATTTCATGATGATCGGTTAAGTAATTAAGGCGTGAAAGCAAAACAAACAAACAAACTCACATTCGCCTTTATAATATTAGTTAGGGTGTGTCAATTTTAAACTCATTCAGCAAGAGTTAAAAGTTATTGTTTCTCAGCAACATTGTTCAAATACTTTTTATAATCTATATTCAATTTTCAACTTAATTCAGTAAGAGAAAAGTAAAAGTTATATTAAGGTCGATGTTTTAATGCCATTCTTTTAGATATGACTTCTACAAATTATGTTCGTGTTTAATTGTTCGTTTATTTATGGAATTTTCATTCAGTTATTTTATATTTTTAGGCGCATGTTTCCTGCGTTCAAAGTGCGAGTCAGCGGACTGGATAAGAAAGCCAAATACATTCTCTTGATGGACATTGTAGCAGCGGACGACTGCCGTTATAAGTTCCACAACAGTCGGTGGGTGGTAGCAGGAAAAGCCGATCCAGAAATGCCTAAAAGAATGTATATCCATCCTGATTCCCCTTCAACGGGAGAACAGTGGATGCAGAAGGTGGTCTCCTTCCATAAGCTCAAAATTACCAATAACATCTCCGATAAGCATGGATTTGTAAGTAGAATGAGTTTTAAACTTTTCATTTTCTTGGTGAATGAAACTAAGCCTTTAAAAAGACACAAATTAGTACGCTTTGAACTCCTCAGAAATTGAAAGATAATTGTGTGTTAAAATATTATTTATAATAAATAATTGAAATCTGTATTACGACTTACTGTCCGAAACAAAATGATCGTATTCATGGGAAAATCTATTTAATTGTGAGTCAAATAAATAATTCGCTTGAAAAAGGATTACTTGGTAACGATTACGCATATTATGATAATTTAATGAGTGAAAATTTTCGCTACCACGTTACCATACGATTGGTTTGGTACCATATATTAAAAGCTATTATTCCCATTTTCTTCCTGAACCCAAGCCACCGTAACTGAAACGTTATACATTCTGTAAGGGCATTTTGTTATTTTAAGGTTAACCTTAAATTGAAAGACCATTTGTAAACGCCCTTAAAATTCCTTAGGTTTTTTTAAACAATTTTTGGTCCTTAAAAGCCCGTAATAATCGGAAAAAGATCCTTAACTTTGCTTATCTGACATTTGTCTTACTTTTTAACGACTGCCATTTTGAATGAATTAATATTTTGGAGGAATATTTTTGCGATGCACTGACAAATATATTGTTACAAACAAATATATTTTATATCTAGTTAGCTATTTTTAGTATAATTATAATTAAAATTGTGCAATGCAGCCTGAAATATATTTTAAGAGAAAGCTACGCGGGAAAATTAAAAACACAGGAGCGCGGGCATTTAACATTTAATAAACAGTTACCTCGTAATTAATATTTAAATTGAATAAATTTAAACGATTACTGTGTTAGCTGTAACCGTAATTCTACTCTTTTGCTTTCCAGACATTTCGAGAAAACAGAATTTACCAGAACTTTCTCGCGACCAATTAAAAAGCTTTAAAAAGCCGGAGAGAGACATCTCAATTGAGTTGTTCAGTAATTGTGAAGAGAGCTTTTTTTTTTTTTTTTTTTTTTTTGTTTTTAAGATTGTAGCGAATTCGCGGTGAGATCGGATTAGCTTTGTCTTTGCATTGCGTTGTATTCTAACGTTTTTAGTGGATTAAAGGATAACTATTGATTATATTGCGCGATATTGTGATTATTGTATGAATATATCTCTGAGGAAAAATCCCAGCGTAACTGTTATTTAATTCCAAAATAACTCGGACTTGTGCATTCAATTTATTACGAACTCGTACGCGCGCAACAATATATTCGATCGATTTACGTTTGAATTCTTTCTTATTTCTTAATATAAATGGTGGATACACGAATTTTCGAAGCGCGATGCCCTGTTTCGATTGAAAGGAAAACATTTAGGAGTGATTCTTTTTTTGAGAATGAAAAATTCGTAAAATATTACATAAAAACAACTGTTTTCTTTTTTTCAAATATGAGGTCTTTTACTGTGAGGACTGATTATGAGGATTTATTTTGAAATCGCTAAAATATCGTTAAATTTAGCGATTTCAGAATCAGCTAGCTCGTACAAAAGATTTTTTATTCAGAGATTCGAGAAATTTTGACAATTTTTTATGAACGTAATAAGACTGATAAATGTCATAAAACTAATGATAATAAATTAAAGTTATATTTAAGAAATAACATTAAATAAAAAACATTTTTATTTTCTCGTATACCATATTTTAAAGTGACATTACTTTTCATTTTTCTTACTTTGCAATATTTTGATTCTAAAGAATAAACAAAATAGTAAATGCTATAAAGCACAGTTTCCGAAACATTTCTTTAATGAAGAATTTATATAAAAAAAAATTGAAAGGTTTCATATTTTAAATTACGTCTAAAGGGGCGTTTTTTTTTAAACATTTTGTGTATTACCTTTATTTATTAAATTTCATGGTCTTCGCACTTAAACCATAAAATTCAGTTCAAGAGCAATATCCTAAGATAATTTTTAAATGAGTGTATCTTTAGAATTTCCGGTACACAGTCTCGCGCGCTGGAGATAAAAATTTTTTTTTCTGTACAATGTTACCATTCGTTCGTTCGTTACGGAGAGACGGGGACGCCCTAACTTTACCATTGTGGTTATACGGGCATGGTCCCACGCCCTCCTCCAGGTTTTTCATATCAGCTCCACCACAGCCAAGGGAGCGGACAAGCCAGTACCAGTACGGTCCCTGTCGAGCCTGATCCCATCCTAGGTACAATACCCGGGTTCTAGTCCTGTGAAGAATAAGGTACAATAGTACCTGATATTTTACCCCCGTGGTTGAGACTGTCTAAGTACAGATCCTAGCCAGTACTTCCCAGGAATTCTCCTGAGTCAACCCCCGGGGGGACAATGTTACCATTGCTCGCTTTGAAATCCTTGAGTTTATTAATCAAAAATGAGTAAAAGTTTTAAAAAATATGAAATAGATAATAAATAAAATTTCGGCCTTCCAGATGGCCCATATTCGGGTGGAAACTTACATTATTCAAAATTTGATGCCTCTAGGTACCGTTGTTTAACCGCAATGCGAGAAACATAGATACATTCATGCAGATTCTACATTAATTAATTTTTTTAAATATAATACAGGGCTCTAATATTTGGTGGCAACAATTTGAAGAGTGAACCGACATTTATAGTGAACAATGCAAAATGCCAAAACGAAGTAAATAGTCCTATACAAATTGTCGCTTTTGGACTGAAAAAAAAATCTGAAAGCTTTCAGTTTTTATAATACGCTCAAATATCACAAAATATTTAAAAGAGCATACTTTAGAATTTCCGATACACAGTGTCGCGCGGTGGAGATTTTTTTTCGTACAGTATTGCCATTGCTAGCTTTGAAATCTTTGAGTTCGTTAATCTAAAATTCCTTAATGTTTGACAAAATATGAAATAGATAAAGCAAATTCCAAATTTGTTTTTCCAGATGCTCATATTCGAATGTAGGACTACTGTATTCAAAATTTTATGTCTCTAGGTATCAATATTTTTTCACAGTGCGAGTAACATACATACATTTATGCAGATTCTTCATTATTTAATTTTTAATAAAGTGAACCGGTGCTTATAGTGAAGCGGCACAAAATGCCAGAACGAAATTAATAGCCCTTCTGCGCAAATAGCTCGTTTGGGCTAAAAGAAAAAACTGAAAGTTTTCAGATTTTATATTATGTCCTAACGTTAAAAAAAACCCTTTGGTTTTTTAACGCTAATTTTGTAGTTGCAGGGCTCTAATATTTGGTGGCAACAATTTAAAAAGTGAAACGCCACAAAATGCCAAAACGAAATTAATAGCCATTTGGGCTAAAAAACAAAAATGCTATTGTTAATTATTTAAAAATTATTTTTTTTTGTCTTTTTTGTATAATTTTCATGTTAAAAGTTTTTCCCATGTGTTTGTTTCAGAATACACTCATGTCCATAAATTAAGGATAATGCCTGCTATGGCAAATAAAGGCTCAGAAACAAAACAAACGTGGCTTATTCATAAACCCCATTTAATAAACAAAAGGTGTATGATACGATTTAAAAAAAAACTACGACTTTTGCTTCTAGGAGCAATTGCAAAAAAATATCTCTCTTACACAAACTTCACATTACATGGTTGGGATGATTTTTTGAAGATGATTGATGGCTGGGATTATTGTATGTCTCCTAGACGTTGAAATACAATCCGTAATGCCTAGGCATGCTGAGTATCAAATTATCAAGCTGATCTTGCGAAGGATTACTCCACTTAGCAAGCAGTGCCCTTCGAAGTTCCATTACTCATTCAGAAGGTACTCGGCGGGCTGTCCCACACATGCTCTATCGGATTCAGGCCTGATGAAAATGCTGGCCACTACGTACGGGTGATATCTTTAAGGCATCTCTCTGCAACGCTTGCAGGCTGAAGACGGGCGTTGTCATCCACAAACACAAATTCTGTGATCATAGCACCCCTAAACAAACCCGGAAGTTGTTTCAGAATGGCGTACCGATAAATTTGGCCTGTCATGGTTCCAATCTGAACATGCAGATCTGTTCTGGATCCCAGTACAATTCCACCCCAAACGAGTAATTCTGCACCACCGCAACGGTGAATTACGTGACGTAACGGTTCCAGTGAAGTTGTCCTGGTGTTAAAAAAAGCCCCTTTTTAACCTGGAGTTCTTCATATGAAATTTCGACGTGAATCAGAATGCAAGCTAAACCTGAACTTGTCGGAAAACATCACACAAGCCCACTGTCGTGATGCCCACATTGCATGTTATCTACTCCAGGGTGACCGGTTGCGACTGTGAGTTAGTTGCCTTCAGTGAAACACGTCTGACAGGGCTGCAAGCATAGAGGCCAATCTATCCCAAACGTCTGTATACGGTTTGGCTCGAAACGGTCCTACCCGTGGATGAAGTTAGCTGAGGAGACAGGTCTGATGCTGTGCTCCGTCTGCTTCTTTTGGCAGTTATAGCCAAATATCGGTCGTCATTCGGCGTTGTAACTCGGAAGTGACCTGTACTGTAACGTGTACTGACATTTCCATCATTTTGGAATCGTTGCAATGCTTAGAGATGACACTTTGTGTTATTGCAAATTCTTCGGATACTTCTATCTGAGTGCGTCCACTTTCCAGGCGGCCAAAAATTCTGCCACGTAAAAAATCATCCACTTGCGTCATAATTATTCGGCTGTGGCACTGAGCGGTTTGCAGAACGCTTGTGAACAATTTTAATTCTTTACTACCGTTCCTTATATGCATTCTCTTATATTCTCGTCAATGTGACGCACTATCGGCATTATTAATGACTTCCTATAATTTGCATATTATTCTTGAAGATGTGTGCGATAATTCTACCAAGTGGTGGATTCTGAGTTATCCTTAATTTATGGACATGAGTGTAAATAAATGTGTGTCAATTTTCTCATGAAAATTCACTTTACCCATCTTTCTTCTGAATTCTTTTTTCAAAAATCTTCTTGCTTTTTGCTCTTACAGAGTGGGGATAATTTTTCTTTCGGACTGTAAAGGCGAAATTTATAGATTACTATTTTGAAGGCATGATTTATAGACTTACAATTTCCAGAAAAATGTGACGAAATGAAAAGTGTCTTCATTGCTATGAACAGTATTGGAGGTGTTTATAGGAAATTTGTGATGAATTCATTATCTTTTGGAGAACTTTTGGAAGAACAGTGAAGAAATAAATAATTGACATTTTCTCCTTTTGATGCCAGAAGTCTTTCTTTTAATATGTTTATATTCCCTTTATTTTCTAAAGTTTCTGCTTGACACAAGCATCAAAGCAATCAAAAGAAATTGAAAACCGACGTTAATTAGAAGATTCATCATATAAGTCTCAGTGCCGCGTACATACCTCAGTGCCTGACCTAAATTTTATTGCTTGGTGTTTCAATTGAATTCTGTCACAGTTGCTGTGGTGCCGATTTTGATCCTATATCATTTCGAATTTAATTTCAGTACTCTATTATTAAAGAAAAAAATTAACAGTTTCTACCATACATTCTGAACGCGTAGTTCTTTAGAATAACAAAAGTATTTAATTAAATCTGAAAATTCTAAATGAAGAGGAGGAAATTTATTAAAAAAGAAATTGGTTTCATAAAGAGAGAAAATTCTTCAAAAGTAAGTCTTTGAAGTATTAGCAAATTAGGAGATGTGGCAGAGAGTAGGGAGGCATTCCTTTGTTTATTGAAACTAATAAAATAAGAAAAGAGGCTAAAGAGAAGGAAATCTATGTAAATTAGCTGAAATAGCCTGAAAATTTTCAAGCTAAAAAGACGCATAAACATTTTATTGTTTGTTGTCTTTACAAAAACAAATTTTTTGTAGTTTTTAAAGAATATATTAATATCGTTTTAGAATTATTCTCATAAATTTATATTGTCAGGACTGAGTGTTCGGTGCATATTCTTGGCAAACATCTTCGTGAAAGTAACTAAGTTCTAAGTCCTGATCTTGAACAGGGAACTGAATGCAGGTATGCTCTGTGGTAGAAGACTGTGAATAAGAGGTAGAAGAACTACACTGCAGAGGGATTTAAAATCCTCTTTTATTAAGTCACAATTAATATTTACAGCGACTTTCCAACTCGGGAGGGATACAGAAAATAATGACCACCGCTTGGGTCTAAACTGAACAATTAAATAATTTAAACTAAAGCTAAATAGAAATTAAATCGTCCTTGCTCACAGAGCTATAAACGCGAGGTTGGCCTTTAAACTAAATGGTGCGTAGCAAGATTTAACTAATACTGACGCACTTAGAGTTACTTCAATAAGTAATAACGTAACAGCGCTACGGCTTAGAATTTAAATACTAGCTGATCAGGTGAACGTCGAGTAGAGTAACAGTGGTCTGAGACTAAAAGCTCTCTGACACTGAAAGGTTTCTACCTTTCGTTTGAATAGAACTTGGCTCCACTTCAAATTAGCATAAAGCTGAAACGCGCGCTTATTCTAACGGGAAGTTGAAATGAGAACAGATAGAAAAGGGTAAATTAAAATAAAGCTTTGTTAGTTTAACTAAAACCTTACAATATCTGCTATAGAATGTTCTTAATGCTTTTTAATAGATGTTTTTAGAAATAAAAAAAATTGTAATTGTAACCATGTCTATTATGTCCATAATTATGCCACTAGTCTGTTTTGACTAAGAATATCTAATATGTAATTTTATTTATAAACTAACTGGTCACCTTTAGAAGTTATCTCTGCATGTTAAGATGAGTTATGTCATTTTTAAATACCTCCGGACTGAGCGATTAGGTTATAAAATTAGGCATAAAAGAAAGAATCAATATAAAAATAACTGCATTAGTACAATTTAAATAAAAAGCCATCTAAAATATATGGGACTATTATAAGTTTAAAATACAAATGTTTCAAGAAATTTTATAATTTAATGCTGATTACTTAAAAAAATGTGTGAAGTTAATTTTATTTTTGAATTTGTTTTAAAATTGAATTAAATATTAGATGATGTTTAATAATAATAATGTATCATACTTACAGGTTTATTTTATTCATACGAATTACGAAAGTAATATCAAAGAAATTAAGTTTGGCTGTAGGTAATTTAGTTTATTCAGTTACTGTTTGTTTGTCCTTAAAACCACTTCTACATGCATAAGTGTGTACGAACCCTGTTTAATAATCTGAGAAAAATGAGGCAAGGAAATATAAAGTAAAACAATTTTTTGCATGGTTTGACTTATTTTTACATGAAAACAAATGAGGAAGCATTAAGTTTTCTCTGAAACTTGGTTTGAATATGACTGAGTACTAGAAGTTAATTTAGGATGAAATTTTATTAGCATTTAATAAATTATCTAATTATTATTAATTTTCTTGAAATTCAGTTTATGAACAAGATCAAAATGTGAGATTCATTGTTTTCTTGTCAGTGAGTTTTGCATAACAGTGCAAATTTATACAAATAAAAAGGTGATACTGCAATTTTAGTTAATCTAAATGCGCTTTACCTTCTTAAATGAGAACGTTAAATTAGAATAAGCAAAAATTATCATTAATTTTAAAAATTATCATATGAAAATAAAAATATTAAAATTTTTTTTATTTAATCTGTTAATTTTTAGAATAAACATTAGTAATGACATAAAAACTGAGTACGTGAACGGGTTGTAAGAAAAGGCGAAAGCTTTGAAAGTTTCATCGAATTTTGCATTCTCATGTATTTGTTTATTTATTTATTTATTTAACAGTGCTTTTATACTAAATTTAATTCGGAGTCTCTTAACAGTGTAATAATATTATAAGAGATATATGCATTAAAAGCAATCACATATTTTGTCAAGATAAGGAAAGAATTGACCCTTTAGAGAATATTTCATTGTGGACAAATGAACAACTTGCACTTTTTAGCCACGGGATAAAACTTTGATAATATAATTTGTAATCGAAGAAAACTGCACAGGTAGTAGTACTGTTGTTATTCATTTTTTTACAAAAAATAAAGTAATAAAAAATTTTAGGTAAACAAAAAAATTTTCTTTTAAAGTCTGAAAGAGCTCAGATTTAAAGTTACCCCAAAAGGGTTTGTCATGGTTTATACTGTCGCTGAGTTCTCAGTCTACCAGTCTGCTGATGAACCCACTCCTGTTAAACCATTTCTTTTTAGCTTTCGTATTAAACATCATTTTCTTCGCACTTAAGGCAATTTACAGTTCAACAGCAAAATAACAAAAATTCTAAAAGCATATGTTAAGAATTCTTGGATGCAGCATACGTATTTCTATTCTTCCTTCTTTTTGTCTTATCTTTTTATTATCTTTTTTTTTCTCTTTTTATTATTAACGTTTAGTATGTGCGCTTTATTTATTAAATATCATGTTCTTCGCACTTACGCCACATAAAATTCGATTCAACGGTAAAATCACGAAATATTTAAAAACAACACATCTTAAGAATTTCGGACAGGCAATACAGCACGCTGGAGATAAAAAAAATTATTCCGTACAGTGTTGGGGCACCGCTTTCTTTAAAATCGTAGAGTTTGTTAATAAAAAATTCATCAAAATATGAAATATAAAATTCGAAATTCGGGTTTCCAGATTCCAATGTTCGGGTGGAGGACTACGTTATTCAAAATTTGATGGCCTTATAAGATATCGCGATTTATTCACAATGCGAGAAACATACTTACATTCATTCGGATTCTTCATTGTATAATTGCTGTAAAAGTAATACAGAGCTATAATGGCAACAATCTGAAAAGTGATTCATACACTTAAAGCGTTACGCCGCCAAATCTGGTGTCGAGACTCATATTCCATTCAGGCTAACATCCTTTTTGGCTAATAAAAAGCTGTTATATACTGGGCATAAAGAAATGTCACTGTTATTAATATTCCCTTTGTTGGAATAAATGGAAGAAAGAAAAAAAAATTGCAAATTTAATAATAAATAAGCATTTTCCCGAACTTATTTTTTTAACTAATATCTTAGTCATTAATTTTATACGCATTTGTTCTGTATTGTAACGGTCTTAAGAGTGAAAACAAATGCCACATTAACTGGTGATCTGAAATGCCGTATATTTGATTTGCAAATTCGCGAGTAATCATTTGTGTTAACATTTTCCCGTTTTCTTTCATTGGAAAACAATTGTTTTCCAAATGGAGCTGTACAGCAAAATTTTGTTACATTTTTATGCATTCCAGTAGCTATAAATGCATTTTTTTCTTCAATCTTAAAAACATCTATCCGATTGCGTGTATTGAAAACACATTTTCTGACAATCCACAAAATGAATAATGTATGCGATGCTGTAATAGCATTATTCTAATGTCTTTTTACAATGTAATGTTTCTTTTTTATTTCTTCTTCTCATTTGAACTTGCAAAACATTAAAATGAAAGTTTCATTCTAATATCAAACATTAAACAAGCAAATGGAACAACGTTTTTAAATATAAGTTCGCTTATTTTGAATTGAAAATGGTATTGGACTTCTTATGCAGATTTTAGAGTTTTATTAGTTTAAAGAAAAGCATAAATAAATTAAGCAAACGCAAATTGATTATTTTTGCTTGATACGGAAGCTTTCAGTATTGTATTAGATTTATTTCGTGAAGTATTCTTCCGGTAGTTTAAGAAAGTAACGTTTCAGCAAATTTCTTGTAGGTACTTGAATGTACCCTTTCTTGTAGGTACTCTTTCATGTAGGTACTTGAATTGCATCTTAACGAGCGAAGATACATAACACATTTCAGCCAAGTCCTGTGTAGGCAAACTGATAACGTACAATACACGTATGTGTACAAAAAGCGAAATAAAAGTAGTTTAGGAACTAGCTGATCGGATTTTAGCCTTAGATTTTAGCCGGGGTTCAAGTTATATGTGCTTCTTCTCAGTGAATTATTATTCTACAAATTTTTAAGCAAGTTCTTTTAGTTGGTACTTGAAATCTGAGCAATGCCTATGGAAGGCTGATTTCAATACCATCTTAATTAAAAGACGCTTATTTTTCTAATGCATCTGCCTGATCATTACCAAAGTGGCTACTACGTCCTTTGATCCACGAAATTTGAATTTTGCAGTTTGCAATTTTGGCAAGAAGAGAATTCATGTCGGAATCAATGGAGAGGAAGATAAGGGATTCTTTATCGCTAAAATAGCTCCTTGTGTGTCAGAGTTGAGATTTTTTAGAATAGCTATTTGAATCTTTGCTTTTATGGCTGACAATTCCGCTTAGAAAACACTAGTATTGTCATGGAGATGACCTTTCCATTTGATGATATTTGTTGGGCCGTTTGAAAATAGACTGCTAAACCAACTTTTTCTTCAATTTTTGATCCATCAGTTTATGCAATTAATTGGACAACTATTAGATGAACTACTGAAACTTTCTTCGGACATGGTGGGAAATTTTATTTTGCTGAAGCGAAGCGTTGGATGAATATGATTGATGTAAATTCATTTTCTGTTCATAGCTGGATGGCAGAAAGGTTTGGTTGTTAAGTTCTGCAGCTTGGTTAAGTTGAAGGATTTGTACGTAGGTGCTTTCTATTTCTGCGCTGATTGATAGTGGAATACTACCGGTTAAAGTATCAAGAGCTTTATTTTGAAGTTGTGCAATAGCTGGAATAATGCAAAGAGTAAAAGGCCTTTGAATTGAATTTAAACATGGAGTTAAGCCCCAGTTTTATACATGCATACGTCATAGGCAGTTGGCTATTCATGTTGTACTAAGTTTAATATTTTGTAGATGGGGAATCCAGAATAATTTCTTGTCGATTTTTAACTCAAGGTACTTGATTGTATTCACAGACTTAATCTTTTGATTATCAGCTTTTACAGCTAAGGCTTTAGTTATGTTTTGCCCTGGTTTATGGATTACTACATAAACGAAACAGTCATACCAAAAATGGTAAATTACGGAGCCGGAATTTGGGCACAACCAGTAACAGTAAGAAAGATTAAATGTTTAAATACTGTGTGAGATTTGTAGCTTTTGAATAAAAGGAATACCGTCTGCAAAAGCGACTAGTTTTGAGTATTTTGGCCATGGATAGGCAATGATATTGTTAAAACTGACATTCCAGAGTTTGTAAGGTTTTAGTTTAAACTAACAAAGTTTTATGTTAATTTTCTTTTTCCTGTAAGTTCTTATTTCAACTTCCCGTTAGAATGAGCCTCGCGTTTCAGCTTTATGCTAATTTGAAGTGGAGCCAAGTTTTGTATTTAAAAGGTTAGCAAGGAACTGCTCGGTGTGAGAGAGCTTTTAGTCTCAGGTCACTGCGGCTCTGTTCGACGTCCACCTGACTAGCTAGTATTTAAATTCTAAGCCATAGCGCTGTTACGCTATTACTTATTGAAGTAATCTAAGTGCGTTAGTATTAGCTAAGTCTTGCTACGCACCATTGATAGTTTAGCATAGAGGCCAACCTCGCGTTTATAGCTCTGTGAGCAGCGACTACTTAATTTCTACTCAACGCTATTTTAAATTATTTGATTGTTCAGTCTAGACCCAAGCGCGGTTATTATTTTCTGTTCTCCATCCCAAGTTGGGAAGTGGTTGTAAATAGTGGTTTAATAAAAGGGGATTTTAAACCCCTCTTACGTGCAGTTATTCTACCACTTAACCACAGTTATTCTACCACAGAACATAGCTGCATTCAGCTCCCTGTTCAAGATCAGGACATTCACACGGTTAAGACCATGTTCGCCAAAAGTATGCACAGGACACTCAGTCCTGACAAGCTCTGCACTCATGCAAGACCCCTGGGGACGTCCTCAGCATGATTACGCAATTTTCCCGCTTCTGAAATAATCTCGAATGGTTAAAAATAAATTTTGAGGTCACTGAAAAGAACGCCGAGATTATAAAACTGTTGGCCACCATAAAGAATCAAAAGCTGATTTTAAGTCAAGACATATTATTTCAGAATGAATTTGGTTGATTATATTGTGTCTGACTTGTTGAAGAGCTGAATTAATTCCATGGCTTGTTGAAAGTAAGCTTCGAAATCCAAACTGATTATTACTTATTTAATTTTTGCTGTAAACACGGAATTTAGTCGCCTGTGAGACATCTCTCGAAATCTATTCCCAAAACTATGATAAGATTTATCGGACGGTAAGATTTAGGTTCGTGGGAGCTTTCATTCTTCTTATTGAAGAGCATTATGTTACCAATATTCAGGCATTCAGGAGAGGTCGAGAGCCCTGTACATAGATTACAAAAGTTACAGATTATGTCCCGATGGGCTTGACTAAGTAATTTTATAATGTGATTATCATTGCCATCTGGGCCTGGTGCCTTGTTAGCCTGATTTCTTTTTTGAGAATGGGATGTCATTGTCTTACTTTATATATATATACTATACATACAACATGGTCATTAGAAAACTTTCTCGATACCTAGCAGCGTACCCGCTCAACCAATCGAAATGAAATTTCGTATATTGTTATTTGAAGGTATATTGTTATTTGAAGGTATTTGTGGTGATTTAAAACATCAGATCTGTCACGGTTATGGTTATAAAATTTAGATAAAATTAAAAAATTTTCGAATGGCAGTGACGGAGGACAAGGACATCGAGTGTCTTAACAAATGTAAAGAGGTATAAGTCCCACGCTTTCCACGATGTAGAAGAACCAGCAGATCTGGATGATATTACAAGCCTTAGTTGTTTGAAAATTTCCAATGGCCAAACCACACCACTTTTTTCCTACGAAAATTGATCAGCACATTCAAAAACCATAAATGCCGTTGGAACTATACACGTACGACGAAAATTTGCGGCATATAGCATTTGGAAAAAAAAGCATTGCAAAGGACCAATGACAACGCAGACAGGAGGTGCAGTGACGCCCTTTGCATAATTCACGTGGATAATCATTAGAAGTGCCAGCCACAGATCATCATGTGCAAAGCGTTGCCAATGGAAAACCTATAATGAGCGATTTGAGAAGATTATTTCTTCAGTTAGATATGCGAACGTGCTAACACGTTCCGTACAAATAGTCCGTGATTTCTCAAAAACGTATGAAGGAAGTGGGTAGATATCTGATAGGTCTGGATACTGATGCCCGTTTGTTCGTGTTGAATTTGTTGCGGAAGTGCAGAATACGATTATTGCAGCTTCATTGCATACTGCAAAAATGTTGCACGCTATTTAGATATGCAGAAAATCACAGTCCTCAAGCTTCTGAGCTCTATTCTGCGGATGTCTCGTTGTAGATTCCAGCGCGTCCGGATTTTGCAACCTGGGAACGAACAGCAGCCATCAGCTTTGAGAATTTTCTGCTCACTAGGCATGACGAAGATCGCAAGTAGCCGCTGTGTTATTATAGACGGCTTAGCCGCATTTCCCCTCAATTGAGAACGTAAACTTCAAGAACTGCGTTGACGGCAAACGAAAAATAAATCCTCATCACATGACAACAGCTTCTTTACACGAAGGTAAAGTGATTGTGCGGGGCGGGTGCACATTCGTTTTCGGTACGTACCTTTTCAAAGAGGTCCTTTCCACAGGTATGAAAATGTGCTCCGTCACAAATACCTGATATACAATAATGCTACAGAATAACGTTAATTCCAGAGTTGCAGCAGCGAAATATCGTTAATTGCATTGTATTGATGCAAAGTGGTTCTCCACCATATGTCTCCGTATGTGTTCGGCAGATGCTGCAATAGCACTTTGGAGATAGAATCATCTCCCGTAACTGTGCAGTTTGTTGGTCACCGCGATGGATTTCTGGCTGTGGAGTTATCTGAAATTACACATCAAATCCAAGAGATTCGTCAGAATTTAAATATGCCATAAAACGTGAAGTTATACAGATTCCTTTTACGATGTTGCATTCGCCATTGTTGTCAACAATCTCTAGCATGTAGCGCGTTACTATTGGCGAAGGTAGGTACGTTGTAAACTTGGTAATTCCAGTAAAGGTTTTGTGCCTCATTGTCATTGGCAATGCTCCTTTACAATGCTCTCCTTTGCAAATGTTTTATGCCAGCAGTTTTCGCCTTACGTACACCGTTCCAAGGCCATTTTTGTTTTTCCAGTGCACTGATCAATTTGCGCAGGGAAAAGTCGATGGCGCCGTTTGAAAATTTCGAAACGTTTTCACTGTAATCGTTTAAATGTGAGAACTTTACTGTTTTATAGCATGACAATCGTGAGCGCATGCCTTCAAATAATAATAACTGAAATTTTATTTCGATTGTTTGAGCAAATGGCACTATTAGGGAAGTTTTCTTATGACCATCTTGTATACATATTTAAATGTATAATTTTCTTTAAAAGTTAAAACTTGAACGATAGCGTTTTATGGTTTTGTAAAAACTGCGCATATGGCTGCTAATTTTATTATTCTATTATTAACAAGTAAGAATGCAAAAGCTATAGTACACCCTAAACCCTCTGAATCCTATTCGAAAAAGCACGTTAGTGCCAAAGTTACATAATAAACACAATTAATACTTCAATATCATACGCAAAAATTCACAAGAAAATATAACTCAAATAATGCCATGAAAATTGTAATATTAGGCAAAATGGGAAAAGCAGAAGTTGCAAGAAAACTAGGTACATAATGAACAAAAATGAACAATATGGCAATATTTCATTGAGAGTTGCAAAGCCGTCTCGTCAGGGGAAAAGGCACTGTGCTACTTCCATTGAAATATTACCTCCACGCGTTTCAACTGACGACCAATTGGGACAAAACCGCGTAAAATAATTGACTGAACTTAAAAATATATTAAATTGTTCAATACAAATCGAAATCGTCTCAATTGGGCGCCCCTTTTCCCTACGCGTGGAAGAAAACATACTACTAATACAAAACAATTTTTAACTAGAATAATTAGTATAAATAGAGGCTGCTAGGTAACAAATATTGTTAAAACGTCTCAACTAAAAACACTGACATGTCGAAATCTTGAAAAATATACTTCTCTATATCATAACTCTCAATAATGCAATTCCTTCTGTTAGCAAAAATTAGCAGACATCAAACGGAGAACGTCTGCGCAAGAGAGGGGAAGAATGTAATTAGAACTTAGCGCTAAAGATAATACCAAACTTCCCAAAATAAGAAAAGTTTCCCTGACTGATATCGTAGTAGATAATTGATAAATTCGATTAAGAAGATATTCGTTGTTACAGATTTGCTTTGTATTTGCTCAGAGCATTTCTTTTATTCGATGCATCGCGGTAGTCAATTAAGATGCCTTGGAATTTATAAATGTATGACGGAAACATATAATTGGCAAAGTTCTCTGTCCATGCACTATAAGGCCGGCAGTGTTCAGTGCAGATCATCCTTTTATTTAAGCACAATGGTGTAATAATGCACAAAAATGAACGAAATTTTAGAAGCAGGAAGTGCCAGCTGAAGATTCTGTTCGACCAACCCCAGCAAAAACTGTCACAAACTCCTCCGTCAAATGTATCCTGTAATAGACAGATGCAAAAACACAAATTGGTCGCCTTTTGCCGCGGCTTGACGTCACAGGCAACAACAAAAGAGTTGAAATGACAGCACCCTTCTTTTCTGTCAGGTTCTATTTCAGCCATTGGGTTGAGTGGTGACAGTGCGTGGCAAGAGAAAAAAATTCCTTGAAGTTTTTCATTTTGTACAATTTGTTGCTGTTCGGTTTTTATTTGTTATTTCTATTAGCTCTGAGCGGGGAGAAACTAATTTCCTTGTCAGAATCGCACTACGTAGGAGGCAAAAGGAGGAAAATTGTTTGCCCTCGAATGCGTAAGAGTTTGTAAATTGATGCTCTTTTGTTACATTTTTAAGAATTGGCTTAGTGTGTTACAGTTTATGAAACATTCAACATATGTGTTTATTGATATGATACGTTGAAGTTTTTAAGTTTGGGATTTAATAACCTACTTTCGCAGTTTTTACGTCTACCAACAATCATTAGATGGACGCAGGCTTCCCTTGTTAATTTAAGTTTGAAACTATACTGTAGTTCGAATTCTCGCCATTTTCTGATTACAAAATTGTAACGAGAAGGTAATTGAAATAAATATCATTGATTTCGCTTATAAATGCCCAGTTTCGGTTTAGGCACAGTGTGGACTGAAATACAGGATTGTGAAACATTTAAAAAAAATTCATTGCAAATAAAACTACATATCTGACACCAAATTTCATTACACTGAAATAAACTCATTCGGGATTTTTCGCATGTTTTATAAATGCTCTGTGTATTTCTCTTTGAAAATATCTCTGGAAGAATATACTTGGGACAGACGGGAAACCTGGCTGATACTACTGTAAATGGAAACAGTGATAATTACTTTTTTTCTTCAAGATAGTTTTCCCTTTCGTCACCACGAAAGACATTATCGAGATCATTTGCGAGATTATTTCAGTCAAAATTGTAAGAACGCATAGGACGAAGAGATTATTGTTAATTAATGTGATGAAAATCCAAATCTTCGGTTGGAGTATTCAAAGATACTGTTCTTTCAGCCTTGGCACTAGTGCTACTGACTAACTTCCAGAATCTTAGTTACAGTTATATCAGTTATGTAGTTATTTGTTTCTACTTTTATGGATGGTGGTATCAAAAGAGGTGGATATAATTTGCATTTGTGAAATACGTGAAAAGTTCATGTGGGGGCAGGGAGGTGGAAATGCAGTTTCGGACTTATGAAGTACAATAGCATGGCATTGATTGTTTGTTAGTGATAATCTCATGATCAGCTTTCTTCTTTATGATTCTACTAAAGATATAATTTCTCGTGCGCCTCTTTCTCCGTTTTTAGAACTTTGCTTCTGCAAAATCTTGTACATTATGAAATAAAACTAATAGCCTGAGTTGTCAGGACTGAGTGTTCGGTGCATACTCTTGGCGAACATATTAGTGAAATAATCTTAAGTCCTGATCTTGAACAGGGATCTGAATGCAGCTATGTTCTGTCTTTGAAAACTGTGGTTAAGTAGTAGAAGAACTGCACGGAAGAAGGATTTAAAATCCTCTTTTATTAAACCACAATTATATATAGCCACTTCCCAACTCGGGAGGGATACAGAAAATAATGACCGCACTTTTGGTCTAAACTGAACAATCAAATAATTTGAACTAAAGTTAAATAGAAATTAAGTAATCGTTGCTCACAGAGCTATAAACGCGAGGTTGGCCTCTATGCTAAATGGTGCGTAGCAAGATTTAACTAATACTCACGCACTTAGATTTACTTCAATAAGTAATAGAGTAACAGCGCTAAGGCTTAGAATTTAAATACTAGCTGATCAGGCGAACGTCGAACAGAGTAACAGTGGTCTGAGACTAAAAGCTCTCTCACACCGAGAAGTTCCTACCTATCGTTTAAATACAAACTTGGCTCCACTGCAAATTAGCATAAAGCTGAAACGCGCGTTCATTCTAACGGGAAGTTGAAATAAGAACACATAGGAAAGGAAAATTAAAATAAACTTTGTTAGTTTAAACTAAAACCTTACAGAGTAACTTAATGCTTTTTTGCCAGTTACGGACAAGTCGATCGCAAAGAAACTTTTGTTTCATCTCATCTGCAAGTTTAATTGTTTTGGAAATAAACACCATGCATTATGTTAAAAAGAAATATACACAGACGTAATTTTATTATTGATACAATTTAATATTGTTTTACAATTAGTCCAGGGGTATAGGTCTGATAAATTTCGAAAACTGAAAAGTAGCTCGCCAATGAATGAAATTGATGCGAAAAATCGTTTCCAGCAAACAAATTGACCACTCCTCCTTTATTTTGTGAAAATTAGTCATCGCCATGATCCAATTTCGGAACATATGCTGAATTTTTTATACTCTTAAACTTTTAGTTCTTGCTAATTATGGAAAATTTTTAGATTTTTGTAAGAATGTTCTAATCGTCGCTAAAACAGACATTACCATTTAAATTTACTGCACGCCATCTAGATTTAAGAGTGGGTGGTATTGCAATGAATCCAATATTCTTTTCCCTGGTAAATCAATAGATGAATCAAAATACTTAAGTCATCTGGGCATATAATCTAAATAAATTTATTATGCTGGATGTGCTATGTTTTAAGTTAAAGGATAATCGTAAAGGATAGTCATTTTAGTGAAACTGTAAAGTTTATTATACGTTTTCTAACAGTTATTTTTAAGTTTCGTATCTGTTCTCTCTTATTCTTATTTCAGCTTACAATTTTCTGCCAGAATGTGAATTCAGAAACGCAGATAATGCAAATGAGAATGAATACCATTTAAATCGTGACTTAACCGACTTCAAAAGAGAGAGTCTGATTTCCTGACTAGCGCGCGTTAACCTTCTTGCTACATCTCTCTTAGCTATTACTACGCTCGGCCATATCTTAGGCCCTTGCTAGGCTTCGCCGATTTAATTAATACTTAGGGGCCAACTAGTTAGATTCTAATAACTTCGGCTATATTTCTTAAGAGCTTTAGTTAAGTTAATTTTAGTTCAAATTATTAGTATTTAAGTTCAAGTCCGAGTGGTGGCTTTATTGTAAAGTTCCAAGTCGGAACTGATTGTAAATATACTGGATAATAAAGGGTTTAAAACCCTTCTCAAGTCTTACGTGTTCTGTTCACACTTAAGCGATTATTCGCTTGTTAAGTGTTCGTGGGGTTCTAAATAAGAACTTAAGATTTAAAGAATTAAACCTCACAAAACGTTTAAAAGTAATAAAACTAAATGAATGACTGAATGAAAATACATAATATGTGTAGTATCTGTAATTTTTAACATTTCTTAACGACCAATATTTTGCCGTAGAAGACAGGCTAGAACGTTGCTGAGTTCTGGAGAGACGAAAGAAGTTGAATTCTAAGGGAGTATTACATTTTTAACAGTATTATCTAAATTCTAGGAAAAGTCGTAAAAGGGGAAGTAAAATCAAAAGATCAAAATTCACTAAGGTCAAGATACTGTAATGCAAGAATATGGATTTAAATTCGAAATTAAAGAAGAATTATACTTTAGTGAGTGAGCAAGGGGAAAAAAAGTGATTTGGGGGGGTTCACACTTTTGTGCATTCTTCTTCTTATTATTATTATTATTCATGCAATTAATGAGCGCAAAAGAAAAACTTTTTGCGTACGATATAGTATGTTGGTTAAATAAAAGATTTCAGACATAAAAGTTACTGGTTTAAGTAAAATAATATTGGAGGGTAAAAAAATGTATGAAGTGAATACTGAATCTTTACAACACATCAATAGGGGGTGGAGAACTGATGTGGACACCACATGACTTTCTTATACGGCCTATTAAATTGTGAACATATTGTTGCACTTAATTTAAAACTATTTTCTGAAACTTTGTTAGAGATATATTTCTCATTCACTCGATTCAGTTCTCAGTTCGCGGCAAGACAGTGTAAGCTTTACCTTATGTTAATTAACAGTTATTTTAAGTTTTGCATCTTTCCTATCTTATTCTAATTTCAGCTTACAATTTCCTGCCAGAATGCAAAGGAGAATGAGTACTATTTAAGTTGTGACAGTAAAAATTATATATGAATAAATTAAATATTCGTTGTGATTAAAATAAATTCATTCTGTTTGAAGAGTTCTTGTGCTGGCAATTAATGTGAATTAGGAAAGTTCACTTCGAATAAAACTGTGCCTTGGCTATTCTTAAAGAACATTTTTATTATATACCTTGCAATAAAGAAGTACTAAGACTTATATTATTTACATACATAATTTTGCTTATTTGATCTAACTTCGCACTGAAAATTTTCACAAGAAATACACGATAATTTAATTATTTTATACACGAAATTGTGTGGCAAAGCATTTTCAACATCTTGCTTTTAACAGCACGGAGAAAGTCATGTGAAATGACAGAAATATTACTGGAAGCCCACTGGTGGTCCATTCTATAAGACAATCCCTCAGTGGCGGTACAGATGTGCACTTATGAAATATGCTACCCGTTAGGTTAAAGAAATCAAAGTAAACTTCAAAAAATTAATAACCTTGTCGAGTCATTAGATTATATCGATGCAGGAATGTGAAAGAGTGCAATGCCCTCTCCGGGACCTCCTGAATATACGTTAAACGTGCTTCCATTACACCACGAAGGCACGCGGAAAGGAGGAACAAAATACCTTATCACTTATTCAGTTAAAATTTAAACTCTTCTAATGACAGCGACCGAAATGAGTCAGCTAAAATATGAAACTATGAAATATCCTCTAATGGTTACTTTTAAGAGGTTTCTAGCCTCGAAACAGCATTTTACGTTGAATAAATATAAACGGAATATCACTTTTCATGTTGTTCCACCAAATATTATCGTTCTGTATTAAAGAAATTAAATAATGAAGAACCTGCATGAAAGTATGTATGTTTCTCTCATTGGAAAAATTGCGGTACCTAGAGCCATCCAATTTTGAATAACGCAGACCTCCTACCCCTCGATCATGGGCACCTGAAGTCTGAATTTAAATTTCGAATTTTGTATTTTATATTTTATGATTAACAAACTCAACAATTTGAAAGCGAGCAGTGGCTATACCGAATGGGGGGGAAGAATTATCTTAAGCGCGCGAGACTGTGTATCGGAAATTCTAAAGTTATGCTGTTTTTAAATATTTTATGATTTTAATAAAGAATGGAATTTTATGTGGCATAAGTACCAAGAACGTGATATTTAATAAATAAAGTAAGCACACAAAACTTTAATAAATAAAAAGACAAAAAAGAGTTTTGTAAAGTTTTGTACAGAAAAATGTATGCCAACACTTCACACTGCATCGGGAATTCTAAACGTGTGCTGCTTTTAGAATGTTTGTAGTTCTGCTGTTGGCGCCTATATGGCGTTAACTGCGAAGAAAACTATGCTTAATAATAAAGCTAAAACGGTGACAAAAATAACAATAAAAAGGTTAGTAGAAATGAGTATAATAGCAGACTGATGATCGTGAGATCAGCGAGAGCGTAAAAAACCTTAACAAATCCCTTTAGGCTTTTCAGATTTAACCCTCCCCCCCGTTATACAGAGGCTGTTCGCACATTTTTTAGACGATTTTGGTAAGCGGTAATAAAAAATCCTCTGCTGCAAAAGAAGTAATTGCAATTCTACTATGTTTTTAGAAGTCAAAATGATCGTCTGTGGCCTGAAAGTTTTGTTTTTATTCAAAATGGCGAATTTAACAAAGCAGTGGTTCGAAGGCTACATTGACGCTCTTTCCGAAGAGAAATATGCATACTCCGTTATCCAAAAACGATGTGAGACTCACGGTTTTGTGATATCTAAAGCGTCGATAGGTCATATCATCGACAAGAAAGGAAAAAAAACGTCAAATTGGAGCCTCGAGTGGGACAAAAATTCCAAACAAGTATCCGAGGAAAAAACGGACATCTTCGACTATTGCAAAGGTACGTTGTTTAATGTTAAACGAAAATCCCCCTAGTCAAAGGACAGTTGCAAAATCATTAAAATGCTCGGTGTCCACTGTAAACAAAATGATAAACGCCGATTTAAATCTTAAGGAAGCGAAAAAACGCAATGTGCATCGTCTTCTTCCAAAGCATATCGCTCGACGCGGGACACGCTGCAGAATTCTATATGAGAAACACTTACCCGAAGAAAAATGGAAAACAGTTGTCACAATAGATGAAGCGTGGGTGTATTTAAATGATTGTAACAAAAAAAGAGCCATTTATTATCATAAAAGGGAAGAAAAAATTTAAGTATATGGTTCAAAGAATCGAAAGAAAGTTTTTCTAAGGGATTCATGCTTGTTGTTGGTTTTTCTTATAACGGCAAGTTAAAAATAAAGAAAGTGCAAAAACTGTCAAGATTAATTCCAAATAGTATCGGGAACATATTTTATCGCCCATTTTTCTGAATGAAATACCATCGCTTTACCCACAGTGCCATCCATCTGTGAGACTCCATCGGGACAAAGCTAGCAGTCACACATCAAAATCCACTGTAAATTTCCTAAAAGAAATAGAACAAAAAACTGGTATCGAAGCCATACCCTTCACCGATATCCCTACTAAATCTCCCGATGTGTCACCTATGGACTTTTGTGCTTTCGAACTTTTAAAAACTGCATACATTATCCAAACGTTGTCCCAAAACTCTAACAGGACTCTGGAAAGCTGTTCGGGAGGAATGGGATAGAATACCTCTTTTGACACTTCAAAAGGCATTATTATCCTGGAAATTGCGGTGTCGAAAGATACTTCGGAATAAGGGATGTCAAATAGAACATCTAAAACACAAGAATTTTATGTAATTTAGTTTTGTGAATACAATATACATCGTCTAAAAAATGTGCGAACAGCCTCTGTAGGACCCCTAAATATAATTGAAAATCTTCTATAGCAAAGTTTCTCAGTCTTTTTCGGAACCGTATGGGTTTCTAATCAGAAATCTGGATGAATATTATATGTAAAGCTATGGCTAATGACTTGTAATTTGTGACTGTTATGTAATGATTCGCTATGAGAGGCGAATATTATTTCGTTAGTTCCGCAAAAAGGAAATGATTGTCAAACTCTAAACTGTCATTTGCTCTAAAATAAATGATGCTATATTTTTAAATTGTTATTTATTACTGTATGAAGATTGTATAACTATACGTTATCACAATGTTTTCTGTTATTCTTTTGCTGATAACACAGACAATCCTGAACTCCATGCACAAGTACCAGCCAAGGTTTCATCTGGTGAGGGCGAACGACATTCTGAAACTTCCATATTCTACGTTCAGGACGTACGTCTTCAAGGAGACAGAATTCATAGCAGTCACAGCGTACCAAAACGAAAAGGTCAGTTTTTTTCACAAACATTTTACTGTATGATTTTCTTCTTATTTTAAAGATTTGTTGATTTATTGATTATTTATTTATTGTCGAATATCTATTGAAATTATTTTGGACGAAAATTAAGTGAGATTTCTTCTAGACTTTTGTTACAGAGTTGTAGTGGTACTTATTAGATAAGATACTTATTTGATTTTTTAAAAATTCCGTTTTCAACTGTAATTAAGAGTTTTCTAGTTCTATGTCTGGTCTAAAAACTGAAATAACAATGGCAGTCATGAGAATTAACATGCAACAGTTGCTTTTAATTACCTTGGCTGGAATGTTAATAATGGCAAGTCATGTAGCATAAAATTACACCAGAACTGTAAAAGACATATAACGAATTTTCAGTCTAAAGTTTAACAGACGACACCAACTTGTGGGTATAGAAGCTAATAGCGTTGGCTTTAAATCGAAGATAATGAATGAACATTTAAGTAGTATGCAAGCTGGCTGTGACCGAAGTAGGCGCAAACAAGCTTAAACACACGAATAAGTCAACGTCGCAGAATACTAATCGAGAGAATAAAGTTAGCAACGTTGGCCTTCAAGCAGGCAGAACAAGCTTTGGTTTCATTCTTCGAAACCTTCCTTTAATATTCCCTAATTCTATCTTATTTGAATATCGCGCGAGCTAGAAATTTACATTCTGGCAGGAAAATGAAAACGAGGCTGATTGCAAACGATACAGAAATCTCAGTACACTTCCCGTAAAGCTTATTCAGTTGATAGTCAAATGGAGCAGTCTGCTGCTTGAAGAATCTGAGGAACATTTTGGAAGGAAATACTACAATCTATGGAACATTTTGGATGTGAAATACTAAAAAGTAGTTCATTATCAAATCATGGTTACAAGTGCTTAAGTAAGGATGATAAGATATATCCCATTCTATAGAGTAGAGTATTGTTTAGCAAAGGAATTCTATAGAATTGTGGTGTCAGAAGCTGTTTGAAGCATAGACGACATAGGCCTAGAGTGGTAGCGAAGTTGTTCTCATAAGCAAGATCAGAATAAAGATATACTTAGTTTTGAAGTTTTAATATGCTTAATTTATACAGAGCACAAGCTATACTGATATAATTACTGCGTTGAAAAGCGGATTCTGTCCTGAGTGTCGGCGAACACTTTCGGCCTTCCCTGCATCATTTTAACAAACAATAGCCGTAGGTTAAATTCAAGAAATGAACAATAGTACTGAATACGAACGGTCTGTCCCTGAGGCGCAGTATATTTTAGGCTAACGCGATCGCATCTGTGCGTGATAATCACCGTCACTTTTACAATGCTGACATTCTGATGAACTTTTGATTTTCATGACGACTCCTTATGATGTCACTTGTTCGACTGACATTTCAGTTTTGGTTCGTACCATCAAACCCACATGTCATACAGCCTAATGATATGCTTAATAAATCTTTTCTTTAGCTCTCATAACGTCTATATGGGTTTGAGCAGCGTATCATATCGCCGCATATTTAGAGTGCCCCCATGCCACACAGTAAAACATCCATGCTGTCTACCGGATTCAAACCCAGTCCTTTCGGTACGGCAGTCGGCGTCTCTAACCACTATCTCGGCTGGGCAGTATCTACATTTGTAATTTAAATGTGATGCATTAATACAGATGTCTAGCAATAATCAGAAATTTTTAACTGCGTAATATTTTAAAATATTTCTTGGGCTTGAACTCATTTTGTCTAACGAAAACATTTAAATAATATTCATAAATATAGATGAAAAATCTAATCAATCAAAAGGTACCAAGTCGCTTTCTAATTATTTGCACGTTCTATTAACCGATTCCCTTGCCTCAGCTTTGTTCCGGCTGTGCCCGTGACTATCGAAAGGAGATGTGAACTCAACGATTTCCAGTAACCCAAGGAAGTATGCAAGATTTGCTTTGAAAATGTACATTTTACGTGTTTACTTATATCAGCTCCAGCAACTGTGCAGATAAGGAACTGCAGTTCTGGGCGTGTTTAAATTACGAGTATATTTCTTCTATGTTACGGACTATTATCATTTTGCGTGCATTTTGAAACTTAAGAAATTTACAGCATTGCTCCCCTTTTATTTCGCCTTGAATCAAAAGTGGATGGATGAAATCCCGAATAGGACCGTAGTCTATTTATTTATTTATTTATTTATTCATACAAGCTTGTTGTTCGGATGAAAGCAGTTTTCGCTACAAAAGAGAGAACTGTTAAAAGGAATCGGAAGAAAAAAGGCATCAATCGCTTTAAAATTAGTTTTTCGATGGCCTATTTTCATTGAAATTTGATTCATTTGCTGGTTTAAATTCTTGAGAAAAATGACTGATTTAATTTATACTTCTGAAGTTATATATTATTATTAAAGAATTCCATTTTTTGTACTTTTACGGTGGTGATGCATGAATTTGGTAACGCATAAAAGATTTTTAATCAAGATTCTTAATCGTATCCTTATATGCGTCATTACCTGTCATAGTAAATTACAATGCTTTTAATGTAAGAGGAACATTAATGAAAATTGGTTGGTTTACCTATCATGTAAAAGTGGATTTCCTCTATTTTTAATGGCTCAGTAACTTCATTCCATGAAACGTTTCTTTGTCGTTGTAACCCACTAAACGACTGTATTTGAATTGATGGTTTTATTGAAATTTCTATCCCTTATCCGTAAGTAATGTTTCCACGAATGCTGTCTCAGATTTGCCTTAAATTTTATAACATCGGAAAATGTTGCATTTTAAAATTTGGCTTCTATATGGCTTTTGGATTTGAAATGCAGTGAATCCTCTTCGGATGACTCACTTGTGTAGACAAATACCTCTGAAAATAACAAGTTCTGTTGAGGACGTAAACAAATATGGGTATTAGTAATCGTCATCTCATTCTCAAATACAACAGCTCTCTAATCTGACTGAGACCATCAAGTGTGCATTACACTGGTTACTAAAATGTCGGATTTTGATATCAAAATAATGCTACACTTATACCATAATAATGTACATTAATATGATAAAAGTAATTTCCGATCATACACATGAGACAGCAATAAAGAGCTAAAGCTTTCGCCAAGCGCGCATTTGCGTTCGTAGTTTACACCGATCTCTTGCGCCGGGCACTCAAAGGGCTAAGGGAAGGGATGTTTTCGTGGAGGACGTTTTAATGTATGTACCTTTCTACCACCGTCCGTTCAATTAAGAACACTCGGGGATAAACGTCACCCGTCAAGCGGTAACAATTACACACCTGCTGGGCCCAAGGTCCCACGTCCTCGAAACACCAACAATTTTAAACAGCTCCCTCTGCTAAACGCTAAACGCTTAGCCAACCCACCGCTAAACACGAACCAGTCAACACCACCGTCTCGGCTGGACCGAGACCACGGTGGGTTGGGCGATGATAACTTGGAGCGATGACTGGCCGTTGATTAAGGCTACCTGCCAGCACTACACGGGATGCCCCTCTCCTTAGGCTTTCCATGGAATACCAAGGACAGCAGTGACCAGACTGTCAATGGTCCAGTTTGCTATTTGGCTACCAATACCCTGGTGGAGGGAACTAACACCACCCCGCCCATGAAGAGCAAGTATAGACTTACTCCATGGACCATCGGGAACCGCCAAGTTCATAAATTTTATACCCCCGTGGCCGAGACTGCCTAGGTACAGATCCTAGCCAGTAGCCTCGCATAGTACTCTTTGTACCTGTTCTGCCAACTAAATGGCACTCCAGGGACTGATACACAATATCAGTCAGCCACCCACTAAGGCTGGAAAAACTACTCTGCCGAGTTCAGGAGCCCACATCTCCGAGAACCTCAGCCATTTTAACGAACTCATTCTACCCACCGCTAAACTGGCCGCCTAAGACCACCGTCCCAGAGGTCAGAGACCATGGCGGGGTGGGAGATGACAACTTGGAGGATGACTGGCCGTTGATTGAGGCTAACTGCCATCACTACACGGGATGCCCCTCTCCTTAGGCTTTACGTGGAATACCAAAGACAGCAGTGACCAGACTCTCAATGGTCCAGTTTGCTATTTGGCTACCAGAACCCTGGTGGAGGGGACTAACACCACCGGACCCATGAAGAGCAAGTATAGACTTACCCCATGGACCATCGGGAACCGCCAAGTTCATAAATTTTATACCCCCGTGGCCGAGACTGCCTAGGTACAGATCCTAGCCAGTAGCCTCGCATAATACTCTGCGTCGACCTGCGGGGGGGAGGACGTTTTAAAGGAAACTGACTCGTATAACCTTCATACATGCAGAAAACCTCAAAAACCAGCCATGCAGCTAAGCTATATGCCTGGGTTCGATCGCAGGGCGACCAGTATTTAGCAATCTTTGACCACTTGGCTATTGGTATGTTACCGAAAAGGATGGCAATACGACATGATGAAGCGATTTTTTCTAGCTTGATTTTTAGATATTTAAAAATTTAACGTTGGAACAATTTTTCGTACGTTCTCTCTTTTCATTTAATGAAACTGTAATTGTTATAATTTTACTGTTTGCTTCGTTGAATAGAGCAGGAAAAAAAAGGTTAAAATCAAGTTTGTATAAAATTTTAGTGTAATTTCTGATTCGGAGCAAAATTTCTGGATTCTTCGGCCATTTTACGTAATGAATTGTTAGAAATAAAGAGTGATTATTCGTTGTTGAACAAATAATTTCATTTAACAATAAAAGTAATTTTAATAAAACTCATAAAATCATTAACGAATTAAAGAAAAATAAACGAGAAATTAAATAATTCTCTTTACAAAATTCATCTGCAATTTTATATCACGATTAACAAAGTGTCGGGCGACTTGACAAACTTATTAACGTAATGACTTGTATGTATTTATTAATCGATCAATAGATTTCGTTATTTAGGCTCACATGCTTTTATTATTGATATAAAATTGTAGATGAGTTTTGTAAAGCGTTTTATATATTATAGCCTTATTTTATAAAACGTTTTATTCATTTAATTATTTTTTATCATTACAATGCTACTGCAAGCAATCATCATTATTATGTTACTTCAGACAATCAGTGGCATCCGTTTCAAAGTTGGCAGTTCCAACGTCTTTGCATCACTTTCTTTAAAAAAAAAAAGCTTTTTTTTTAGTATTAGATTCAGTAAATTATTTACGAATCATAAAGCAGAAATTTCAAGATTAGAAAACACAACTAAAAATTACTAAAACTATTACCCCATTTCTGTCTAGAAACACAACTGAAAATTACTAAAACTCTTACCCCATTTTTGTCTAAAAACACAACTGAAAATTACTAAAATTATTACCTCATTTCTGTCTAGAAACACAACTGAAAATAACTAAAACTATTACCCCCATTTCTGTCTAGAAACACAACTGAAAATTACTAAAGCTATTACCCCATTTCTGTCTAGAAACACAACTGAAAATTACTAAAGCTATTACCCCATTTCTGTGTTGAAACACAACTGAAAGTTACTTTAACTATTTCACCATTTCTGTCTAGAAACATAACTGAAAATTACTAAAACTATTATCTCATTTCTGTCTGGAAACAACAAAAATTACTTTAATTATTACCCCATTTCTGTCTAGAAACACAACTAAAATTACTAAAACTATTACCCCATTTCTGTCTGGAAACAACAATTGAAAATTAGTGAAGCTGTTTCCGCTATTCTGCCATAAAGGGGAATGGTAGATTTGAGATTAATTTCATTTATAATTCGTCTTCCGATTCATTTATATTGCCATCATTGAAAGCAGAGACCTTGTTATAACTTGCTATAAAGGGGTAATAATATAAATTATTTTATTGCTCATTTAACACATTATAGTTTTTTAATGATGGCAGCGTGTAGTAGTTCCTCGTTATTCATTCCGCACAAGGTGGAACGGGTTCAGAAATGCATTAAAAATGTCTGATTTTTCCGAATCTAGGAACAAAAACTACGCTGTTGAAAAAAGTCTGAAATTTAAGAGAATTAATAAACTGCTAGTAAACATAAGTTCCGAGTCGTTAATTTAAATCTGTTGTGAGAATGAGTAATGTTAACTCACTACTTGCGTTTTTTCAAGCTTAAATTATAAATTCTTAATCCTGTGAGTTTTTTGACTAAGCTGTAAAATCCTTAATCCTGCTAGTGAACTTTCAATAAACTCATAAAACAAGCATTATTGACTCTCTTTCTGTTTGACTGGTCAAGAGTGACCCTTCCATAACCAGTGCTGTATGAAAAGTAAAATAGAGATAAATCTTGAAAACGTTGTAAAATATTTTTCCTCATGTGTAAAATTCGGGCAATAAAATAAATTACTAGTTGTATACAGTGAGTGAACGTAAATATTATAATTCAAATATTTATTAAATAGCTGTGTAGAGGTTCCCTTAGTTCACTAACCAGTTATTTTAATTTTGGTATTTTTTCTGACTTCTCTTATTTTCCCTCGCATTTCCTCGCCAGGATGCAAATTAAGTTGGTAAACGAGGGTTAAACGAAAAGTTTAGACAGAGCGTGATTTCGAGTGTAGCGCAAGCTTGTTAGTTTGTCCTAGCGGCTACGCATTCTGGCCAACTAGTCAACTTTTAAAATTAAATTGTGTAGTTAACACAGCCTCTTTGCTTTAGAATTTATTGTTAAATTATTTTTTAAGTTCTCGCCGCAAGTAGTCAGTGTCAGCACGAAGTCCGTGCCTTTCTGTTAAAGAGTTGTGATAGGTTAAAAAGGCTTTTTACATCCTTTCCCGAAAAATGCTAGCACAGAGTTGTCTGGCAACCACAATTATTGTGTTGTGTTACTCATCACGGTTGTGCGAGAAGTTGCTAGGTTGAACTTTGAGATCTAGATACTTTGCATGGTAGCTACGATAACAAGATCTTAATAGCTGTACTTGCTAAAAATTATCTCTTCAAAATGTTGTTAAATATTATTCAGGCAGAATATTTTAAAATGACATTCTTTTTATTTAGAATTATTTATTGGGCGTTCATTGTAGTTGTAAAATTATAACCTGTCTCCTCTTAAGGTTCGGGGCGTATTTTTTTTTTTTTTTGGAAAAAAA
>KK115740.1:12114-94086 GCA_000611955.2 Stegodyphus mimosarum
ATAATGAAAAGCCCCAGTTTAAAGCGCTTCAGATTTCTGCAGTGAGTGGCGGCAATAACGGAATTTTCATCATGGGACAAATCAATGGAATTCCTTGTAACATGACGATCGACACGGGAGCCAATGTTACCATCATTCGAAAAGATTTGGCTCAACAACTCGAAGGTAAACTTATCTGGACGCCGCCCTGCGTTACCCTCCAGACTGTGTCCGGCAACAAGATCAATATAGAAGGGAAATTAAACGTTAACATCACGTTTGGACGTGCCGCTTACCATCACACAGCATATGTAGCAGAAATTACAGACCCTTGCATACTTGGATTGGACTTTTTAAGAAAATACAACTTTTCCTTGGACTTTAAAAATAACGAACTGCATTCTGCCTCTGAATGATTGTTCTACTGATAATTAAAAAGCTTATAAAAGCCGAGGTGAAACAGCTGATCTCAGTTAGTTGTTGTTGCTGCTGTTATACGTGTAGTTTCATAAAAATGAGATATTAGTAAATACACTCACGTTTGTGAAAATTGCAACACCAAGAAGGAATCGTCATAATTGAATGCAATTTAATACACAGTTGAGTGGTAGTGGTACAAATAAATAAATAAATGTTCAAAGCAAACAAACAAGAACAAGAGATCAGAATCAGTATTTTGTGTGGCCACCACGCGCCGCAATAAGTGCTGCTACACGACGTGGCATGGAGTCAAACAAAGTTTGAATGTCTGACTGAGGAAGAGCATTCCATATCGTTTGTACGCGTACCCAAAGTTCGTCTGCAGACGCAACAGGACGAGGATCACGAGCAAGACGCCGACCAATGACATCCCACACATGTTCAATTGGCGACATATCCGGGGAACACGCAGGCCAAGGAAGAAGCTGTACCTGCTGCGCTGCAAAGAAGGATTTAACAATCCGAGCAGTATGAGGGCGGGCATTGTCCTGTTGAAATACAGCGCCTGGCAAGCTTTGAAGGAAGGGAACAGCTTCGGGCTGTAGAACTTCACGGATATACCGGTTGCTGTTCAGATTGCCCACAATTCGTAGCAATTGAGATCGTCTATGATATGCTATGGCGCCCCAGACCATAACTCCGGGTGTTCGTCCACTGTGGCGTTCGATAATGCACTCCGGAAGGTGGCGTTCACCGGCATAGCGTCTGACACGAATGCGGCCATCATGGTACCACAAATTAAAGCGGGATTCGTCAGAAAACACGACATGCTGCCAATCAGCACGCCAGTCTCTATGCTGATTGGCCCATTGTAGCCGCAGGCGGCGATGGTCGTGCGTTAGGGGGATCCTGTATAAAGGAGTCCGTGCGCGCAGTCCACACTGCAGCAGACGTCTACGAATTGATGAAGCACACAATGAAACACCTGTAGCTATTGACCACAGTGCTGCCAATTGTCTAGAGGAAGCTGTACGGTCCGTCCGCGCCATGCGGACCAGGTGTCTATCATCGCGAGCTGACGTCACATTTCGGGGTCCACTCCCGGATTTCCGAGTTGTCCGACACTCGTCCGTCCACTGCTTCCAAACGCGCATCACTGTGCTGCTGTTACGCTGCACACGAGAGGCTACTGCACGATACGACAATCCAGCTTCACGAAGGCCGATGATTCTCCCTCGTTCAAACTCTGTAAGTTGTTCAAATCTCGCTCTCTTTCGTCGACGAGGCATAAGTACAGATTGAGTTAACGTTTACCACTAGCAGATAACCACCGATAACCATACACGCCTCGCTACAGCCGTCTATTTATTCGGATCCATCAGCCGTTCAGAGGGCGCTGCTCAGCATACGCATGCGCTACGGATTTGCAATTCTAATCATTTGCATATCATGCGCTACTTTGCATTTCCTGAAAATTTCAGCTCACTCGCGTAAGTCCTTCATGGTGTTGCAATTTTCACAAACGTGAGTGTACATACAAAACTGAATTAACATTGAGGAGCTAAAATTTTGACAGCTATTTGTTTAAAAGCTACTCGTGCGATTTTTACAAAACTGGGAGTTTGCCAGAATTTGAGTCGTAGAATCGAAATATGGAAAAAAATTGGCATGTCATTTCAGAAAAAGTTTAATTTTGTGTCAAAATACCTATATTTGAACAATGCTATATATAAATCTTATACATATCTTAAGTCGCATTTTCGAGACATGAAAAACGCAGTTCGAATTTCGTCAATTGGCTCAGTAAAATAGGAGATATAGAACTGACTTTTTTTTTGGTGCAGTGCAGTGCAGTGCACATTCACTTACCTTTCTCAGCATCACAGATACATAGCGACAGCTTATCTAACGGAATACATGTAGAAAAATGGCAAGAACACACACAGTGGGAAAAAACACGCGATTGATAACTACCACATAAGAACATTTAAACGGCAAATGAATTAACTGCTAGAATTAACAAGTAAAAATTCAAAAAAAAAAAAAAATCTGCTGGGAAATATTTTTTAACTGCAGGTACATTTTTGAAAGTACAAATTATAGTCTGCTACTTGACAATTGTGTTTTCATGCAAAATGGTGCTTTTAAAGAGGCAATAAATATGCTCTTTCCAAAGAAATTTATTCATATATAGTTATTAAAAAACACTCTGAAAGCCATGGTTTTTCCATATCTAAAGCTACGATAGGTAATATTATCAACAAGAAATTAATATATATACATATATATAAAATTCTGAAAGTTTCCAGATTTTACATTACGCCCAAAGGGGCTTTTCTTTATCGTTTTGTGTGTGACCTTTATTTATTAAATATCATGTTCTTGATGCTTAAACCGTAAAATTCAGTTCAACAGTAATATTGCAAAATAATTTTAAAATGAGCATATCTTTAGAATTTACGATACACTATCTCGTGGGCTGGAGATAAAAATGTTCTTTTTCCTGTACAGTATTTCCATTGTTCGATTGGAAATCGAGTTTGTTAATCAAAAATTCATTAAAAGTTTTACAAAATATGAAATAGATAAAAAAAAACAAATTCCAAATTCGGGCTTCCGGATGCCCATATTCGGGTGGAAACGTACGTTATTCAAAATTTGATGGCTTTAGGTTCCATTGTTTTATCACAATGCAAGAAACATACATACACTTATGCAGATTCTTCATTATTTAATTTCTTTAAATATAATACAGGGCCCTAATATTTGGTGGCAACAATTTAAAAAGTGAATCAAAATATCAAGTTAGTCATGTTGGCATGTTTATTGCCCATTCAAAAAAGTTGCCAAGCAGTGGGCTTTGAGCCCATTTTTCTTCCGCTAATGAAAATTTTCTCTTTTAAATTACATTGATGTTTTACTGCAAATATTTATCATGCTTACTATTTTCGATCTACCATTAACTAAGCTGTAAGTTTTACATGAAAAAGGTATTGGTACTTACATATTATCAAAACCACCTTAGTGAGCTTTGCAAAATTTACATGGAAAAAAAAAAAGAGCATTACTTTTACAGTAAAAAATATACATTACATACATATTCTACATTTCAGCTATGCATTTATTCCACAAGACAATCAGTAAACCCAATTAGAAATGGGTTTTAGTTTTTGCTGCGGTGGAAATTTTGTAGCAATCGTTCTGAGAAAGAATTCAAAGTATGGTTCCTTTAACGATTTTGTGGTAAAATAATGTATTCCTGCAGAAATTTTGCCTCTTTTTTCTATTATAGGAAAATTCTGCAAAAAAAAAAAATTTTTTTTAAATCATGTTTAAGACAAAAATAACCATAGTTTTTCTATAAAAACTGTTGGACAAACAAAAAAGTACAACAAAAAGAACACATACGAAAATGGAAGCTGAACATTTGTTACACACTTGGTTGCCTGGAATAATTTTATGCGCACAGTTACCACAGTTTGGTGTTCTGAAGCTTTAGTGATTTCTACTAAGGTGGTTTCCATGCATAAGTACAAAGGTATTTTACCAAAAGGAGTTTGTGAAAATGGCCTAATATGCAATTAAATGTTGGAAAAGAAACCAATTGCCTTTGCAATGTCAACAGCTATGAAAAGAAAAAAAAGTCTTTGTGCTTAGAATTTGTTTATTGGATCCCAAATATCCTTTGTTGTGACACTGAAGGGATCAACAAAAAGGCAAAACATAGAAGTAGTGGCTCACTATCACTTGCAATCCTATTTGGCAGAGTTCATTATCAGGCACCAAGTCAACCATGATATAGTGTTTGAAGCCCAATTAGCAGAAACTGCTAAACTGTGGCGACTAAATTATAAATTTGAAACTTAAAAATTTATGATTTTGTTTGAAAATAACAAGCATAGTGAATATTTTCAATGAAAATCCACTATACTGACAGACAGCAATTGCATTTGCTTCTCACACATGTCCAAATCAATAACCATTTGTTTCTTCAAATGTCTTCATTCATATTTCACAAACAAGAAGTTTCTCTCGTATATGATAAAGCAAATGTCTGTTTAAATGACCCTTTCAACTAAATGCAGAAATGTTGGAGATCAACATTTCTCGCCAAGGTTGCTGCAGAAGGTAAATAACATATCTTCTTTTGGAGCATTCTCAACATTTAGGTTAATTATATCGAAAGTACACTTTTGATGAGAATAAAACAAATTCAATTTGCAATGTCATAAAACAATACACTTCTGATCTTAGTATTGTTAATAAAATATTGTAGAATATGCAATCTAGCATAAAGGAATCAAATATGGAGACGGATGAAGGTAAAGCAAAACCTATGAAGGTTGATTGTGAACTAAACCATTTCAATCAGCCTAGGCACATGCATCTTTAAACCTCTTTTTCATAATAATATTTTTTTAATATGAATTGAATCTAATAAATAATTTTTTTTTATTTCTTTTCATAATAATATTTTTTAATATGAATTATGAATATCTTGCAAAAATGAAATGCCTTATATCAAAGAAACAATTATTTACTTTGATCAAATGAGAATTTACATATCTCATAGAGTCAGGAGTAAGCTGCATGACACCTCTCTACAAATCCTAAATTCTGCCTCTCTCAATTCTAAGAATTTTCGTGCCCCTGAATTCTGTCATCCAGAGCAGTCGATCAGCCTCAGTAATGCTGTCTTGAAAGATGAGGTCTGAGTACATGAGGGGAAATGGTCAGTGACATCACGATCAGAACACCGACGTGATGACTGAGAAGCACAGAAAAGTGTCTCCCAGAAGTTCAAACCAATAATGCTGCAGCAATGAAGCTATAATTATCGCATTTTTACTACTTTCTGTGTAGATTTATATTCTGCCTTGTGATCTGTAAATTCTTATTCTGCCTGATCCTAATTTTAAATTTAAATTTTAGAAATCTTATGGAAAACTGATCAGAAATTATGATCAACTAAAATAATTTGTCCTCCTTGGACAATTACATCTAAAGCAATGTGTGAGCAATAACAAAGAAATAAATTGCAAGAATAAATATTAAACAATAATTTGAATTAAAGATAAGGCATTTTACTATAAGAAATAATCATGAAAATTGCCTTGAACAGAATGTTTACTTCCTTTATGAGGTATATTTTTCACTCATATTTCGAGGAGATGTGAGAAAGAATTTTATCTCCGAAGCATAACATCAAATGCAAAAATTTTTAGATTCATTAAATATAAAATGTCTTGAACAGGAAATATGTTACAAAAGTCTGTTCTAAATTTAGATTTTTAATTGAAGATGATTGAAGAAACTGATCAAACTCTTACTAAATCATAAAACTCGACTATGTATGAAACAAAATAAATTTCGTACTTCAAAGGATTTGTACACGCAAAATGAAAAAAGAAAATTTGACATTGCATATTAATTCGCACAAGACATAAAATGTGTTCTAAATCACATATAGATATTATTTTTATTGTCTTACTTTTGAAAATAAATCTTTCTTTTTATGTAAATTAGATTTAGAATTTCGGAAGAATTTCAACAGGCTGGTCTACTTGAAATGAATGGTACACGTCTAACAAATTTACATTAAAATAATGCATCATGTTTATTATATTCTTATAAGTGCTTGTGGCTATATATCAGTTAAAATTCATAGTTTTACTTCTTGAAGATCATTAATCCTTCTTTTTAATTTAGATGTTTTCTGATTAAATTCGCATTTCAGAAAAGTTAATCTTCAAGGTTAAATCAATAAAACTTAATCAAAGAATTCAATAATTAAATTTTGGAAAACTGATTAAAACATTTAATTATAATGAATACAAATGTTATGCATTGTGAGCAAAGGATTATAAATATCTAAGGTAATGATATCTGTTTTCTACTGACATTTAGTTCTTCATGCATTTTTTATAACTTAAAACAAAGAAACAAGGTAGAATGTTTATAAAATGCAATTTCATTATAAAACTGTATTTTGAAATAACCATTTACTGCATAAATATTTGTGTCAGAAGCTCTGAAGTTTTTAAATTCTATGTGAAGAGTCTAAATTTTAATTATGTTTCTTATGAAAGTTTATTCAAACTGCTCAACAAATTTATATCGATAAAAAGTGTTCTGCACAATTTTAACTAAATAAAAATTACAGAATGATTGCTTGTTAGCTTCTGATAATTCGAAATACAGTTAATTATCGAAAATCCACCGACCTGAAATCTGCATAGCTTCTCAAAATATAAACAATCAATTTAGAGGATCCAGAAACTGCAACATGGAGAGTGAAATACCGAAGAAACAATATTTATCCAATAATGACGTCATAATTACCGAATAATAATGATTCTGTGTTAGTGGCAGAAAAAAATCTCAGCCCAGAAGAGGTTTAGGGTTTTCTTCCTCAAAGGATCGTTAGTGCTTCCGCAGCGGATCCGTTGGCGGCTGTGCGTATTTACTCGCCAAGCTCGCCGGCTAATGGCCATGATTTTAGCGGTGTACAGTTAGTTCACTTTGATTACATTTAAAGCATATAAATTAAAGGTACATATTAAAGGCTTATAAATTAAAGTTAGCAGAAAAAGACATAACATTAATAGGTTAAACATGATACAGCATATAAATTAAAGTGTATATAGTAATACTTAGCAATACTTCATATTTCTTTTATTAAATTTGTATGACCCTGAAAAGGGCCTTTTTTTAACTGTGCACTTACGGAAATTGCCGGAGACTTGTCTTTTTCATTAAGAATTCTCATAAAGTGTCTTTTCCATTAAGTATTCGATATCCTCAAAATTGTATCTAATAGTGAGTGCTACTGTACATATAATAGATTAATGGATTCATTACTAAATAATACATTGAAAACATTCATTTTACACAAGCAATTTTTTCAAATGCAAAGTTGTTTTTTGAATTTACTTGTTGATAGCTTAAAGCATTTTATTTTGAAACAACGGCCTTTTTCATAATAAATTTGGCAATGCCATGAATCTTCAATCATATTCAAATTCTTTAGACTAGCATTGTAAATAAAACTGGAATATTATACATTTTATCTTTCAAGAGTCATTCAAACTTTGATTATTACACAAAGCAATGGTTTACTAACTTTGATGACTCTGGGAATACATAAACTATTTTGTCGTCTCAGAGAACTAGTAATACTTTTTATTTCATTGTAGTCATCTATTGTATATAAACACTAAAAAGTATTCTCTGAAAAGTAATTGTCAAAATACATAAAAAATATATCAAAATTTTAAGCATGAAAACTGATTTAATACTTCTAAACAGCCGTGTTATCAATTATCATCATCACACCCGCCGTATTTTCACCACCTCATCCTGTACTGACGCACCACTAGCTAGCGGCAAAACACAGCCAGGGACAAAAGAATTCCACGGGTTACCAATTTTGAACCATTATCGCCATTTTTATATTTACCGGATCCTTTGAGGAAGTGCTTCCGAGGTTTATAATATGGATGATGTGTTCAGATGAGCCAACACTAGCATATCAGATAATGGATAATGAAATCATTGGCTCTGTTTTGAACTCGCCACAGCAAGAAAACGATTCCGACACCAACACACAGATAGTGAATTTGATAGGAGTGAGAAAATTTCTTTTAATGAGGGTTTGGAACTTGGTGAAAATTACCCAAAATATTTAGAATAACAGAGCTGTGCCACAGAGCAAGACATTATGACCCTATAGAATTTACACACACACAAGGGGAAAAAAAAAACTTACTCTGGAGCACCCTTAAGTTTTAAAACAAACCTCTATCAAAAAAATGTTTGAAATATATAAAAAAAGATGAAATATTCATTGCTTTATTTATATCCCTTATATTTACATGTCTTTAATGCTTTAAAATATTCCTGTTATCCTTAATATAAATGAATAATATAATAAATAAATAAATATATATAACCTTTTTTTCATTTATTTTTCACTTTTAGTCTGAATATTATGATTTAGCTTTTCCGTCCTGAAATTCACAAAATCCACACAACCTCTGGTCCCAAGCATTGTGGATTTCTGGACTTTTACTGTACTTGTTTTATTTAACACAAACAATTATTTTTAAAATATTTAAGCATTTGTTTAGATTACTGACAAAATATTATATGCTATTTGTTTAATTTATTTATATTTAGATTATTAATTAATTAGAATTATTTATTAATTAAAAACATGCTCCTTTTTTTTTTTTTTTTTTTGAGCAATGAATTATACATTTGCAAAAAAGTTTTCAGTGCCCTTTTGATTGGAATATTTGGTTTGAAAGGAAATGGTTAAAAGAGAAAAATGAAAGAGAAGTAAAAATCAGGCATTAATTTCATTCAAATAATAACAGTAATAAATTATGCAAATCAATGTAAATTCATTCTGAAATTTACAAAATGGATATGAAATAATATAAAACTGCATGCATATATCTCATAATATCACTTCAGTAGAAAGATTTCATCCGTTTACTCAAAAGAAATTTTGTTTATTATTTGTTATTAAGAAAGTGTTTATTAAACATCTAGTAATAATAATCAGCAATGAGAAAAAGTTAGATTTGTATTTATATATCATATTTTCTGTACTTTTCAATGTAATTAAAAAAACTTCGAAAACTTCCCGTCTTCCTGGAAAACAACATAAGATTTAAGTCTTAAAATTTCATTGCAAATTTTACTATAAATTATAAATCATGAATACTGAATAAAATAAATAGGAAATAAGCAGGAGTTAAGTAAATAAACACACAAAAGAAGGTATGAAAAGGAGCAGAGCCATAAACAACCGGTCTTCTGCTGCGACGTCACGCTGTCGTGCTCAGGCCTTGTGTAGGTATCGAGATGTTGGCTTCAGTCTCACATGGTTTCTTTGCTCCATTTGTAAATAAAAGATTTTTATTAGCATTTCCTCAAAAGACAGGTTTCTCTTGTGAGCACACAAAGGTGTTTCTCCAGATTCTTTTTACACACATAACATGAGATAATTTTCTCCAACATAGATATGCATACTTAAATCATCCTGAACTATAAACTTCTATACACCTTACACACAGGGTTTCTCTATTGTGTGATTTGGAAGCAATTCTGCAATTAATCCGGTAAATATAAACACCGCCAAAAATTGCAATAATAATTCAAAACTGGTAACCTGGTGAATTCATTTGTCGGAGGTAACAACCTGGCTCTTAGAGATTGTGTTCTTGTCTGTCGGGGTCTCCATTTCGCCGCTAGCTAGTGGAGCATCGTTACCGGATGAGGTGGTGAAAATACAGCTGGCGGAGGGGGTTGATAATTGATAACATAGCTGTTTTTATGTGATTCTTAAGACTTTATTTATAGAAATTTTCAGTGTGAGATATAAGTCTTGTTATACTTATCTGTGTTCATGCCATAACAGAAAGTCGATGAGTGAAACTTAAAATGCATAGTATAAATGTCCATGAAATGAGATAAAAAATATCTATGTGAACTCTTTCTCTGCACTGATCACATGATATTCCTTTTTGTTTTAGCTATACAAATACAATATGCAATGCATATTCTATAGATCAAACAAAAAGGAATATATGGTGAAAATGCGCTTTAGCCCACTGCTTGGCGATGTTTTGAAAATCGCCAATTCGGCGCGTTTCTGCGAAACGTCTTTGCAATTAATTGCAACCTTCCCGACACGCTCCGCGAAAACCTATTGTAAACAAAATATAGAATTCTAAAGCATAAATTAGTATGGAAACTGTTGCCACAAAAAAATAATAAAATAATATGCAAAATGAACATTACGATCATTAAAACATTTGTCAGTTAGGTTTAAATTAATTATTTACATTTTATGTTGTAATATTTACACATTTTATGCCGTTACATAACCTTCATGACACGCTCCGCGAAAACGTAACCAAAATGGCATCCAAGAAAGAAGGAATATTTTTTAAAAGGGCATTAAAATTACAAACGATACCATGTACATACCGTTCCGTTTTAACTTAAAAAAAACATCTGAGAATTGCACAATGTAGGCAACGTACACAAATGAACAAAATAAGCTAAAATAACGAAAATAAATTACAAGAAAATACCATGTGCACAGCGTTCCTTTTCAACTTAAAAAAAACTTCAGCGAATTGCACAATGTAGGCAACGTACACAAATCAACAAAATAAGCTAAAATAACGAAAATAAATTACAAGAAAATGCCATGTGCACAGCGTTCCGTTTTAACTTAAAAAAAAAATCAGCGAATTGCACAATGTAGGCAATGTGCACAAATCAACAAAATAACCAGCTTTCATACACCAATCAATCACGTTTCCCTTGCACTTCCAATAAAGTAATAAATGTACATGTACATTCACTCACCTCTCTCAGCATCACAGCTAAATCCATAGCGACTTGGTATTTAGCGAAATATACGTACGAAAATAGCAAACACTCAATAGAAAAACACCGCATTCAAAGAATAAAACGAGAACTGAAATAACTACTCAAATTAACACGTAAGAATTTCGAATAAACCGCTACGTCATCTCACATTACCAATAAAACCGTTCTTTATAAAATAGGAAATACGCATGCGCGAAAGCTACATGTTTCCGTAGCTTCAAAATACCCAGTCAGCCATGTTCGCGGATATACGGAGTTACCCATGTTGGCGCGTTTATTGCTCATTCAAAAACAATCCCTGCCAAGCAGTGGGCTAAAGCGCATTTGGGCCGGAATATATATTTACAATATACATTATGTATTGTAATATCATAAATATATTTTTATAATTTGCTGGGTAGAATAATATATATCTAGATAGCATCTTCAAGCAGGCTGCAGTTGTCCACGGGCCATAGTTTGTCCATCCCTGAACTAGACAGTTAGATTTGACAGAGTGAAACTGTGACTACATTTTCAGAAACTTATTATGTGAAAATTCAAAATAAAATTAGAATCAGAAGATAAATTTAAAAGTAAAGTCAGAAATGAAATGCTGTACATGTATATATTATTAATAATGATTGATAACAAAATAAATATTTTAAGTATTCATATAATAAATATATACAATTCATATAATTATATGTGATTGAAGTGATCTACCTTTGACCATATTTGCCATTTTTATGTTATTAGAGGTAAGAGAGTATATCATCTCAATGTTTTTCAGACCAAACCCCAGATGCTAAACCTCTGGCCCTCCCTATGGTTCTTGTTCGCACAATGAGCACATAAACTTACATAATTTTTCCATAAACTTTTTTTTCAGAGTATTCATTGATTACCCAGCATAGCTTTCCAGTACTAGGAACCGAAATCAGGATTTTTGAGGTTAAAATTGCTGGCTGCACATATCAATTTGGTTTGCCTTGTTTTAATTATAGAAAAGCATGTGAAAAATATCCGCCTAAGAGAAGGAAGGCCTTCGTAGAGGACTTTCTAAGGGAATCTGGTTTTTACATCCATGTAAATATTGAGAACACCACGAAAACAACCATGCAATCGGCTCATTTGTTGAGATTAGAACCGTAATCAAGCTACCAGAATTCAGAGACTGTACCATCGAACATCAGTTGGAAAGTAATGAATCACAGTATGCTTATTGGAGTTACATGCAAGAAAGTTAAATTTTGCCCTTATTGTTTCTTAGATGTGCATAAGTGTCAACAAAAATTAATCTGCCACATTTAAAGTGAATATGTTAGTTTTTATTGTATTACACGCACACATAAAATGAATAAATAAGTCAGAGCAGAATATAATTTTTTACTTGACAAACTTTATTTTTTACGTAGTCAGACAGTTGCAATAGAGTTTCTATTTCAATGTTGTTTAATATTGTTTATTTCATTTATATCACGATAATAAATTTTCAGTCATACTTTTTGTTTAAATATTACGAAATTATGTAATGAAGGTACAACTAATAAAAGTGGCTTTTTTATTTTTTTACAATTTTTCAAAAAACTGCACTGCTAAGAACAGAAATGTTTTGGTATTTTATATTCTTGAAACATATTCAAAGATAGATCTGAATTAAAAAAATTTTTTTTCAATAAATTAATAACTTTGCAATGAAAAGGCTCATTGGTGAAAATGCGCTTTAGCCCACTGCTTGGCGATGTTTTGAAAATTGCCAATTCGGCGCGTTTCTGCGAAACATCTTTGCAATTGCAACCTTCCCGACACGCTCCGCGAAAACCTATTGTAAACAAAACATAGAATTCTAAAGCATAAATTAGTATGGAAACTGTTGCCACAAAAAGATAATAAAATAATATGTAAAACGAACATTATGATCATTAAAATATTTGTCAGTTAGGTTTAATTATTTACATTTTATGTTGTAATACTTACACATTTTATGCCGTTACATAACCTTCCCGACACGCTCCGCGAAAACGTAACCAAAATCGCATCGAAGAAAGAAGGAATTTTTTTTAAAAGGGCATTAAAATTACAAATGATACCATGTACACACCGTTCCGTTTTAACTTAAAAAAAAAAATCTGTGAATTGCACAATGTAGGCAACGTACACAAATGAACAAAATAAGCTAAAATAATGAAAATAAATTGCAAGAAAATGCCATGTGCGCAGCGTTCCTTTTAAACTTAAAAAAAACTTCAGCGAATTGCACAATGTAGGCAACGTACAAACAGTCAGCCATGTTGGCGGATATACGGAGTTACCCATGTTGGCGCGTTTATTGCTCATTCAAAAACAATCGCCGCCAAGCAGTGGGCTAAAGCGCATTCGAACCGGCTCATTATTTCCTATGATTATATGGTTCTGTTTTAAAATAAGTACACATATATCATCTAACTAGCTAATAAACAGTCAATTATGATAAATGCATTCCGAGGATATTTGTTAACTGGCTGTTCTATCCTTTGAAAGGCCCTCTCTGCAACAGGAAATGATGTACTGCGAGCCGGACGGCGTATGGAATAAGGGGTTGATGGGAGCCTAATGTCTAGTCCTTTCATATTATGGTTAATCTGTTTAACTGATTAACATTACGTTTTTTCCTGCTAACTTTAATTTATATGCTTTGAAGATCATGTTTAACCATTTGATATTCTTTGTTTATTTTACTTCCATATGGTAAATGTCTAACTTAACTCTACACCTCTAAAATCATGGCCAATTAGACGTTGGCAACCTTGGCGAGTAAATACGCACCGTCAACAATGGATCTGCTACCAGATTCTCCGAGGAAGAAAACCCGTGTGATTGTACTGCACTGGTGAATAAAGGTTGTTACTAATCAGCTTTATCCTGAAAAAACAAAGAGTTTCTCTACTGTGTAAATGAACAAATAATCATCTGCCTTCAAATTTTTCTGTCAAAAAAACTTCTTACATATACAGCTCTTGAGATTTCTATCCTATGTGGAAAAGTATATTTAAATAATTTTTTAATATAAACAAATTTTTTCATTTTTCATATAAGTTTTGTCTGCTGTGTGAATATGCATATGCTTCTTTAAACTACTCTTCATACGAAATGATTTCTTACATATTTCACAACCATGAGGTTTCTCTTCAGTGTGAATAAGCATATGATTGTTTAAATTATATTTTTCTCTAAAAGGCATCTCACATATGTCACAAACATAAGGTTTCTCTCCTGTATGAATACGCAAATGCCTGTTTAGATGACCCTTATCAATAAATGATTTCCTACATACTTCACACACGTGATGTTTCTCCCCTATGTGTATAAGCATGTGATGGGATAAACCACGCCTTTGTTTAAATGATTTCGTACAAACTTCACACACATAAGGTTTTTCTCCTGTGTGAATAAACATATGATCTTTTAAACTACCCTTACTAAATGACTTCTCACATATTTCACAAACTTCAGGCTTCTTCCCAGTATGAATAAGCATGTGATTTTTCAAAGTATACTTCTGACCAAATGACTTCATACATATTTCACAAACATGAGGTTTCTCTCCTCTATGAATAAGCAAATGCCTGTTTAAATGATGCGATTGACTAAATGATTTCTTACAAACTTCACATACATAAGGTCTCTCCCCTGTGTGAAAACGCAAATGAAACTTTAAACCACTCTTCTTAGCAAATGATTTCCTACATACTTCACATACATGAAGTTTCTCTCCTGTGTGAATAAGCCTGTGATGGCTTAAATTACTTTTAAAATAAAAAGACTTCTTACACACTTCGCACACATGACCTTTCTCTCCTGTGTGAATAACCATATGCCTGTTTAAATAACACTTTCGACTATATGACTTCTTACATATTTCGCACATATGAGGTTTATCTTTTGTGTGAACAATCATATGCTGCTTTAAACTAAGCTCACAATTAAATGACTGCTTACATTCTTTACACACATGAGATTTCTCTTCTACATGAACAAACATATGCTTCTTTAAATCACACTTTTGTCTAAATGATTTGTAACAAACCTCACACTGATGTGGTTTCAACCCTCTGTGAATAAACATGTGTCTGTTTACACTAGCTTTTACTTTAAATGACTGCTTACATATCTCACACATATAAGGCTTTTCTCCTGTATGATGCAGCATATGATTATTTAAATTAGACTTTACACTAAATGACTTCTTACATACTTCACACACATGAGGTTTCTCTCCCGTGTGAATACGCATATGTTGCTTTAAACTAAACTTACGATTAAATGACTTCATACATACTACACACACATAAGACTTTTCTCCTGTGTGAGTGAGCATATGCTTCTTTAAATTACATTTTTGATTACATGACTTCTTACATACTTCACACTTATAAGGTTTCTCTTTTGTATGAATAAACATATGGTTCTTTAACATGCACTTATGTCTAAATGATTTGCTACAAATCTCACACATATTAGGTTTCTCTTCCATATGGGTATCCATATGCTCTTTCAAAATATTACTTTCTTCTAATGATTAGTTACATATGTTCTAGAAAATGAAACTTCTGCACTATATAGACAGCTATAACTGACAGCCTTGATATGTAACTTGCATCATAGTTCATGATATTATTTACACTATGCATAAATGTAAAATGTATCACTTAACAGAAATTTCACCCTAAGTATTTCTTGGCTGACTAACTCTTTCACTGTCTTATGCAAATCCATGTGACATTCTTTATAACTATATCGTTACATATTATCCATGAGACTTATTAGATATGTGATGTATGCAAGCACTGATTTCTAGAAACATTCCATGGAAAATTACACACAAATATGATTCCCTATCCGACATACATACATGTTTAAATATGAAATTATGCAATTTTGTGATATATGTATATACTGATTATATGATGCTTTTTTCTATAGCTCCCAATTAATATTCACAAGCGCCGAACTACTTCCAAATTTCACAGTACACAATCTGAGAAGCACGTTGCAGAAGAGGAAGGAAACTTCATATTAATTTTTAAAAAAAACAGTTTATCAGCTTGAAGGCGCATATGACACGAATAAAAAACATTTTAGATACAGAACAGTGTCCGCCGTCTTACCAAAATGCTGGGATCTGCATATATATTAACCAATAAGGAATATGTTTGGTAAAGTGTTCGCTGTTTTAAGGCTTAGAAGATAAGTTGCCGTCATTTTTAGGTCTTCTACTCATAAACCACACTTCCGAACGAAGAAGCTCGTAATTAAACAGTCGCCTCATTGTTATAAAACAGTCACTTGCACAGAAAACTGCACTGGCGCTGATTATTTAGAGAAAGAAATTTAGTTAGCAGATGAAAAAAAAAAAAAGACTAAACATAGCATTCTTCGACATATCTGTCCCCATGTATAAAGCAAAATATAAAACCTAAACATTAAAATAATAATACATTCTTAACATCCTCGCACCTTTTCTTATAAAGTGTAAGCAAAAATATTTGTTTATTAACGATTATAAATTATAATCAAGCATAAATTACCATTTTAAGCTATTTTAAGTTACCACTAGTTAAAAAAAAAAAATGTAATTTTGCCGAACCTAGCCTATGAGCCTCATAATTGAACACTTCCTTGATTCAATGCGATTATCTTACTGTGTCCCATGTAGGCAGAAAGACTCTGCGATTGCAAAACAATACAGTCAATTTTTTTTTTCAATTTTGAAGTAAGAAGTGAGATGTATGTTAAAAATTAAACGGCTTTTCTGTCGCAAAATACTTCTCAACTTGTATTCCGTGAAATAGAGAAACCATAGGAGAAACTATGTAGCAATTTTAAATAAGTAACTTCTTCGAACTATGAAACGCTGCCTAAGAAATATAGAAGCAAAACTGCATGCAATCAGAATGCATCATATAAGACAAATTCGCTTAAATTAATATATATTCTTAAGTATGAATTAAAATTTGTCTGAACTGTAACAAATTGAGTTTTACTGAAGAGTTCCTGGAAATCAGGTCATCCTTATTTGGCACATTAGATAAGTCTTATGCAAAATATATATTTATATTTTTATCAAGGTAATCATGTGTGTATCTGCGTGGGACAATGGAAACAGTGTGAAGTACCTCGTATTTTATTTGGTAAAATTTCCGTCAACAAACCCATTTTACATCTATGGAGACTATAAGCATCATCCTGAACTATGTAACAAGGAGTATGATAACAAAACTTATAATTATGTATATAGTGATGAAACTCATGTCTAATGAGATATAAACAATCATTTAAAAGAAGCAGGGTTTTACTGCGAACTTATGGATACCCATACAGGAGAGAAAACTCATGTGTGTGAGGAATGTCATCAATCATTCCGACAAAAGGCTAATTTAAACAAGCATATGTTCATTCACACAGGAGAGAAACCTCATGCATGTGAAGTATGTAAGAAGTCATTTAGTCAGAAGGGTAGTTTATACATGCATATGCTTACTCACACAGGAGAGAAACCTCATGTGTGTGGAGTATGTGAGAAGTCATTTAGTCGAAAAGGTAACTTGAACGAACATATGCTTATTCACACAGGAGAGAAACCTCATGTGTGTGAAGTATGTAAGAAATCATTTAGTCATAAGTGTAGTTTAAATGAACATATGCTTATTCACACAGGAGAGAAACCTCATGTGTGTGAACAATGTAAGAAGTCATTTAGTCAAAAGCGTAGTTTAAACACTCATATGCTCACCCATACAGGAGAGAAGCCTTATATGTGTGAAGTATGTCAAAAGTTATTTAGTGAAAAGTGTAAGTTAAACCACCATATGCTAATTCATACTGGAAAGAAACCTCATATATGTGAAGTATGTAAGAAGTCATTTAGTGAAAGGTGTAGTTTAAACAAGCATTTGCTTATTCACACTGGAGAAAAACCTTATATGTGTAAAATATGTAATAAATCATTTAGTCGAAAGGATAGTTTAAACAAGCATATGCTTATTCACACTGGAGAAAAACCTCATGTGTGTAAAGTATGCAAGAAGGCGTTCAGTGAAAAGTGTAGTTTAAACAAACATATACTTATTCACACTGGAGTGAAACCTCATATGTGTAAAATATGTAAAAAGTCATTTATTCAGAAACGTAATTTAAACAATCATGTGCTTATTCACACTGAAGAGAAACCTCATGGTTGTGAAGTATGCAAGAAGTTATTTCGTGAAAAAGGTAGTTTAAAGAAGCATATGCATATTCACACAACAGACAAAACTTATATGTAAGGATGAAAGAAATTGTATTTACTAAAGAATGAGTTAAATCTACTTTTCCACGTAGGAGAGAAATCTCAAGAGCTGTATATGTAACAAATCTTTTTGACAGAAGAATTTGAAGACAGATGATTATTTGTTTCTTTACACAGTGCAAAACTCCCTTTTTTTTTTTTTTTTTAAATAGAGTAGATTAGTAGGAACTTTTATTTATTAATGCAGAAAAACATCATTATCTTACGTCAAGACTGGTTTATTTGCAACACATGGCAGAATTCAGAATGGTACTCAATGTTAATATTTTTAGAAATTATGCCAGGTATCATAAAGACTATTGCTGACACTATGGGATGTACATAAATAAACATAAATTATTATTTGATCAAATAATAAACCATTTATTTCTTTCCTCAAAAGAGAAAATTTCATATATTCAACTTAAATCTCAAGTTACTTTAAATAAATATTGATGTAGTAACATTTGTTTGTCCATTATATTTTCTAATGAAAGATATGTTTAAAGCAGCATATGCCTAAAATGATTAAAAAAGGCTTAGACAATTTAATCAAAATAAGACTGTGCTGTATTGTTATTGTATTTCTTTCCCCCCTCCTCCTAAACATAAATTATTTTCACTGGGTTGTACTGTACATAGCATTTTATAAGCAGTAGAAGGATTTGAAATAAACTGTTTTGTTACATCTTTAGCTCAGGCGGTTAAAATTTTTGACTTCCTTACGTCAACCTCCCACATAGGTCTTAAATGTTGAGAATGCTCAGGAAAGCGATAAGACCGAGTCCAGTTTAGGCACACAGTATACGAAATTTAAAAGATAAATTTCAGACTGTGTTGCTGATACCATGTTGTATTGTTGTGCACAGCCAGAGCTTTTTGAGCAAACAGTGTTTTACCTTTATAGTAGTTGCAGTGGTCTTCAAGAAATTTTTAAATAATAATCACTGTGTACTGATAAGTATTCAATATTTACATCTGTTGCATACCCAAATGCATTGTATATATCATATGTTTGTTACTGTTTTGGAGTATTTCTAATATGAATTTCTGAAACTTGTCTAAATGTTTTATGCTATATGTGTACTTGTAACTTGTGTATGTGCTTTGTATTAAAAATAGCTGTTTCTGAGTTTAATGCAGATATCAATCCCAGCTTTACCATTACTGACAGAAATGTCTTCCTTGTGCCTTTATGAAATAATATGTTCAGTACATCCATTCATGGTGAATGATGGAAAGCATGCCTGTCCATCTCTAATATCAAATGTGTCAGTGATTATAATGATGATTATATTTACGAGATCAATATTGGTTTGTCACATAAGTTGTGAATGAGAAGTGATGTTTTCTCGAACATTTTCATTCAAATCTCGGACATACCTATATTTGGGATAGCAATCTCATGTAACAAGATATTTGGATAAATTGGGAACATTATTTCTATACAGCTAAGAAATCTGTATATACTAGATACTTCATCAAAAACTGTTCTGTTTTTCCATATAGTGGTGAAAGAAACTTAACTTGTAAACTGGAAGGATCCATACTTAATTATAAGCATGAAGGCTTGTGTGCCAAAAATGTATCTCAATATCAACTTGCTATTCATGCTCAGTTTTCAAGCATTGACACAAATTGTCATTACAAGGAACTGAAGCCTAAACAATTTTTTTCTAAAATGGTTTCCATAATAATGTAACTTTGCCATGTTTGACAAGTTGTCACTATTTTTGTGATTTTAATTCAGGAAACAACCAATTCTGAAATTAGGCCTTACAGATTTTTGAAAACAAGATATGTATAGAAATAACTAGGCTTTGTGAGATTATCTTAGAATTTTATTTCATGAGATTGATTGAAGTAACATTGCTGTATTTTAATCTGTTTATATATTTTTTAAATCTTAGTTGTTTTTTTTTAATTATCACCATAAATGTTTCTCATAAATTATTTTTAAGAGTGAAATAACATAAAAATATTGAAGTTCACAAGATAATTAATTTAAGAATTCTAAAATGTTTTTAATATAAATATTTCAAATCATATAATTTAAAAGATTTTTACTCATGTGTAAAGGTTTCTAAGGTTAAAAGCAAATGCTAATTAATATTATATGTAAAAAGCAGATTAAGGGATGGGTTGGAATGCACTTTAGCCCACTGCTTGGCGGCGATTGTTTTTGAATGAGCAATAAACGCGCCAACATGGGTAACTCCGTATATCCGCGAACATGGCTGACTGGGTATTTTGAAGCTACGGAAACATGTAGCTTTCGCGCATGCGTATTTCCTATTTTATAAAGAACGGTTTTATTGGTAATGTGAGATGACGTAGCGGTTTATTCGAAATGCTTACGTGTTAATTTGAGTAGTTATTTCAGTTCTCGTTTTATTCTTTGAATGCGGTGTTTTTCTATTGAGTGTTTGCTATTTTCGTACGTATATTTCGCTAAATACCAAGTCGCTATGGATTTAGCTGTGATGCTGAGAGAGGTGAGTGAATGTACATGTACATTTATTACTTTATTGGAAGTGCAAGGGAAACGTGATTGATTGGTGTATGAAAGCTGGTTATTTTATTGATTTGTGCACATTGCCTACATTGTGCAATTCGCTGATGTTTTTTTTGAAGTTAAAATGGAACGCTGTGCACATGGCATTTTCTTGTAATTTATTTTCGTTATTTTAGCTTATTTTGTTCATTTGTGCACGTTGCGTACATTGTGCAATTCGCTGAAGTTTTTTTTAAGTTGAAAAGGAACGCTGTGCACATGGTATTTTCTTGTAATTTATTTTCGTTATTTTAGCTTATTTTGTTCATTTGTGTACGTTGCCTACATTGTGCAATTCACAGATGTCTTTTTTTAAGTTAAAACGGAACGGTATGTACATGGTATCGTTTGTAATTTTAATGCCCTTTTAAAAAATATTCCTTCTTTCTTGGATGCCATTTTGGTTACGTTTTCGCGGAGCGTGTCGGGAAGGTTATGTAACGGCATAAAATGTGTAAGTATTACAACATAAAATCTAAATAATTAATTTAAATCTAACTGACAAATATTTTAATGATTGTAATGTTCGTTTTGCATATTATTTTATTATCTTTTTGCGACAACAGTTTCCATACTAATTTATGCTGTAGAATTCTATGTTTTGTTTACAATAGGTTTTCGCGGAGCGTGTCGGGAAGGTTGCAATTAATTGCAAAGACGTTTCGCAGAAACGCACCGAATTGGCGATTTTCAAAACATCGTCAAGCAGTGGGCTAAAGCGCCTTTTAACCTAAGGGATGAATGCTGTTAAGTGCTATTTGCAGAATTCATCTCTTAATCTCCTTTTTAATCAGATAATTGATAATTAAATAGCTTCAGCTGTATTTTTTTAATATTTACTATTTCAAGCTGATATTTTAATGTTTATCCAGTAAGTTTTAAAAGTCATGCACACACGTTTTTTAGATGCTTATATATTATCCTGTTGACTGTGAAACTGTTGTCAAGCCTCACGATTTAGTGCCTGTAATGGATAGGTGGGACATGGCAACATACACTCACTTCCAAAAGTTAAGCACAAAGATGTAAAACGCAAAAAAATCAACAAATACTGCTTTGATTGACACAAAATTCGGCAGGAAAGTAGCATATATATTTATGCATAAAACAAAGTCAATAATTATATACAGAAATGAAAACAATATTAAATTTTTGTAAGTTATCAGATAATGATATACTGGAAACTTAAACAGAATTATGTATAAAGTAAAAAGAAAGGACATTAATAGGGTATGTGATACCTCCTCATCTGTATACAAAGTTTACATCTGGTGAGCATGCTTTCAATTAGGTGCTCAAACACCACAGAATTAAGCAATCGCCATTCTTCTTGTAGAGCAGTTTCCAGCTCAATAAGAGTGGCTCTGGAGGTGAGAAACAGGAAGATACAGCACGGCCGAGAGCATCCCAAAGACTTTCAATGAGATTAAGGTCAGCTGAATATGCTGGCCATGCCATATGTGCAATCCCTTCACTCTCCGGGTAGTTATCGATGATGGGGATGTGCGTTATCGTCCATTAAAACAAAATTAAGGCCAACTGCTGCAGCGTACAATCACACAATGGTATCTAGGACCATCTCGATACCGGACAGCTGTCAAAGAACCCCGTTTAAAGATGTGCAGGTCGGTGCGGTATCCTAATGAAAACCCTGCCCACACCATAATGCTTCCGCCTCGGAATGTGTGATGATTTGGGACTGATTGCATGTTCGTTGTTCACGCCATATCCTTATACGCTTATCATCTGGCTCCAGAGCAAATCTTGACTCATCAGTAAACATGACATTGCCCCAGTCAGACACATTTCAATTGATATGTTTCCGGCACCACTGTAATCGTGCCGCTCTTGATTGGACGGATAGAGGAACACAAACTCGAGGTACCCGGGCATACAGTCCACTAATATGTAATCTTCAGCTTACAGTAGCTGCAGATATTGCCTTACCGAGGACGCTGTAACCATAGATGTCACACGTGTGGAGGTTGCTCTGTGATTCCGCTTGTCTACAATAGCTATGTATCGATCTTCCGCGGGGGTTGTAACACTTGGGTGACGAGCTACAGGCCTTTGGACAACTGTCTGTGTGGTTTGGAATTGTTTCCATAAACGTGAAATTACAAAATGATGGACGGCAAAGAAAAGAACAACATCTGTGATTGACTGTCCTGCTTTAATGCGCCCCACAGCACGCCAGTGCTCAGAATCTTCCATTCGTCTTCTGGAAGTCATAGAAACACGTATGTCTTGAAAACAAATTGTACGAAAGTTTCAAACACCTTCTATCAGCACTTACAATCAACTTCTGTAACCCTTCATAAAGCTGGCTTCTTATGAGACTACCTTTTTTGTCATATTTCTTGACATGAAAGTGCGATTGGCTGTCACCTAACATATTTGCATAATTCCATTTACCTCTGCAGTAAATTGCATCCTCTTCAATTCTGATTGGCTTACGGAAATTAGCATTTTCCTCTCCATGCTTAACTTTAACCGATACTTTGTTGTCACTTTTTTTTTTTAAATAATCCATTTTATTATGCAGAAATTCCGTGTTTAAAATATTTATTGCTTCTGAATATTAAAAATCAATTTAATTTTGCCTTTTTATTTGAAATAAAAATTTTATTGTTTATGATAATTTTATGTTGTAGATGATGTAATCAATGACATCACCTTAATTTCAAAGTAATTGGTTTTAATATCTTTAAATTTAATCTAATGTTTTAAAGATTATTTATGGCTGTTAAATATTAAAATATAATTTATTTATGATTCCGATTTTTTTTCTTTTTTTTTGTGGTACTTATCAATATATGACACGTTAAATACTCAATATAAGTACATGTTTTTCTTTTACTATGTAATTATATACTTTAATTTTTATTAAAAAAAAATTAATACACTTTTTTCAAAAATTGCTGAGATATTTATTGCCACATATGTTTTAATGAAAAATAAGTATATTCTGTTAAACGTATTTTAAAGTTTTTGAATTTAAGTAATATTTTAATTCTTTTAACGTTAGTATGATGTTTTTAATTTGATATTCAATTTAAGTTATATTTTAATCCAATTAAACATTGGCATAATGATTTTATAGTGCTGTGTTTATTCTATTTCTTTGCTATATCAAAGTAATAATTTTACCTTACTGTAGTATTTTATACTCGTAGTAAATGTATTTATTTACATTTACCTGCCATCTTAAAAAACAATGTTTTCAACAAAAAATTATTTCTTTATTGTTAATTATAGTTAAAGTTTTGAATACTTAACTATGCATAAAATAACGTATAAACATCATTTTTCAAGATGACTGACAACTAGAGCTGGAGCAAACCGCATGTATTCGTTACTGAGTAATGGGTATATCGGTTGGCTTGAAGTATCGAATCGGTACTCACAAATTCATTTCGTTACTCGCATTTGTCATACGATGTGGTTTATTCGAATGCGAATGATGCGGTTACTACTCGAATACGAATGATGCGGTTTGCTGTTCGAATACGAATGATGCAGTTGCTAACAATACCTGTGCGTCACAATGCGAGTATGTTTTTTTATTGTTAATTTCGAATTTTTTTGGTTAATTCATCGGATTTACATTATGTGTTTTAGTTGAAATTTTATTTAGTTGTTGATATTTAAGAGGATAAGCAATTTTGACAACGTACAACGTTATTTTGTATTTGCTTTGTATTAAGACTTATAGTGCATATTTTGTTTGTAAATTGGAAATTTGGATAATTTAGATAATTATTGATTTTTTTTCTTGAGCGTGCTATAGTGAGATTTTATTGATTTGAAATATTTATATACTGCATTTAGGTATAGTTTATATAAGAATATGTAGGTTAATATAGTTTCTTTACTTCCTTGCACGAAGTAAAAAGGAAGTAAGTATTGTAATTGTAAAAAAATTTTGGGTATCATATTTCAACGGAAATATCCATTTTTGTCCATTACCGAATCCATGTCGATTATTTTTTGGGTGACGTCTGTACGTACGGACACAATGAAGAACTCTTCCTCCCCCAATGGATTGTTAAATGGGATTAAGAGGATATAAGTTGATATTTAAAAGGGATTTTTTCGTCAGGTGTACGTATGTATGTATGCATTTTGCATAACACAAAAACGATTAGTTGAAGAGAATGGTGAAATTTTGTATATGGGATCGCTATAACATCTAGATGTGCACCTCCCTTTTTTATTGCAATCGGCAATACTACCAAACGTATATATATTAAATAAATTATAATTAAATGTAAAGTATATACATATATATATATCCATCTTTCTTACTTGGCTTTTATTTTCCCAATCGTTGGTTGTAGTCATGGCTTAATTTTTAAAATTAGATGTGCTGGAGCACTACGAAAAGCCATCGGGAAAGGTAGAAAAAAAAAAATAAAAGAACTATTACAATAATGAAATAATTAGCAACTAGAATATTAAATAATTATTATTAAAATTCAATAAAAATGTATAGACAAGCAAAAATTTAATTAATTCCTAAATTAATGATGAATAGCTAAGTAATAAAATAAAATACTAGACATTGTCTTGTTTTGGGGCTGTGGCTGAAATTGCAATTTCTTAAGAACTAAGCCGAATACTAGCTAAATTTAGGACTTGGATGAGCAGAAAATGTACTGTTTACCAGAGTATGGATAGAAATTTGGTTATGTAGTCAATTCTTCTAAAAGACGTTTCGTCCAATTTTTCTCTCATCGCCTGTCACCTGCAGAAGAATGCTTTTACCCCGCTGTCCTAATCTCAGAGGCTTGGTACCGTTTCATCTCTAGCTCAAAAAAAATGCTGTTTCATCGCCACCAATTCCCTCTTTTCCATTTCGGTTTTGGTTTATTCCGTTATGGCAAAGTGCACTGGGTTTTTCTTTTGCCTGAGGCCAGGGATGCCTTCGTGGAGAACTTTTTACGGGAAAACTGATTCATATTCAAGTTATACATGGGGAAAACGCCAGCCAGCGCGTTCGCCCGGATTCGAACCCCGGACCGAACTACTAGTGTTCAGCAACTTTATTGCTTATTGGCTCACATACACACAAGAAAAAAGTAGATGATTTATGCTGAAAAAGGAACTGCATTTTTTTAATCATTTACATCTATTGTGTCGAAATAAAAAATGTAATCAAGGATATTCTATGTACTCGGAAAAATTTTATTGTGTATACACGAATTATTGTATTATAACAAAATATGAAATGATATAAGTTGAGAAAAGGTTTCGAAAAAGGTATTTTTAATTTTTTTTCAAAAAGAGACATATTCATTTACGAAATAATTTAAATCTGCTGTTCTGAAATAAAAATGTAATAGAGAATATTCTTCGTATTTTTTATTGTATATATAGGATTTAGTATTATTACGTGTGCATGTGTGCCTGTCTCAAAGCAAATATTTCAATATGTGCAATAAAAAGTATAAGAAAACAATTAAACTTACACAACAACTAATTGCGAAAGAAACATTAGAGCCATAAATCTCTCTTAATATAAAGAGACGTTTTTTAAATTGGCCTTAAATTACATTATCTCTTAGAAAATAATTATTAGTCCAAAGGGATTTAGTCCGGAAGGACTATTACTTTCGTTTTGCGATTTTGCGTCGGAAACACAAAAACGGCGTATCACTTTTCAAAGTGTTGCCACTAAATGTTATCGCTCGGCATTAAATTTTAAAAAATGAAAAATCTGCATAAATCTATGCATGTTTTTTTTTTTTTTTTTTTGACGTAGCTTTCTGTTCAAAAATCGTCTGCGTGCGTTGCACGGGAAAATAAAAAGGAATTTTAATTACAGTTCTAAATAAATAGCCAAATAAATGTGAAATTCGTAACAATATTCTCTAAAACTTTAACGAATTTTTCATTAACAAACTCAAAGATTTCAAAGCCAGCAATACCAACGTTGTACAGAAAAACATTTTTATCTCCAGCGCGTGAGAGCGTGTACCGAAATTTCTAAAGATATGCTCAATTTAAAATTATTTTGCGATATTGCTGTTGAACTGAATTTTATGGTTTAAGTGCGAAGAACATGGTATTTAACAAATAAAGGTAACACACAAAATGTTAAATGTCCCTTTGGACGTAATTTAAAATCTGAAACATTTCAGATTTTTTTGTTCCGTACTTGTAACTTTATCGTTTGGCTGACGGAGCACTTTCCCATCGCATTTTTGTTGCTGTGCATTTCTCATATTAATCTATAAAATCTGGCAGCTGGAAAGTAATGTTTAGTCTCTTCTAATTGGCCACTTGTCTATTCCACTGCGCAGCAGATGAACGCTGACTCGCAATCTACTCGCTGTTGTAACTGTTCCTACGCTGTAATAATAAGTAATTAAATGATAACATTGGTAACGCATTTCTTACTACGCTGAACTACGCACTCTACCTACGCACAATTATAACAAATCATCTATTGACGACATCTCTAACAGGTCACTTTCTGAAAGAGACCTTATATTTTTGAGAACATAGACAAATATTGATAGTGAACATCGCCTTTTTAAGACCACCACAAATAAAATCCTCTAAAAACATGAATGGTTGCATAGAGGACCCATTACTTTTATAAAAAATGTAATGATATTCCTAATTATACTTTTTTTTTTGTCTGTGTGTGTGTCAAAATAGTGATACCTTGGTTCTGTTGCTTTAGAATTGCGTGAAATTAAAAAAAAAATGGATACTATCTAGCAAAAATGTTATTATATTCAGATACACACCTTTTGAAGACGTGTGAAATTCGTCATTCTGCTCAGCATAATTTGTCTGCATAAAATATTAAATAGTATCAGAAATCAAAAGGTAAGTAGAAGCAGTCATCTCTTCTAAACCATTTTAACTGAAGTAAACAGGCGTTCGCCTTATCCTATAGTGAACATCTGTTTTTCGAACAGTGGACGAAACGGGAATTGGGGGGGTAGCGGATGAAATGACATTTTTTCGAGCTGGGGATGAAATGAGAAAGGACGAAATGGTACTAAACCGATAAGACGAGGCCTGGTATTTTATTTTATTATTTAACTATTCATCATAAATTTAAGAATTAACTAAATTTTTATTGAATTTTAATTGTAAGTATTTTATATTTCAGTTGCTAATTATTATATTATTTTAGTTATTCATTATTTTAATCACTAATTTTTATTACTTTAATTATTAAGTATTTTAATAACCCTTTTTTATTATTTTAATTACTAATTATATTATTTTTATAATATTTATTTTATTTTTATTTATTTTTTCCTACTTTCCTGACGGCCTTCCGTAGGGCTTCGCGCTTGTGATTTTAGAACTTGAGCCTGACAGCAATAGAAGTATAAATATTTCATCATATCAGTGTACCACAAAATAATAGCCAAAACAAAAAGAATTATTTCTACCTAAAAAAGCGACGTAAATGTCCCATCCCTATAGCAGCACTGCTTTTCTTCAGTGCCCGCGAGATTCAGTCGCTCACGTGATTCAATGCATTAAGACGTTTCATACTATACTCGATTCAGAACAAGTAACGATGCCATAGTAACGAGTATGGGTTCACTGAGTAACGAACAATTTCTCGTTACGTCTACAGCACTACTGACAACTGTAAAAACCGCGTCAACAATTGCGCCGAAAATACACGTGGAAACGTCTACCAAAGTGGCTGCTACAACCATACTTTTTTCCTTCCATTTTGAAAAAAAATTATAAATTTAAGAGCTGTAGACTCACATTTATGACTGCACTCGGCTTAATTTTTAGCTTGTCAAGAGAAATTTAGGCTTTAGTGTAGAATTAAGTGCCCCTTGGATTAGCGACAAATTTTGTTCAATTTTGGCAGTGAAACTCCATTTCTGGTTACCATGATAGTTTTAACTTTCTTTTAGCTTCCTGGTTTTTTTTTAAATGAAAATAAATCGATGTGTACGTGGACAAAGTTAAGGCAGTGAGCAATGACTAGATTGTGCAATTCTGCGATGTTTTTTAAGTGAAAATAGATCAATGTATACATGGATGCTGAGTGTGTGCAATTCTTTGACTTCTTATTTTGGTTTTGTGTAGCGGCCCTGTGTAATTGTGCCTTCCGGCGCCGATCTTGGCGTCAAAAAGAATCCCGAAAATAACAAGAGGCACCCAATTGTAAACCTTTACCAAACTTTATATCTGTTACGTGGGAAAAAGATCAGTTAGGTATATCAGTAATAGATTACAACAATTACCTGCAGAAATTTGGGTATTCTGCTATCAGGACCAGATTCAGAATTGTATTTAAGTATGGATGTATGTGTTCATGTATGCATAGACATATGATTTTCAAACTTAATTTTCTCTTATCGTAATGTTCGTAAATCTAAGTAACCAGAAAATGTAACCACGCTTGTCAGGGTTACCATGTCTGGCACACACATGCTCTCTTCTGACGTCAACAAATCCAAAATTTCACCAAATGCTGCTTACGGAAACATCCCTGATATATATGTATGTACATAAGCATATACACATATGTAGAGTATATCAGCATCAAATACTGAAGCATCCATGTAAAATGCTATTATATATACTCATTTCTGAATCTATTCCTGATAGCAGAAGAGTACCAGAATTTGATACTTGTAACATTCTAAACAGAGATTCTATTAAAATTAGAGGCCTAACCAAAAGAGTAGAAATTGACGGAAGCCTTTTTATGATGCATACAGAGAAACTTTGATTTTTTTTTGTAAGAACTATAGATAGAAGTGTGGCTCAGAATTCCTCAGGAATTATGTGGGGCAGATTTTGCTCCTGCCGGTAGCATGTAAGCATTCTGTACCGCGCCATGCGCATAGGAAAAAAATCCGTACTTGTTGATTGGACATACTTTCCAAAGATATCATTTTCTCTTGGCGTAATGACGTTTAGGAAAGATTCTTACTGTTTTGTTTTCGTTGAATGACACGCATGAGAGAGACGGAAACGTGAAAATTATCATTTGTTTTCTTTGAAACACTGAAAATTTAGCTGCAGCGTTCTACAAATGGCTTCCTGTTTCATGGAATAATAAAATTATAAAATCTTTCAAAGATGCTGTTAGTATCAGGAGCAGTCTTAAGCGCTTATATTATATAAATAGTTGAGTTCGTGAATTTAGTGGAAAAACCAAAACGCAACGATCTCGATCCAACTGTAAAGGCATCGTGAGCAAGTATTTATATTATTATTATTGCAATTTTGTTGCATTCTGTTTCTTTCACGTTGCAGAAAATATTTCATTTGCAAATGTTATGTTATTTCTATGTTATAATGCCCATGTCATTTCTAATATTGTGTTGCCTTAAATGGAAGAAAAAAGTGCATTCAGTATTGTCGCTGAATTTAATACATTTATATAAGAAAAGAAACCTCCTTCTCTGATAAATACTATTTTTATGCAAAGGTACAAAAGAAGTTACACATTAAGAAATGGGAATATTCATAAAGTAATATTATTCAATTTAAAATACGCATCCGTATTTCTTTGTTCCAAATTTATATTAGTCTAGAATATACATTTATTAAAAATCTCTCCACTTAATACATATTTACGGAGTTATCACAAGAAGAAATAATACTTTTTCTCTGCAGGAAAAAAAATCAATACATTTTTTATGTTAACTTCACCTACTATAATGTTGTAAGAAGTATAATCTCATAGCAAGAAAAGTACAACGCAAGTAATAATCTTTTTAGTACTGCTAATAAAAGGTACAAACGGTATTTGAGGTGTACCCTCGAACCCAAGCAAAGTCAAGGCGTTCCTAAGTGTAGACGAAATGATGTCATTGAAGGCCATACCTAACCACGAGGAGAAAATTTTCCCTATGTGCTTGGCGCGGTACAGAATGCTTATACGCCTGCCGGTATTAGAATAAAAATGAGAGAAAATACTTATGTGAAACTTCTACAATATTGTCTCTGCTGAAATAGTTTGGTGTAGTTTCTATAAATTTGACTGCTGATTTGAAAGATAGTCTGCTTTTATAGTGGAAGGGATAATACACTGCTCGACAAATTATTCAAAAGAAATAATGATTTTTTAAAGTGTATAGAAATGATCACAAAAATTGAAACAATCATGTCTGTATATATTAATAAAATTCAAACTAAAAAAAATATGCTTCATTACCTTGGAGATAAAATTCAGAAGGAAACAATTAGCTTATTAGGGATAATTTAAAGCAAATTATTTTAAATAAGGTCAAACAGGCAAAGTATTTTTCTATTTTACTTGATTGTACCTCTGATGCCAGCCATAAAGAGCGGATATCAATTTGTAGTATGAGGTACCTTAATTGAGAAAATACACACATGAGTATTGAAGAAAGGTTACAACAGATACGACCGGTAACGGGTAAACAACATTCTTATTAAAGACTTTGGAGGAAAATGGTTAAGATATTAAGCAATTTACCCGGTCAACAATACGACAATGGTTCAAACATGAAAACTAAACAGTTTTTGAGTAATTATGCTCAAATCGTTGCTTTTCTGATTAAAAAATAAATTTGATATAAATAGAACTGCATTTACCTTTTTCATGTAGAATAACCATAGCAACAAGCAATCAAAAAAAGATAAATGTTGCAGAAATTACTAGGATTGCAACACTAGACACAAAATAAAAATTAAGCAATTTGTTGAATGCCTATACCCTTACATGCGCATCGGCATCACCAATTTTCACGCTCAAATAAGACACAGGAGAACACTAGAGACGAACTCCTGCCCTAGTTATAACTTTTAGTCAAATAAGACAGTGTGCTAGGAGGAAGGGGTACTCAGACCTGGCAAGCTCGAGGCTGTCTTAACAAAGTTGAATGACCCAACCCCTAGAGGCGATCCAAGGGGCCTCTAACCTATCGGTAGAGCCGACGAGCTAAGACCAAGCTGAATCGACAGGAATGCTCAGGAACTCGCATTCCACGTCCCCGTCCTGGAGGGATAGTAAAAACATCCGCTACCAACAGGGGCCCCAAACCCTGACAGCAGAAGGAAGTCACTTAAAGACTCAAGACGCAAGAGAAACACGCCAACATGCAAAATAAAACAGAAAAATAAACAACCTTGTATTCGGCGTATATTTTGTGAAATCCCAAACGATTTGGAGGGCAAAACGGGTCCCCCTTAATCAGGATAAAAAATTTCTGCAAAAGCGAGAAAGCGAATGTGGATCACATTTATACCCTACGGGCGACCAGTGGAAAGGGCCGATAGCGCCATCTGTCGGCAGAAATAGTAAAGAAAAAGGAAAGGGGTTTTAAGTTAGTAGAATTTTGAAGGCATTAGGCAAGACTGGATTGGAATTGAAGACATTGATTAAACAGCATCAATTTTTGTGAATGTGAAAAGCTTCAAGAAAATCCAATTCCCTAATAGAACCACTTTTCTGGATAATTTTAGCAGAACCCAAATCAAAATTGTGATTGAATTTTTAACTATGAATGGCTATTGAAGATTTGTTAATTTCTCCTTTTCGGAGGTAAGATTCATTTCTTTTATGCGAAACTTTAATGCTGTTATATAACTTAGGCCACACTGACATGATATGCTATAAATTCCTCCAAGAATTAAAGTCAGAAATAGAATTTTTAAGAACCAAGCCTCGGGTTTTATTTATAGTCGAGAAAACAAATTAAAAATGAAATGGAAGCACAACAAGGTTATTAATGTTATTTCTGACATGAGAATGTGGTTATAGATGGCACAATGAGAACTTTCGGACAGCTTTATCAATGACTACGGGAGAAAAATCCTCGGTCAAGCGCAACTGATCTTAAATAATTGAGTTCCTTAGTAAAAAGAGATTCTGAGGAACAAACTTTGAGAGCTCGAAATACATAATAGTAAAAATAAGCCATTTTTTGCTTAGCAGGGTGACATGACTTAGCATGGGGAAGTAAACGAACAGGAAAGGGTTTACGGTAAACAATTGTGCTGAAATTGGATCCATTGCGGATTATAACAACATCAAGGAAAGAAAGTGTATTATCAGATTCAGTCTCAAAACTGAACTGGATGGCTGGGTTAATCGAATTTATAACAGATAAAATCTGGGGTAAGTCTTCCTTATCACGATCAAAAAGAACGAAAGCGTTATCTACATAGTGAATCCACAGACGAAAAGATATGTTTTTAAATAATTTGACCTCAAAATAGTGGATGGAAATGTCAGCAAGTGCATGACTGAGGGGATTACCCATAGCTAGTCCTTCAATTGGGCTATAGTATCCATTTTGGAAAACAAAGTGAGTTTGACTCACAGAGATTTTAGCGAAGGAAATTAACTCTTCAATTTCAGTATGTGAGAAATGGAATTCTCGAAGTCTAGTTTCAAGACATTTTTGTGGACCTTCGACTGGAACGTTAGTAAACAGCGATTTATCATGAAACGGAACCATAATGGAGTGCAAAGGGGAAATATCTTTAAGTTTGTCGAAGGAAATTTTTACGGTGTAAATATTGTTGGAAAGTAAAGGAGAAAATGTGGAAACTAAATATTTGGCCCAGGGGTAGGATGCCGTTGCTAAATTGGAAACTATACGTCAAAAAGGAATTCCAATTTTGTGAACTTTGGGGAGAGAATAAAACCTAGCACAGTTAGCAATAGGTGGAATGAGAAATTGCTTAAGTTGAGTCGAAAGTATATGAGAAGATTTAACAGCTGTTTAACTTTTGTGAAGTCAGAAGTTGAGGGATCTTTAGGAATCGAACAGTATGGGCCTTCACTTATCAGTTTCTTGACCTCATTAATGTATGTGTGTTCTGCCGACAGATGGCGCTATCGGCCCTTTCTACTTGTCGCCTGTAGGGTATAAGTATGATCGACATTCGCTTTCTCGCTTTTGCAAAATTTTTTGCTCCTGATGAAAGGGGAACCGTTTTGCCCTCGAAATCGATTGGGATTTTACAAAATCTGCGCGAATACAAGGTTCCCGATTTGCCTATTTTATTTTCCGCGTCGGTATGTTTCTCTTGGGTCTTGATTTGTTCTAACAACCGGCATTTTTGAGAAGTTTCTTCCTGTTTGGATCGTTTACGCGTTTGCACCACTTTGTTTTCAACCCACATGGTTGTTGGATTTTCTTATTTCCGGAAGTTGCTGAGTTTTTTTTTTGTTTATATTTCTTTGTCGATCTTTTAGTCAAATTACTGCAAATTGCCTGAATACATAGTATTTTTATTGCTTCAATAGTGTTTACGTTTTGTATTGTATGGCTTTAAATCTTCTATTCACATTTCGAAAATTATGCATTAACTCAAATTGTCACAACTTCATCACACCATAAGAAACACGCGGAAAGGTTTGGCTAAAATTGAACATGAATTATATCACCTTCATTTAAAAATTGCCAATTCCACTTAAAATTTTTCCTCATTTGATCATAAATCTTGGTCTAGGACCGAAAATGTTAGTTAACTCCATAAAAACATCCCTCTTTCTAAATTCCAACACCTAACCCCCTTTCAGCTAGCCCGGCGCATCTTGTGAATCTTCCCGCTGTTAACACGTCAACTCATTTGTCACCTCGGTTTTGTTGACGTACCGAGAAAAGATCAGTGCTTTATTCTCCGAGTGCACACGCACTGTCAATCTTATAAGAGAAGGAAAGTTTCTGATTTCAAATAAAGAGCGATTGCTTACGCAAGACGTCCTTGCTGGGATTCTATCCCTGGCACTACAAGGTCCAGCTGTAGCCTCAGTAGGCCACTGTACAGAAGGCCACTGTAGTGCAGAGGGTTGTGCCATAGTCACAACCCTCTGCACTACCACTTCCAATTCCGCCGATATAACAGCCAAACTTTGCAGACGTTTTAAGACTCACCACAAAACCCAGTCTTAGAATTAAGCCACTAGGTGATAAAAATCATACAGAACTAAACAAAACTTCAGACCAAAGCCAATTAAAAGAACCTCAATATTGCGTTGAGCAGGATAGCACCTGTCCCACAAGGGCGCTTAGAGGTCTTCTGCATCACAGCGGAAGATGTCCACAAACTCGAGGACATCTCGCACGAGCGGAAGTCCAAGATACAATCCAGCGCAGACAACGTAGAAAACCGCATTGCACCGTCCACAACGTTCCAGATAACATCAAGGCAGAAGATCTCAGCACTGAGCTCAGTTCTGCAGCATGAGTTCAAGAAAATACACTTAAAGCCATCTTCAGACTTAAAGGGCGGAGAGACAACAGGGTACGATGGATTGTGGAGTGTGAGCCAAACAGCTTCCACGCAGTTATGTCCACAAGAAAGGTATTCTCTGGCTGGAACGTCCATAACATCACAGAGTATCTCGGCATCAGAAGATGCTACAGGTGCCAGAAACTTGGTCACACTCAAGACCAGTGCAAGAGCAGGAAACAGCACTGCGCCTTCTGTGCCGGCAACCATAGAATGTAGGAATGCTCTGTAACAGAGCCAGAATGCTTTAGCTGCGGTGAAGCAAACCATAGACACTGCACCAGGCACAACTTCTGCCACCCAGCATACAGCGCAGACTGCCCAGAATACCAGTGTACTGCCCAGTACATCTGCAGCATCACTAGATACTGCTGATTCCCCTGCTCCGCACAACTCTTTGGGAAGTACAATCAACAGCGATACCAGACACACCGGAAAGTTCATCAAATGCATCCAATTAAACCTGCAGCGCACCCAGGCAACTACGGCACAGGCCATTATGATCGCAAAAGAACAAGGCATAGACATCCTTAAAATTCAAGAGCCTTACACCAGGAATGGCAAAGCCGCTGGTATACCTCTGAAATAGAATAACTTTCAAAAAGTTAATGCAGAGCATCCACGGCGAGCAATAATAGTTTCCTGCAATCCTAACTGGGCACCCTCAATAATAGGACACGAACGAGATTACGTAGCAATTCTCTCAGGTTAATAACCCGACATTCGTACTGGCATCGTTCTATTCATCCCCCACGGAGGACATGAACATAACAATACGAAATATGCGCAATGTTTTAAATGCCTTGAAATCACCACTTACAATCCTAGCCGGCGATTACATTGCCCACAACATTAGCTGGGGATATGCCACCATAGACACCAGAGGCCGATTACTGGAAGATTTTTTATCTCTTCGTACAACCTAGTCCTGCACAACACGACAGGTGCCACTCCTACCTTCGACAGAGTATTTACCCAGGCATAGCCGGACCTAACACTTTCTACTGCCCCAGCTGCTCAATTTATCCAAAATTGGGCTATGGAGGAAGACATTATAAGTCTCTCAGACCACAAATACATCACATTCTCTACTGCCGAGGTCACTTCCACAAACATCATCAGAAGGTACAATCTTCCAGGAAGAAAACATCGCACCTTCGCCAACATCATATGCACCAAAATTAACGACATGGAACACCTATTAGAGCAAGCCCATACAAGAAAAGACAAGGAGTCCCTTACTGACCCACTCATGCTTAAAATACGCCAAACGTGTGACGAGCAACTTCGAACACGCCCTACCAAGAAACTACAGGCCATCAATTGGTAGACAAGTGACCTCAGAACCCAGCACAAAAAGTGCAGAGCCCTACGCAGATGCATGATTAAAGCAAGACAGACGCCGTAACAGACAAACTACTTCTCTTACCCCTTATCAACGTGACCGTGCCATATACAAACGTATGATCATCAACGCCAAGATACAATCATGGAGACAATTCTGTACAGAATCAAGAGAAATCTATGGCATCCACCATAAGATGGCCACTGGTAAACTCTTTAAACCCGCCCAAACCTACAATCTTCCTTCCCAGCAGCGCTTTCAAGAATTCACTGCATCATCCCTACAAGCAATATTTAACGCAGTCCTCAGCCATGACACCGCCGAGCCAGCTCCAAGCACACACCTCCAGGTTCTCAACTGTCCTTCAGACACAAGTTCCTACTATGCCGTGGATGACGCTAGCCTTACCGTCCTTGAAATACAGCAGGTTCTGAAACACCTTCCAAGAAAGAAGGCCCCTGGCCCAGATGGCATCGACTAGGGTATCATTAATGTAGCGATTTCCCTCACGTTCATCACAAACTACTTCAACAAGCACCTGGCAACACATAACACCGAGAACCTACAGACTCGGGCTCGTATCGCCCGATTTGCCTGCTCTCAGCACTAGGGAAGATCTACGAAAAGCTCTTTATGAACCGTCTAAGACACCACAACCATCAAATAAATTACCTTAGACCAAAACAGTATGGTTTCCGACCAGGTACCTCCACCCCGCACGCACTTCATGACATACAGGAAGCAATAATGGCCAACAGAAACAGCGGACGCCATAACGCCCTTATCAGCATCGACCTCAAGAGCGCTTTCGATAATCTATGGTGGCCGGCCATCAAGAACGCCTTGAGAGACGCCACATGCCCGGAAAATATCTACAGGACGCTTTGCCATTATTTGGATGAGAGATGACTGCTGGCAATCCACAACAGTGGAACCATAGAAAGGCCACAGAGACGAGGTTGACCACAAGGTCCTTGCGCGGGCCTCCATCTATGGAACATAACATTCAATAAGTGCTCACCGCACCCTTGCCAAAGCACAAGCAAATCTGTGCATATGCGGATGATGCTGCTTTAATCCTCCCAGGGAGAAAACGAAATGAATTACAAGAGCACTCCAATGAGGTCTGCGAGCAATCCTACACACTCTGTACTTCTCTCCAACTTCAAATAGCCGAACAAAAATCCAAAGTTCTGCTAGTCTCCAAAAAGGGCGGCTCCCTAGCAAGAAGGCCCATAATCCTTATAAATAACAAGCGAGTTCAGGTGGTCAAACAATTAAAGTATTTGGGGCTTACCATCGACGAAAATCTATCCTGGATTTCGCATATCATAGAAATGAAGTTCAGAACATCGGCCATAGCCAAATAACTGCGTCGATTCCAGGGCCATAAGTGGGGTCTAAATTTTCACATCCAAAAAGTATTATTTAAGACAGTCATAGAGAAGATTATTTTCTACTGTGACGCGATATGGGCCTTTCCCATGCAAGGAAGAAAGGTTAGACTCCTCTTCACAATAGAAAGACCATTCGCACTCAATATCACGAAGGCATATCGCACCTTCTCCACGGACGGAACAAACGTATTAACAGACCTGCTTCCACTCCCCATCAGAATCGAAGAAGCAGCAGTATTGCAAACCATAAAGCAACTCAGACGCACGGCTGTCTATGACGACCATACCTACATACCGGCCGTCTACGAAACGTCAGTCCTTAAACAACACGTTCATCCTGTTCACAAAGGACTTGGCATCCATATTAACACTCTTGGTATCAACACAAGACAGTCTAGAAACATGGTCTTTTATACAGATGGATCCAAGATTAATGATCAGGTCGGATGCGCCTATGTCACCATGCAAGCTGGAGTCACTGTAACAGAATGGAAATGGAAGCAGCGTGAACACAATAGTGTGTTTCAAGGAGAAGCTGTGGCCATAACTCAAGCCATCCGCTATGCGCTCAATCAAAATCTTTATAGAGCATCCATCAAAACTGACAGCCTCTCCTCTCTCCACGCTATTAGCAACCCGGAACATTCCTCGGCCATAATCACAGAAATGCAAAATTACGTGAATCTACGTGAGTACCAAAACAAGAACATCAGAATAAATTGGGTGAAGGCCCACGACGGCAATGAAACGGCAGACCGCCTTGCTAAAGAGGCTGCCGCAGGAGAGGCACACACCCATGTCAACATCCCTTGGCCTACCCACCTGAAAAAGTTACTCAGACTCAAAGCTATGGCACAATGGGAGGAAGAGTGGGATTGCAGCATAACAGGCCGTAGGACATACTATCATTTTGGGTATGTAGACCGGATGCTGTTAGTTACCAACTCACAGCTGGTCAGGTGTATTACTGGATATGGCCCATTTTCAGACTACTACCACGAATTTGGAATCAGTGCAAGAGACAGATGCACATGCGGAGAAGTAGGCACTACGGAGCACTACCTTTCCAGCTGTCCACTCACTACTGCAACGTACGTCAGGTTAACTATCACAAACACCCCTTCGGGAAGTTTCTAGTGAAACAACGACATCTGACAATTAAGATCAGTAAGGTGATGGAAAAGCTTTCTGAACTGGATAACGACCTCTGCCAAGTCATGTAGTATTATCTTAAAGCATAGAGTATTGGGTCTTTTTGTTCTAATGAATCATGTAGAATATGTCTTATAATACTACTTTTGTAGCTAATGAGTGTGAATTCATCATATATGAGAATAATTCAACGTACGTATGTTTACATGCAGATGTAATGTAATCAAAGTGTGATATGATTTCAATATATGCATACTTATTTATCCATGTATAAATACTTCTTTATTCATCTATGCATGTGTAATGTTATAGATGATTTTATATATCCAAGCCAAATCACTATGATCATAACATTTTGCGACTGTATTGTCTACTATGTGCTAATGTATCCTGCACCGCATAATGTGATATATTATATATCATTATATTAAGTATATAATAAATAAACCTGTGTACACCATTCCTGCGGCCCGACGGCGCAACTATGAGAGCCCCCCACTCCAGGGGGCGGACGTCAGTATGTTCAAAACACAACTGAACTAAATGCACTAGTTCCAATTCGGAATAAAACTTTAATCTTTATGTCTGGAGAGCCGGATCCCACACCGGCTCCTAGCCTCAGACTGGTTATTCCAACAGAACCCCCACCGACAAGCTGGGCCCGAGGGGTAACCACTCCCTGGTCTCTGCTTTTGGTGGGGTCGTGACCTGAACACTTGACAGTCAGACTGGTCGTCTAAATGCTCCCGCCAGTACTACGCGGGCTGCGCGTCCCATCAGGAAACATTATTATATTAAGTATGTATTAAGTAGCATGTTATATTAAGTAGTTGTATTATATTAAGTAACTCTTGCATATATATGTAATGTATATAATCATTGTTATAGCACACGCATCTCAATATATAGTATTTATATTTCCATGCATATTAAGTATTTATTAAGTAGCATATTATGTTAAGTAATTGTATTATATTAAGTAGCTCTTGCATATAAGTAATGTATTGTTACGAATTTCCCATTTATTTGGCTATTTATTTAGAATTGTAATTAAATTCCTTTTTATTTCCGCGTGCAACGCAGACGATTTTCGAAAAGAAAGCTACGTCGAAAAAAAAAATAAAAATAAAAGAGCGCATGCATTTAATTCTTAATAAATAAATATCTCGTAATTACTGTTGTCATCCAGAAAAATCTAGAAAAATCGTGATTGTTCTACTGATAATTAAAAAGCTTATAAAAACCGAGTTGAAACTCCTCATCTCAGTTGTTGTTGTTGCTGTTGTAGTTGTAGCTGTAAAAAGCGAACTGCTGTTTGTTTACTTAATGCTGTATTGATTGTAGCGATTTCGTTGTGAGATAGAATTATTTTATCTGTTTTGAACTGAATTTTTGACAAACGTTTGAGATATTGTGATACTGTGCGAATATCTGTGAAGAAATATTTCAGCATTTTAGCAAAAACTGCATTTCAGCATTTTAGCAAATAATGATGGAAATACGCAATTAAATGCCATGAAATGGAAAAGGAGTGACAAGAAACCAAAGTGCTGGAATGGAGGAGATGAAGGCCACGTACGAAAGAATTGCAGAACACCCTAGAGCACGGAAAATAAGATCATTTTCCAGCAATGACGGAGGAAGCGAATTAATGATGATAACGCGGAGCTGAGATTGAATGATAGTGAAAAACCCTGTTTTAAAGCACTCAAGATTTCTGTAGCGAGTGGCAACAGTAAGGGACTATCCATTAATGGCCATATCGACGGAATTCCTTGCAGCATGATTGTTGATATAGGAGCTAATGTTACCATCATTCGGAAGGATTTAACTCAACAATTTAAGGACAAACTGATTTGGACGCAATCCTGTGTTACCCTCCAGATTGCGTCCGGCGAGATAATTGACATAGATGGAAAGTTAAACGTGAATATTACCTTTGGAAGTATCACCTACTATCACAAAGCATATGTGGCGGATATTATAGATCCTTGCATACTCGGATTGGACTTTTTAAGGAAATACATTTTCCTTAGACTTCAAAAACAACAAACTGCTTTCAGCATTTGAGGACATGACTATCGATCCTCAAAAAGGATCCCACCGCTGCCACCAAAGATTGTTACGTGCGTACGGGTCCGTTATATATTGAATGCAGAAGTCGTCAAAAAGTTAACAAAAATTTATTCTTTCCACAAGAAATAAATTAAAATGCTGAAATATATATATGTGAATAAATATATATATATAAATAAATAAATATATATATATGAAATATTTCTTCACAGATATTCGCACGATATCACAATATCTCAAACGTTTAGCAAAAACTCAGTTCAAAACAGGTAAAATAATTCTATCTCACAACGAAATCGCTACAATCAATACAGCATTAAGTAAACAAACAGCAATTCGCTTTTTACAACTACAACAACAACAACTGAGATGAGTCAGTCAGTCAATGATTTTATAGCCGAATTATTGCAAATAATGCAACTTTACCGGCTCAATGACAAAATTTGCCTAAAAAGGCCACAAGACGTTGAAAGTCCAGACAAATAAAAAATAAAAGAGTAAAGGTCAAAAGGGAAGCCACAAGTGGCAAATACAAGACGACTGAAAAGATATACAATGCATAATAAATATAAAATATACAAGTTTAAATACGATACAGTATCATGAGTTACAAAACAGTTAATGTAAATTGAAAAGTATAAGTAAGGTAGGCACCAAACATGTACAGGATATTAAACATTGTGTGAACGGAAACCAGTCATGAATTTTTATTACGTGGGGAAGTTAGCACTCCGCGTGAGGAATGCTGCAAGTGCACGAAGGTCAACGTCCTCTTCAAGGATGATGTAATCAAACGTGTTGAAGTGCTTCAGTCGGTCACAATTTATGGCTTTATCGAAGAAATTTTTGTTCAATTTGTGCAGATATTTTTCCATAGTTTCAATTTGTAGATCCTTATGTAGCATATCGTTAGAAACATAAAAGTGAACTCCGGTAATTAATCTTAAGAATCTATTTTGAATAATTTGAAGAATTTTAATATCCTTTGCCTTATAGGCTGCCCATGCGGGTGAAGCGTATGTCATAATTGGACGAATAATAGCAGTGTATATGTGACGTTTTTTATAAAGGTCTAGTCTTGAATATTTTCCAAGTAAGGGAGTGAGGCTGTTAATTACTCCTATGGTCTTCTGTTTAATTTTTGCAATATGATCATTCCACTTAAAGGAGGTGTTCAGCACGATACCAAGGTACTTGGCTTTGGTGACAAGTGGTATTTTTTCATTAAATAATTTCAATTCACCATAGAATCCTTTGCGTGCATATCTTCTCCGGATGAGTAAAAGTTGAGACTTTGATGCATTAATAGCAATACGCCACTTGGTGCACCACGATTCAATGGAAGGCATAAATTTTTGAAGTTTTAATACTGCATGTTCAGCCCTAATGGATCTGACAGCCACTGCAGTATCGTCCGCATAGCAGCCGATAAAGCAGCCGCTAATCAGATCCAGGGGCGGAAAATCTGACACATAAAAGAGATAAAGAAGGGGTCCTAAAATAGAACCTTGTGGAACAGAAGCTTTAATATTCCTGAGACTTGAGTGTTCATTTTCTATGGAAACAAAAAATTTTCTATTTGTAAGAAAGGAGTATAGTAACTTGATCATTTCCGGTTCAATGTTTAAGGAGATAAGCTTGTAGATGAGCCCCTCATGCCAGACGCGGTCGAAGGCTTTCGCCACGTCTAGCATGAGTAAGGCTACACAAGATTTGTTATGCAGAGCATTTCCAATAAATTCAGTTAGCCGAACGAGCTGTTTAACAGTTGAAAGGTTTTTCTGAAATCCAAATTGTTCCTTGGGTAAAAGATCGAAATAAGTTTGAAGTCTGTTCATAATAATTCGCTCGTAAATTTTGCCTAGAACTGAGATGAGGTGTTTCAACTCGGCTTTTATAAGCTTTTTAATTATCAGTAGAACAATGACGATTTTTCTAGATTTTTCTGGATGGCAACAGTAATTACTAGATATTTATTTATTAAGCATTAAATGCACGCGATCTTTTATTTTTATTGTTATTTTTTTTTTCGACGTAGCTTTCTTTTCAAAAGTCGTCTGCGTTGCACGGGGAAATAAAAAGGAATTTAAATTACAATTCTAAATAAATAGGCAAATAAATGTGAAATTCGTAACTGTATATAATCGTTATTATATCACGCGCATCTCAATATATAGTGTTTGTATTTCCATGCGTATTTTAATCAAGTTATATGGTGACTGTCCAACGTATTTCAAATATATTTAATCAAGTCAAATGTTGTCAGAGTATTATTCAGTGTAATGATATGTGTAACCGCGTGTAACTATAATTTGTGCTTGTGATTATAATTTGTTATGAAGGTTACCGTAGGAAATCATGTAATATGTATCTTGAACGACGTATAAGACACTGTATTTATAGAAAGTTGTATGAGAACGTAGAGACCTATTTGGTCAAGAATGTTGCGCACTGAGCTGCAAAATTAAAATAAAGTTAAGCAAAAGGAGTAAAATTCTAAAAGCAATCGCCTAAAAGTAAATTTGATATCTCAGTTCCAGAGTAAAAAACTTGAACAAAAATATAACTAAAAAGTAAAAGCAGTTGTAAACAATTGAAAACCAAAAAGTAGGTATTGAAAAATTCAACATTAAATACATTTTTTTAAAACACGTAAAAAATTAAGTATTAAAACACAAGAATAAATAACAATAAATGTCAGTAAATAGCAATTCAGCCTAACTCGAGGTTGGACTTAGCAAGGGAAAAACGTGAGAAATTCGAGTATAGTTAAATTTCATTACGCGTTTCGTCAAACGACAGTAATTGAGACAGTAACGATAAAACATTAATAGAAATATAAAAGAAAATATATAATATATTGGGTCTCAATTCTTATCGTTTCTTTTCCCGACGCGCTTGCCATAAAATTTAAAACAAATAAAAGCACTACTGATTAAACTTTACAAAAACTTGGTAAGGCTAATGTACAAATAAACATAAGTAGCCAATTAGGCATGAGTCAAAAATTACATAATTTTACGGGAGGTCCCAATGAGCTAGAAAAATTAAACTTAGTAAACCAAAATCATACATATGCAAGAGTTACTTAATATAACTTAATAGTCTTAGAAAACACAAGTGTCTTGCTAAGACCAATTGCATTAAAAAAGGGAAAGAAATTAAACATACCTGCATCCATAGCAGCAGCTAAAATTAAAAGAGTAAAAATACTGAAAGAGGTTGCCAGAATAAGAATTCTAAAATAAGAAGCAACCAGAAAAGAAATTGAAAATCACCAATAACGTGTAACTTAGAAGTGGGGGTAACACGTCGTTTTGCTGAACCAATGATGCGCCACAGCCAATGTGGAAATCTGGACAGAAAGGAGGGAGGACACACACGGGGTCAATCTTTGAAGGTTCAAGATGGAAGCTTTTTCAACAAAATGGCGTCCACTGAAATGCTGAGTCACGTAAATAATTTTTGAAGGTGCAGAACAAAATGGCTGAAGAAGCAAAAGTTAAATCTAGCCTGAAAGCAGTGGAAATTGGAAAAAAAGCATGATTTGTTAGAAAAAGTCGTAATTCTTCTTGCTAGAGGGCTTACAAGCGATTAGAAACGAAAAAGGCCCTTAAAATTAGCAACAGTGAAGACAAGGCCAGAGATCAGTATTATTAAATTTTAAATTTAACAATAAAACTGAAGTTTTGTTCAAATCTAAGAGAGTACAAAAGGAACAGTAAAAGGAACCTATGTTACATTTTTACATTAAATCACCTGAATTAGCCATCCACACAGTATTCATATATATAATCAGTGCATATTAATTCATCGAGGCGTCAAGTGTGACCTCCCCCTCTTGGCATCTGGGCTGTTCTAGTTAATGGTGGACATGGTGCTGTACTGATTAACCAGTATGGTAGAGGCACAGTGTCCACGTTCCTCGTCACTTGTTACTTGTTAACACTAATCCCATTGTTAATATATCGAAGGTGAATCTCTCAGAGGATCAAATGAATGTATTAAAATACAACTTTACCCAGTCATTGAAACCTTCAGTTTCTCAAATCATCGCCCCTATTAAAAAAGTTTTCAAATTCTCTAAAATTTCAGAAACACAGAAAGAGAAAATTTGCCAATTAATTACTTATAATGTGAATTTTTACAACTATTCGAATCTCAACCAAAAAGAAAAGGAAGCCTTATGTGAAATTTATTCTAATCCTAATATTATAGTTTCAAAGGCTGATAAGGGTGGACAAATTTTGGTTATGGACAATCCCACACACATTAATGGGGTGACGAAACTGATAAGTGAAGGCCCATACTGTTCGATCCCTAAAGATCCCTCAACTTCTGACCTCACAAAAGTTAAAACAGCTGTTAAATCTGCTCATATACTTTCGACTCAGCTTAAGAAATCACTCATTCCACCTATTGCTAACTGTGCTAGATTTTATGCTCTCACCAAAGTTATCAAAATGGGAATTCCTTTTCGACCTACAGTTTCCAATTTAGGAACGGCATTGAACCTTTTGGCCAAATGTTTAGTTCCCGTATTTTTTCCTTTACTTTCCAACAATATTCACACCGTAAAAAATTCTTTCGAAGTCATAGATAAAGATTCCCCTTTGCACTCCATTATGGTTTAGTTTGATGTTAAATCGCTGTTTACTAACGTTCCAGTTGAAGGGGCACTAAAATGTCTTGAAACTAGATTTCGAGAATTCCATTTCTCACATACTGAAATTGAAGAGTTAATTTTCCTAACGAAAATGTCTGTGATTCAAATTCACTTTGTTTTCCAAAATGAATACTATTGCCCAATTGAAGGAGTAGCTATGGGTAATCCCCTCAGTTCTGTACTTGCTGATATTTACATGCAATATTTTAAGGTCAAACTATTTCAAAAACTATCTTTTCGTCTGTGGATTCGCTACGTAGACGACACTTTCGCTCTTTTTGCTGGCGATAAGGAAGACTTACCCCAGATTTTATCTGTTATAAATTCGATTGAGCCAGCCATCCAGTTCACTTTTTAGACTGAATCTGGTAATGCACTTTCTTTCCTTGATAATCTTATAACCCGCAATGGATTGAATTTCAGCACAACTGTTTACTGTAAACCCTTTTTTGTTTGTTTACCTCCCCATGCTAAGTCATGTCATCTGCTAAGCAAAAAATGGCTTATCTTTACTATTATGTATTTCGAGCTCTCAAAGTTTGTTCTTCAGAATCTCTTCTTGCTAAGGAATGCAATTATTTAAGACCTGTTGGCCTTGCCCGAGGATTTTCTGCCGTAGTCATTCATAAAGCTGTTCGAAAGTTCTCATCGTGCCATCTAAGAACACATTCTCATTCAGAAATAACAATTATAACCTTGTTGTGCTTCCATTTCATCCTTCTGCCAGTTACAAAATTGAACGGATTTTACACAATTTTCAATTTGTTTTCTTGCGTATAAATAAAATCCGAGGTTTGGTTCTTAAAGATTCTATTTCTGACTTCTTTCTGACTTTGGGGAATTTATAGCATATCGTGTCAGCGTGGCTTAAGTAATGGAAGAGCATTAAAGTTTTGCATAAAAGAACAGGAATCTTACGTCTGAAAAGGCGAAATTAACAAATCTTCAATAGCTAATCATAATTGAAAATTCAATCACAATTTTGATTTGGGTTCGGCTATTATCCAGAATTATCCAGAAATTATTATCCAGAAAATTATCTAGAAATCTGGTTCTATTAGGGAATTGGATTTTCGTTTCGTTACTATTTCTGCCGAGAAATGATGCTATCGGCCTTTCCACTGGTCGCCTGTAGGGTATAAATATGATCGACATTCGCTTTCTACTTTTGCAAAATTGTTTTCCTCCTGATGAAGGGAAGCGCCCTCGAAATTGATTGGGATTTTACAAAATCTACGCGGAATGCAAGGTTGTCGATTTCCCTGTTTTATTTTTAACTTAAACACTGTGGGATAGATCAATCGGGCTTGCTAACACTACGTCATGGTATACAGACATCGGCTTAGGGTGCTCCTAGGGGGAAAGCAAGGAAAGATATGAATATGGAGTTTTGAAGCTGCAGGTACCCACTGGAAACCTCGAGCAGTTTAAAGGCACACTGAATTCCCCAACTCCACTGACGGGGGGTGTTTTTGCCTCGGACAACCATGAATATCTGAGTATATAGCTCCGCCACAACCAATGGAACGGATAAAACAGTACGATATGGTCACCGCTGTGAAGACTGATTTTAAACACCCGTGGCCAAGACTGCCTAGGTACAATCAGTAGCTTCACAGGTTTTACACGAGTGAAACCCCGGAAGGGCAATCAAATAAGACAAGAATTTTCCTGTTCAAAGAGGCAGCGAGATTGACTGCTTGTTTTAATGATTGCCCGGCGCCGTTGTGCACCATGCGACCCTGCACCTATTGTCGGCGCGGGTCTGATTGTCATGATGTTTGTGAAGAGAGAAGGCTATTACACTTAAAAACATAGCGACATTGTTTCTGATATTGTCATAAGATATACAATTGGATATTTTAAAATTTGTATCAGAAATATAATCTTAAATATTGCTTAACTAGTTAAAATAGCAGACAAAAAAGAGGTTTTATAAATTATTTTCACTTTTCAAAAGAGGTTTTATAAATTATTTTTTTTGAGGCTTTCTAAGGCCATTTATTTAGCTTTTTGCATAAATATAATTGAAGAACCCATGTGTGATTATGAACATTTCATGAAAATTTAAGCACTGATTGCAAATTATTATTTGTTCAGTTACTATCTTAAGTATGAATATTAGAATTTAGGTTTTTTGTTATTAGATTTAGGTAAATTTCTTGTATGAAATATTTTTAATGAAATTTATTAATTCTTTCACATGCAAATGCTGGAGATATAAAAGTTGATGGCTATAATGTATGGTACTCTTTTGTTATCGGTGCAGGATTCGGGAATGTCTATAGTTATGTATGAATGTGTGTGTTCATGTATACATGTATATAGTATATATGTATGTGCATGTATATACGTACATATATATGCACATACATACAGACTCCTACCTACATGCATTTCTGAATCTGGTTCCACTTAATAGAAGAGTGCCTAATACTTCTGTTATGAAATGAAAATAAATATTTGAGCTGAGGTAAAATATTGGCGTAATTTTTGGTTATCGGGATCAGATTCAGAAATGTATGTAGGTATGTGTGTGTTTGTATACACATATATTCATTGTATGCATTCATATATACATACATGTAGTATGTATGTATGCATACATTATTATACATGCATGCACACATTTTTAAAGATAGTCCCGATGGCAGAAAAGTGCCAATATTGATTATGATAATTTTTATCTTTAGAACTGGTTCTAATTTTTCATAACCAGAGCAATTTTTAATCAATGTCAGTGTGTTAATAATTTTTTATGAGGTGTTCATTTATCATTCATGATTTGTTTCAATTATATTTCTGTAAAAAGCTAATTAAAGTGTTCTTAAAAAATAAGCTTAAAGAAAGCTTAGAAAAATAATTTATGAAACTCTTTTTCTGTCTGCTATTTTAACTAGCTAAGCAATATAGTAAGGTTATATTTCTGATGAAAGTTTAAACATATTCGATTCCAGATTACTTTTCTATGACAGCAGCAAACAGGAAGCACTGTCATGTTTTTCAAGGATCATGGTTTTCTCCTTTCACGAACGAAGGTAACGGCATTGTTTTTCATGAAGAGAAAATTTGGACCATATGACCTTGGAAATGATGGGCATCCACAAGAATTTAATGCATTTTGATGTCTATTTATGTCACCCTTCATCAAAGTGTAGAATGTTGCACCACCTGAATTTTCGAACATGAAGTCTAACTTCCATCGAAGTGAATTAATAGGATGCAAATTATGTTAGTCCAAATAAACACAGTTCAATGTACATAAACACATAAGGATAAGAAGGACCATTTCAGGCAATATTTAATTAATAATACATTTTATACATAATTAATAATATATACATAAGAAAGGGAGATATTTTAATCTCACTGTGGAGAATTATAATAAAAATATAATACAGAAATAAACATATGCAGGAAGACTGCAAATTAAGCAATGAGATTCTTCTAGAATTCTGCAGGTTACTCCTTAAATGTACTAGTGCATTTAGTGTGTTAATGTACTAGTACATGTAATGTATAATTTCATTGTACTATCTAGTACATTTAATGCATAATTAATGTACAAGTACGTTTAGCACATGTGTATGTTTTCTCATCAGTGGGGTTAAAGATAGTTTTTAACTGTAAATAACTAGTTAGAAATATCACATTCATGTGATTTCTTGTTGTTATGTGTCTCTTTATTGCACCTGTGTGTGCAAATGACTTACAAATGTTACATTCATGTATTTTATCTCCAGCGTATGTAGATATCCTTTCAAACCAGTTGCTACTAGTAATAATACACACTGAAAATAATTTTAGAGTATTCAGTATTATAGCCTCTTTATTACTGGCATATTAAAAAACAAATATATATGTAAGCAAATGAAATAGCCTTGAATTAAAATTATCTACTGTCTTTTTATTAACACAGTGCAAAATCCTAAATCCAGACTCATCAAGACTTTAGCGGTTCCGGATTTTTCCAGATATCGTATCATCATTCAAATTTAGTAAGATGACATGTAGAAATTATTAAATTAAAAATATGAAATAATGAAGCATTTATGACCTTCAAGAAAACAAAATTGACCAAAAAAGCTAAATATTTATTTATTTGCTTTACTAAATATTTCTTTCAATTTTTAGTTGTTTAAGTTGCTTTATATTTTGTGCTAGTACTTTCTCTTTAATTCTACCGATAGACAAAACTTCTTCAGTTACATTGTTCAACTCCTGTGATTGCTGTTTCAAAAGTTTTCATGAAAATTTCAGTGAACTTTTTTTCATTCTCAACAACCTCTCTGTCACATGCTGCACTATCGGTAAGGATATCTTCTGTATTTAGCACTAAACTACAAATTTTGCTGTACATTCGTTGACTGATGATTGGAGAACTGTCATTGTAATGAAAAACTTCTGTTATGGTATCATCTTCATTTGTTACCACTTCTCAACTAATTCCATTAATTGGAAAATTTTGCTTTTTGTTTGTGATATCTGAAAACCTTCAAATTCGCAACTGTCATCATAAAGATTAACTACTGCCCATTATACACTGTTGGTGATGTGTCAAGAGATTAGAGACTAAAGACATATTGTTCCACTAAATTTTGTCTTCCTTCATCTTACACTGACAAAATTAAGCCGGAATTTTATTAGTTTAGCTCTTTATTATATTTCTGCCTATTTCTTGCATATGTTTAAGACTTATCTGAGTCACGAATCAATAAATTCCCACATACATTTATCCAGTTAGATGATTTACGGCCCAGTGCAGTCTTTGCAAGTCCGAAATTCTGTTGTCAAGCACCTTGCTAAATTCTAATCCCAGTGCCTTCCCTAAATTCGAAAGATTTTTCCATCGCTTAATTCTGTTGCCAGGTGCTTCTATAAAACTTTTTATTTCCTTAAATCCTGCTACCTACTGTAGCCACACCAGCTGTGACACCAGTCCTGGACTTATCTAAATAACAAATCAATTATTCACAATTTCAACATTTACTAAATGTAATCTTTCTGCTCATGAGTATCATTTACTTCTTTTTTACATACGGAAGAAATATGTTTTGTGAAATTTCACTTCAACACTTCACAGTGCAGTTAACTAAAATCAATAATTAACACCAAGCGTAATGTCCCTGTAAAAGGTTGGTATTAAATTGCTAATATTTAAAAAAAATATTGTTTAGACATCAATGGAGTCCTTTCTCAAGCTGCTGTGTGTTGATATTCCTGCGGTAAAAAGCAAAAAATAATAAACAATATTTCACAATTTTCGTGTCAAGGACGTAAACTATTCAGTAGCTGAAAATCAACGATGTTTTCGTTTGACATATATATGCCAAGCAAAAAGCCACAAAGCCAAATTCTTAATCATACAGATTTATGCTAATAATTTTTATTCTTTCAATTTGGAGGTATTTATTTAGTGTTGAAGTGAAATTAAAAATCAATACTTTTCACTTGTTTTATTTTGAAAAAAATATCAATTGCATGCGCGCAAGAGATTAAAATAAATCCCCCCCAAACTTTTTTTTGAAAAATTAAAAATAAATTCATTTCGGACAGAAACTCGGATTCTACTATTTCTAAGAGTTAATTTATATTCACTTGAATTAAAAGTTCTTAGTCTGGTTGAATAAACAATTTGTGATTTCTTTTTGTTAGAGGATTAGGTTTGTCAATTTCAAAAGTAACTTCAGAATACTGTTTTAAAATTTTGCAAGGTCCTGAAAAAGCAGGAGAGAGTTTACATGTATTAGAATATTGGAACTCTTCATACATTACAAAATCACATATTTTAAAATTACTAGGTTTATACTGAACATCATATCTTTCTTTATTTACATAGTAATAATTTGATACATGCTTTGATACAGAGGTGTTACACAGGGCTTTACTACTAATTGTAGTACTTCGCTGTGACCTGGAAAGAGTCCCACAGTGGGTCTTGTGTTGAGGAAAGCCTAGTTGATTCCCGAGATGGGAAAAGTAATAAGTGAAGAGAGAAAAATAGCACAAGTCCATAGTAAGGGTCTCAGAAAGCTGGCTTGAGAGGTGCAGGAGGCCATAGGCTGTCGAAGCTGTGGCGTCATCTGTTGATATTAGCTGGTAGGGTGATGAAACAAGTTCTGTCGTGGGAAGTGACACATGAAGCTCAGCGACGAATCAGGAACAGGACTGAGATGCGAACAATTCGGACCTAGGAGAAATGCTTGCGAGTAGCTCAGTGTCAGCCATCTTAAATTTGTGATTTCCTTAGATAATAAAACTTAAATAAAAATATTTGCAGTAATTACAGGGATGCAAAAACAATTTAAAGTAGATAGTTAGGTGCTGTACAGTCATTTAAACATAAGGCAAAATCTCCTTAGGCTAAAATTACATTATGATAAGACTCAGACCTTTTTTGAATAATTTTTCTAGCTTCTTTTATTGGTGGATATAATTCCTGATTTTGAAGTAAAGAATCATAAGGTAATTTTCCATACATTAAATATGATGGTGGGAATTTTGTTACAGAATGAGGAGTGTTGTTATATTCTTCAGTAACTTGGGGTAATAATTTTGTCCACGCAACGTTACCTTCATAGGAATTTAGTTTATATTTTAATTATAATTGTTTGATTATAATTTAATTATAAATGTTTGATTAACACGCTCAACTTTACCATTAGTTTGGGGTCTATTTGCAGTAGTTGAAAATTAATTTACATTATGATTCCTTAAAAAGTGTTTAAATTTTGAAGATGTAAAAGCAGCATTCTTCTCACTTAAAATTTTCTTTGGTACTTGAATTTCAAAAATTTGCCTTAAACAGTTTATAAAAGTATCAGTAGTTACACTTTAGAAGAAAAAGTCCATATATAACGAGTAAGATGATCAATAATAATGTGAATATATTTCTTAGTAGAATTATAATAATTTAAACCAATAGATTATTATAATAATTTAAATCAATAGATAATATTTCAAAGGGTTCATTGGATGATGATAACTTCAAAGATGGCAAATTTTGCATTAAACCAAATTTCTTTTGTCTAGATTTTTTATTAAATAGACATTCTTCACAATGCTTCCAATAATTTCTAACATCTTGTACAATTCCAGAGAATATTGAGGGGATAATAAATTTAGCATTGAGGACACCCAATATGGCCAAACTGAATATGAGATTTTTGAAGTAATTTAGTACGAATATACATTGGTACTACAATCTTTTTTAAACCTTGTTTCTTATTAATTAACACATCATTAATTTTTTTTATACTTAGGTTAGTAACGTTATCTAGATTTCGATATTCTTTAATTTCTTCTAATGATAATAAATTAACTTGGAAACGCAAATGTTGGCAAATAGGATTCCTAGATAACATGTCAGCTTCAATATTAGTGGATTCTTTTTTATATTTAATATCAAAGTCATATATAGATATCTTTAAAGATTATCTAAACAATCTACCTGAGTTTGTTTTATATTTTTAAGCCAAACTAGAGCAGCATGATGAATATGTACAATAACGTGATTACCACGTAAATAATAATAAAATTTATCTATTACACCAATAATAGCAAAACATTCCAGCTCAGTAATTGCATAATTTTGTTCATAAGATCCTAATTTTCTAGAATGACACGCAATTACATGTAAATTACCATCAACATGCTCTGGTTTTAAAACAGCTTCTTTAGATGCATCAACAAATACATGACACGGATATTTCGGATTAAGTAAAGTTAAAATAAGTCTGGAAATGAATGTATCTTTTAATTTTGAAAAAGTAATTGGCATTCGTCAGACCATTTATGGGGGTACCTTTTTAAAGCAAATTTGTTAAAGGGGCTCTAATGTTAGCATATTTTTGAATAAATTTATGATATACGTTTATGCTTCCTAAAAATCTTTGTAATTCTTTAATATTTTTAGGGGGTTGCAATTTCTTAATAACTTCTATATTTGCATTGCTTGCCTGGTATTTACCTGCTTGAATTTCATATCTTATAAAGTTTATTTTTCCTTTAGCAAAATTACATTTGGATTGTTTTAATTTTATATTTTCTTTCTTACATATATCAAATATTATTTTAAGATGCTTCATCAAAATTTGGAGAAAATACTATAATATCATCAAAATAATTTAAAGCAAATGGAATCTGATATTTGTTTAAGATTTGTCTAAGAGCTCTTTGAAATACAGCTGGAGAATTCTTCCAACCTAAAGGTAAATAAGTAAATTCATGAAGTCCAAAATTTGTAATAAATGCTAATTTTCAGCATCATTTTCATCTAATTTTATATGCCAATAGAAAGATGCTAAATCCAATGTGGAGAAAATTTTGACATTCGTTGACTGATCTAAAACGGGATCTATTCTAGGGTCTGGTTCAGAATCTGTTTTTGTAATTTGATTAAGTTTTCTGTAATCAATACACAATCTAGTTTTTGCATTTTCCTCACGTTTATAAGCTAAAGTTACAGGAGCAGCATAAGGACTAACAGAAGGTTTAATTATACTAGCATTTAACAATTCATCTATTTGTTTCTTAATTTCACTATTATCTTTAGGGGATGCACGATATAGTCTATAGGCTATTGCAAATTCAGAAGCTAAAACAACTCTATGGGGTTCAATATTAATACAACCAACATCATACTTATTTTTAGCAAATATATGATTATAACTATTCAGCAATTTTCGTAATTTACCATCAGAATTTTCACTATTTTGAAAATAATTACCAGATTTTTTAGTATTTATATCATTTTTACCTACAAAATTTTCATTATTTTCAAAATATTTACCAGATATTTACCAGTACTTGTATAACTTTATCGTACAAAATTATTTTGAAGAAATTTATCTAATTTAACATTTTTACTCACCTGATGTGTAAACTGATATACATCTTAATTATTAAAATTCAGCTGTAATTTAAACAGTGAACACAAGATGAAGACAATAATAAATAATTTAAATTAGAATTCACAACATAAAATAGTACATCATTAGTGAGTTTACCTATTTTACATGGTATAATAATTTTAACCACTGAAATCTATGTTAGATAAAGACGAAAAGTTGCTTTTAGGCCTATCTTCAGTTAATTCCCTTTATATACCAATACCATTAAAAATATTTTGGGCAATCACGTTTACCTGTGAACCGGTATCTATGATGGGTGGTAAATTTTGTTGTCCAATTTGGACATTAACTTTAAAATATACTCATTTTTTGTGTTCAGATTTGGGCACTGTATTGATAATTTAAAGAAGGAACTAGTTGATAACTAAGCGGCCTGTAAGGATATTGAAGTTGTTGCGGCCGCACGTTTCTAAAATTTCGATAATGATATTGATTTGGTTGTAAATGCATGCTATAATACCTAGGTGAATTTTGATTGGGAGTAACAAATCCACTTGCACTTGGTACTTCCTCCACTGCCACTGCAATTGGGAAAAGTTCTCTTTGCTGTTTCAATCTATTCCTTTGGTGTATTAATATTTTGAACAGTTAATGACATCTCAGAAAGCCCTTGCTTGAGGGCTTCAACCATCGTTTTATCACTGCGTTTTAGACTGGATCCATATTGTACTTTTGCACGAAAATATCTATCAATGTGGGTAAATTTTGCGTAGTTTATGGCTACAAAGTCATTGAAGATAACTACCTCTGCTGTGGAGAAGTATGTATTAAATATTTCCTTTAATGCTAACCAATCATTCTATGAACACTCCTGAATGAAGTATGCGAGTGCCTCACCACGCAGACACTCAGAAAATAAGAGGCTTATTCTCTTCATTGATATTTCTAATTTCACATTTTCTTTCGAAAAACAAAAAATACTGATTTATAGGAAAATCCGACGTTTGTAGATCAAAAACAGGACACTGGAATTTTTCTATACTGACGGTAGTTGTTTCATCCTTGTTTGTTGCCATGGCCTCCTTAGAATGTGTAAGCATAATTCACAACACCGTTATGATGGCATCAATGCTCAAAAGGAAACTTTTTCCTCCAAAGTTTTTGAAGCATCGAAAAAGCCGAATGAAGAAAACCTTTTAAGCACAAAACAAAGTGAAAATCACTGATTCTGTCTGCGGATGATTCACAGCACTGTCCTTGACCTACTTTACAGCATAGTGATGGAAGTAAGGCGCTCTCCGTGATCGAAATTAGAAATAAACCCAGAGTACTTTTCCGACGCGCAATGAATATCCTACCGGCTTGTTAAATATGCTGCGATATTTTTGCAGGGGTAGCACAGAAATGGCAAAGCTTGTCGATCACTTCATCAGAGTCCAGGTGTTGTTGTGGCTGAGTGGAAGACTGCAAAAAATGACGCAACAGAAGGATTTAGCTTTTTAGTTCTATATCTTTATTAAATTCTTACCGCAGATCATTTCCTTTTAGATGAAATTCTCCAAATTACACATTCAGTATACTAAATAAGACTAAATTTAGAGTTTAACTCTTAAATTTAGACCATAACTCTTCTACGAACGGAAGAAAGATGGGAAGAGTAGCAGCAGCGATAGAAGAACGCAGTCTGACGAAAAATGGGGCGAACCCGGTATTTATACCAGCGGTTATATAACATGCCAGAATGTTCTCGAAAGTACTGGTCTAGGGGAAAGATCCTGAAATTGCGGAAAGTTAATTATAGTTTACCTATTCGCGTAGAGCAAAGCCATCGTATTTTTTATATTTTATATATATACTTTGATATGTGTTTGGTTCTGCTAGTTGCAATAAGGGTAAAAGGGAGGTGCAAAATTAGATGTTATAACAGTCCCATATACAAAATTTCAACATTCTACAGCTAATCGTTTTCACATTTTGCGAGATATGTGTACGTAAACTGCGCAGAAAAAAGGGGGAGGACGCTTCTATAGCTCCCGTTGTACAGGGCCGATTGACTAAATTCAAATTGCGTTTTTTCATGTCTCGAAAGCGCGACTTAGGATATATATTAGGTTTATAAATAGCAAATTAATCTAAGGTAGGTACTTTGACACAAAATCGAACTTTTTCCGGAATGATATGCCAATGTTTTTCCATATTTCGATTCTAAGACTCAAATTATACTTAAATATTTTAGGGCGTAATATCTTCTTTAAAACGAAATCCAAGAAACTTCTTGAAAGTACAGCACATTTAATTATATTTAAAGTATTTACATTTTTTTACAAATAAGTTAGCATAAGCTGAATTAACTTTTTCGATACCATTTTATTTACGTCTTTTAAATCTAACGTCGTTATTCTTTCAATACGTCTCGAGGCCAACTGCCAAACGAAAACATCAGAGAGAATTATAGAGGGTGTTTATGAAGTCCCGGACCCATTTTGATGTTTAATAACTCAAATAATGAAGATATAAACAAACTTATGGCATTTATTGATGCAATAACTTGTATATTTTCCGTTTCAGGTTTGAATATCTTTACTTTTGTAAATATTGTCTGCGCGTGTGATTAATTTCAGATAATTTCATTTTCCAGTCTAAATATCTGTTCTTTTCTAAACATCGTCTGTTTATTAATTGCATTTTTCTCTCTTTTGTTTTTGGCAACTATTGCACTGTTATGTTTACTTTTGATGTGTTTGTTCTAGTACTTTTCTATGTGATGTTTTATTCGACCGTTATTAAGGAGAATGCATACACCACAGGAGAAAGCACAGATTTTATGGTGGTTCATAGAAACAAAATCAATAATACAAACACAGAGAAATTGCAGAAGAATTTACCAAAAAGATCCTCCATCCAAAAGCAGGATCTTGCGGTGGAAAGGGAATTTTCTAGAAAATGGAAGTATCGCAGATAAGAAACGTTCCGGACGTCCCTGCACAAGTGATTTTGATGTTGAGCGTGTCAGAGAGACATTTTTACGCAGTCCTAGAAGATCTGTGAGATTAGCGGCAAGAGAATTGGATATGCCAATTTCAACGGTGTACAAGGTTATTAAGAAAAAATTGAGACTGCATGCATACAAAGTTCAAATTCTTCAAGTTTTGGAACCGCACGATAGGCCTAGGAGGATGGCCTTTGCAACAGATATGCTAAGGAGGATAGAAGATGCTGCTGAATTTCTGAAGCGCATAATGTTCTCCAACGATGCATCCTTTCATCTTTCTGGCATTGTTAATCGCCATAATGTGCGCATATGGGGATCTGAAAATCCCCATGAATACCGTGAGGCACAAAGGGATTCCCCAAAGGTTAATGTGTGGCGTGGACTACAGAGGCTGTTCGCACATTTTTTAGACGATTTTGGTAAGCGGTAATGAAAACTCGTTTGCTGCAAAAGATGTAATTGCAATTGTACTATGTTTTTAAAAGTCAAAATTATCGTCTGTGGCTTGAAAGTTTTGTTTTTATTCAAAATGGCAGCGGTTCGAAGGCTACATTACTCCAACAGCACGGCACGTCGCTGCAACATTGCAAATGTGTCGCATTGTGACGACCTCAATGTCGCAGTAACGTTGTAGGAATGGCTTAATGTCCTCTTTTTGCGACGTCACATTGCGAAGTTGACGTGAAGACACATTATGACATTGCTGTGAAGTCACACTGCGACATGGATACGTAGTCGCGCTGCAACGTTGTCCTGATATTACACTGTGAAATTGTTGTGAAGTCGCACTGCGACATACATGTAACAACTCATCTCGACTTTAATATAAAGCCATAGAGTGACATGAATGCAGCATAATAAAGTGCCATGAATATAATGTCACTGAAGATGTAAATGCATGTCACACAACTCTGTATTACTTTCTAAATGTTTAGAGCGATGGACTCCTATTTTAAAGAACAGGTAACTACAACAATGTTTTAATGATCCAGTAAAAGGTATTATACTTTTCAAGGTATAAAAATACTTCCATAATATTCGAAATTTTTAAATAATTGAAAATATCCAATATAATTATTTGAAATTTTCTCATCTTACTGGAGGTTGTATCTTACCCTATTAAGGTTATATAACTGTAAACTAGAGTGTACAGAAAATGCAGAACGTTTTATCCAGTAAGAAGTTATACTCTTCAAGTTATTAAAATCTTACCAGAATCTTCGAAATTTTTAAATTATTGAATATATTCAACATAATCATACGAAATTTTTTCAATGATTACTATTATATCTAACTATATTGAAATTATATAACTGTGATGCATTTAAGATTTATTTACATTTTTATGTAAAACATAGCGTATACCTTCAAATGCAAATTAGATGAATGTATGCTCCAAAAGTGATCATGTAGCATTCATTATTTTAATTAACCAAATTATTTTTAGTTTGAACTTTCCTATCGAATTCTCAAAGTTTCAGTTGCTGCCCGAATTTAGCGCGAGTGAGATATTTATGCAAATCGCATATATCTGTTAGCAGTTAAAAGGCAGGAGTTAACGAGGGGAAAAACAGTGCCTTGGATTTATCGCCGTAAGGCTGTGCGCGCCAAGATTTCCTCTGTCTACTGAAAGTTCGCCTTTATAGGCATTTGAAATTACTAGTGTTTGCTAGTGAAATTCGCATTGTTGCATTTCACTAAGAGTAAGCTTCCCTCGCCGTCCTACGTAGAATTAAGTTAGGGAATTGAATTTGTTAACACACTTTATTTTTATATTATTTTAGTTCAGCCCAAGTAGTGGCTTACTCTCAATTTGAAGAGTTGTAAATATTTGAATTAAAGGGTCACTTTTAAACCCTCCTTCTGACTTTGTAGTTTCTGCAACACTAAAGGACATAGCCTAGATCTGCTCACTGTCCTCCACATAAGGTTTCACAGTTTATGCTCACGAAAAAGGTCAAGAGATTGAAGGAGAAACCTTACAATCATATGGTCATTTTCTAAGCATTTTACATTGCAAAGACTTTTGAGTATTACACCTGACCAGAAGAAGCATAACTTTGCTTTCTGTTCTTAGAATTTAATATTTAAAGGCACTTATATTATTTCAAAATTTCGAAACTGTATTAAAAGTTGGAGTTCTTATAAGAGCTTATTAAAAATGTAATATTTATTAATTTAATACCTGCCCCCTTTCTTACCAAATAGAAATATTTCAAAAATTCTATTTAGTTTGCAATGTATTTTTTAATTGTTTGGCTGTGTACAATTTTGCCTTCTGCGTTTCTCTCTTCCTTAATTGCTTTTTCTTCCAGAAAATAAATAAAATTATTAGATTTGACAATTAGATTAAAGAAAACCCGTTTTAATACTACATAAAGACGTGATATTTACCTATTGAATACTTTCTTGTATTACGAAATGCTCTGTTTTGAATAAAAACGTTTTTGTAAATCAACACAATCTTTCAATAAAATCTTAGACTTCAAATTATCGATATGAGGCTTAATCTGGAATAAAGAATGAATAGCTGTGGGTAAAAAAAATAAGTGGGTCGAAAATATGGCCGTGGTAAATAAATCGCTAAATTTATATATAGTAATATAAAACATGTATTTGCTTTCACCATCGCTTCTTCATTGAAAAATTACAAATTTATGCTATATATACCTTACAAGTTTAAAATAATTTTCTTACCATGCCTATCATCAATATATTTCAATAATTGTATTAAAAAATACTATTTAATTCGTTTTATCACTTATTAATTTGAATCACTTAGCTTAAATATTTCTATATTTAATAAACATATTTTACTCCTCTCTCTCATCAGTTAAAGTTTAAAATTAGCATAATTTTACACAGTTGACTGCTAACTAGCTAAAATTTAAATAAGAGCTAACATTTAATATTTTACACAAATGACTAACACTAAGCCTAGCCTTTTATATTACTACGTCTGTAGAACGCAAACTGCGGAAAACTACAATACGTCTTTAGCTTTCAAGAGGACTAAATCCTCTGGCCTTAAAGGCGGACAGTAAGCTCGCGTGATGGCAAGCTCGCGTGAAGTCTACGTATCACTCTCTCCACTTTTACTCTGCTCTTGGCAAAAAGCCCCAACTTAAATACTTAAGCACTAGCAAGTACAATTTGCATAAACATATTCACGCGTTCATTCTGGCTGGAAGTAGAAAATAAGAGATGATAGTAAAGTTTCAAAATAAAATAAACGTTAGTCAAACTTAAGATCTTTACACTATAAATCCTTAACCGAATAAAATCGAATTACCTTAAAATTTTTTTCTAATGTAATTAACGAAAGCTTGTGAAAATATTTCATTCAAATTAAACCGTTCTGAGCAAACTGTCCTGTGAAAGGTATAGCATTTAATTCCTTTCAGAATAAAATGTTGTTTAGAAATGTATTCTTTTCAGATACTTAGGACTCTGAAATATTGCAGAAAAAGGAAATATATACATTTATATGTATATTTACGACGTAATTGCAAAATATTTACATCCGATCGCGTCAAAACTCATTGGTCTTAATTGTAAGTTGACGAAAATCTATTTTGTAAATACTTTCTTTTAGAATTCTCAAGTTCCGAGAAGCTAATTTCTGAATATGTTTAGTCGAAAGACTTCAATTGTGTTAATTTAAACATTGTAGCCAAGCGTTGTGAGTTTTGTATAGCAACTATAAACGAATGATGTAAAATGAATTTTAAAGTATTACGTGTTAAAATGTTCTATTGGATTTGAAATGTTAATGTTAGCTTTTAAACTTTTATAAAAGTTAAACTAATACAAATGTAAGTTTTGGTCAAGCATGACTGGAAATATTTTTGTGTAAAAGATGAATGGCATGAAAGTATAGATTGAATGTGCTTAAAGTTAGGCTCTCCAGGCTTTACTTAAGAATTTTAAATTTAAGATCTATTTTAGGACATTAGGTCCAGTTTTGTGTTTAAGAAGTTTTCTAAGGTCTGGAAAACTGAGTTTATAACAAATCGTAGAGATTGGATAGTTGTAGATGGTCGTCGCGTTACCACAACATAAAAACCTCGTCTCACTCAGAGCAATTTCTGGAGAACATGGGGGAAGAACAATTAGTTCGTGTGAATGAAAACGTTTGAGGGCCAAAATAATTTCAATAAAGAGTATTGGTAACAAAAATGGAAATTGTATGAAATACATTACTAATACTTTTTCCTTCCAGATTAGTTGGAAGGACAAGACTGACATCTGACTGAAAGTAAGGATGAAGTAGATGTCTGTAATCAAATTCAAATTGTAAATCTGTTATATTTTCCTTAGTTTTAGTATAGCTTTAGAAATTGTTGTAAAGTTGGCCCTAAACAGGAAGCGTTTTAATGACCAAAGTCAGACAAGAAAGAATTTCTAGAAGTTTAAAATTTTGATATTAAGGACTTCTTGTTTAGAATTTAAAATTTTAAACAACGTCGTTTAAGACCTTATTTTGCGAGTAGTTAAATTCTGGTGGGGAAAGATGTAAGGTTTATCCCAAGTTAATTAACAGTTATTTTAAGTTTTATATCTTTTCTATCTTATTCTAATTTCAGCTTACAATTTCCTGCCAGAATGTAAATTCAGAAACGCAGGTAATGCAAATGAGAAAGAGTACTATTAAGTCGTGACTTAACCGACTTCAAGAGAGACAGTCTGATTCACTGACTAGCGCGCGTTCGCCGTCTGGCTACGCGAACTCTCTTAGCTGTTATTACCCTCGGCCATACCTTAGGCCCTTGCTTCGCTTCGCCGATTAAATTAATACCTAGGGTCAACTAGTTAGATTCTGATAGCTTCGGCTATACCCGTTAATAGCTTAGTTAAGCTAGTTTTAGTTTAAATTATTATTATTTTAAGTTCAAGTCCGAGTGGCGGCTTTATGTAAAGTTCCAAGTATGAACTGATTGTAAATATACCGAGAAATAAAGGGTTATACCCCCCTCTTTAAATTTCGTGTTCTGTTCACACACTTAAGCGATTATTCGCTTGCTAGTGTTCGTGGGGTTCTAAGTTAGAACTCTAGATTTAAATAGGAAAACCCCCCACGTTCATGTAATATGTCAGACATGGCCAAACTGCGGCTTTCTGGTACCTTAACTGCGGCTCGCGAGCTACTTTCGATCCTCTGCCATCTGAAATGCGACTTGCATTGAATAAATATAATTTAATTTTTTAGTACAAATGGAAAATCATGCAATGCCACCTTTCCTTATTAATCGTTAATTTATTTTCTGATATTATGTATGTAAAAATTTAATAGATTTCAAACTGTTCACTGCTGGCTTATCGTCAGAGCTACAAATAATTCCATTTCTGATAATTACTATTCCGGCTATCTTTTTATTTTGAACAGTTAATGGTCGTCGGAATAATATATACGAGGTTAATCTAAGACTCAATGCTAATACTTTTATTTAAATATTCTCCCTAATATTTTTTTTCTTAAGTTAATTTTACTTCAGTCAGTATCCGTTTACATTCCTGTGTGATCCTATCCAACAGTTGTGATCAACTGGAAGATTAGCAACTTGCTGTAGGGTATTACTTTTATTCAGTCCTTGAATGGGGCGAGTAACTACTGAAGAAAACTGTTTCGCCTTTAATCCACCTTGTAATCCTCTTTTAATTTGTGAAAGAATTTTAAGAGGGTTTTATTTTCGGTGTACTGAACCTTCAACCTCTTACTTGGTTAGGAGACTTATCTCAATTTTCTGCGAAACTTATAATTAGTTTCCTTATTAATTATGATTAATTTTCTATCCGTAAGCAATATGCAATTGCAATTTTTATGGAAGTGCTTCACATATTTCGCAACCATTCACAATAATATGTTTAATGAATACTTGTAAGGTACATTTTAATTTTATAACAGTTATTTTAATTTAAGCAACCTTTCCTATCTTGCCTCGTTTCAACGTACAACTCCATACCAGAATGAGTTTTCAGAATGGCGTTGAACACAAATGACTAATAAATAGTACTAAAGGAAAGTTCAAATTACTTCGAAAGAGACAGAGAGCTGGAATCCTGAGTAGCGCGCATTTGTCTTTGGACTAAGTCTCTCTAACTGCTGTTACGTTTGGCCGTATAATTACATGCCTTTCGATAGTTCAGCGGCTAGTTTAAAACTAAGGGCCAACTCCATTAGATTTCTGTTAGCTTCGGCTAAATCTCTTAGTTAGTTATAGTTAGTTCTTAATTCTCATTTCTGAGTTCAAGCCCGAGTAGAGACTTTGTTGTAAGCTCGAAGAAAGGGGGCTGACTTTCATCTTAATTTTGAGTGAATATGGAGTAATTAACCGTTCTTGAGTTTGCGATTCCTGTTATTTAGAACTAAGCGATAATTTGGTTAAGAGTTCACTGGATTCCTTGACATTTAAATTAGCTGAATCAAAGTGAGGAACTCCACATGCAATTCCCACATGAAAATTTACTTTTCGTAATAATTCCTCGGTAATGCTAGGTAGAGATCATAATTTATTTCACCAATGGTTGCGCATGCTGAAATATTTAGAGTCGTGGGAAGAATTATTGGTTTGACAACGTTTAAATTTTAGTCAAAATGTTTATTTCCCATTTGATCAAAAATTGTTATTCTAGATAGAGATCTTTCATCAAATTTTCATATCAATAACGTTGCATTAAGGAATGAGGGATCAACAGAACACGAACGTCTCTCTTCTCCAAAGCTTCTGTCAAAATGGCATATTCATGTTGGTGAAATCTCTTTTAACTTGCCATATTTTCTCGTATTTTTCCATTTCTTGTTTGATGACCTTCTTTCTTTCTACCTCGTACTAGGTTAGAGATATTTTTGCTGCACTAGGTTAGAGTCGGGGGTAAATATTGCATTAAGTTAAAGGCATTTTGTTGCTCGGCATATCTAAAAATTTTCAGCCCTTAGTACAGACAATCTGCAACTGCACCGATTGCCCGGCTCTGATACCAGCATTACACTTCTTTTAATCTGTAGACATTTTTTGACATTCTAATTTTCGATCACCATGTACTTCTGACACATCCTTCATGAAAGCTTAGTAGCCAAACGAAAAGTTGTACAATCATCCGCTGCTTAATCACTACTAATTTCAAGAACTGATGTGAAATTTTGGCCCCGTAAACGTTTTTTTTTAAAGTCTGATCTTTTATTTTCTAAAGTATGCTCTGCTTACAGACTCCATTTGAGATTTATTTTCTGTACATAGGCTAGGTAACGCAACGGAAAGTAGTTCTATTTAACCGTTAGGCTGATAATAATTTGTTTTAAAATTTCTTCTGCGTTATTTTACTTAGAAGTTCAAGACAAGACGTCTTACTTAGAAATTCAAGTCATTTCATTTAGAATGTGATGGATCCGTTCACCTATTTGGTAAAAGCTTAGGAACCAAACTATTGTGCAGACGCCTCCCGTGTTACAAAATGCCTCCACATCGAATATATGGGCATGCCCATAGAATATAAAGAGTTACAAGTCCACGTTATATCTGCATTTGCGAAAAAAATTCATTGTAGTAGTGAGAGGTATGTTTTCTTTCTGTAACATTAGTTTTGATTGCCATGTATCTGAAAGACAGCTCAAAATTAAACAGCTAGGTTGAAGAGACAGATGGAATATGTGGTCGACAAAGTGTTTATACAGTCCGACATGAACTACTAGATTTATTAGCAATAGTTTATATATGTCCAGAATTATCGAACCGATTCAAGAGGTGGTTTCAAGAATTTCCAATGATGCGCAAGAACTTCGTTACCTTTGTCCAAAATCAGGACAATACGAGAGATAGCTTCAAGAATTTTCAATGATGCTCAGGAATTTCGTTATCTATGGCCAAAATTATCCGGATGATTCGAGAATTTTCAGTGTGCGCATGAACTTTGTTATCTACGTCCAAAATTATCGGGACGATTCTAGAGATAGTTTTGAGAATTTTCAATGATGCGCCTGAGCTTCATTAGCCATGTCCCAAATTATCGGGTTGATTGGAAAGGTAGTTTCGAGAATTTTCAATGATGCGCGGTGTACTGATTACTAAAACATTCTGGCAGATTCCGTTGGATGCCACGCTGAAGTACTGTATAATTTAGGACTGCCATGAGAGATACTGATTATTCAAGTACCACTGCAATTGAAATCATACTCTTTTTTAGGGATGTGGGCGGGGGCGAATTCTTCTGTACTAGGCATCAGTAAAAAAAGTCATTCCAAAGTTTTGGGGGCAAAATGTTTTAACGATTTCTTAGGTTAGGATCCCAAGATTCGAATGATCTCAGTATGTTGATACTTTAATTTTTTCTTTCTAAAAAACTGCTCATGAGTTAAAAAAACTCTCGTTTTTTTTAAACAATGATTTGTAAAAATTTACTCAAATAACATTTTTATGTTAATTGTAGACCAATGAATATGCTTCTGAATCATTTTATTTCTATTAAAGTGAAACAAGATTAATTATAAACGAAGAGATGTAAAGGAAATCTGAAGAAAATATTTGGTTTCTCTATCTGAAGAAAAAAAGTTCTGTTGCCTGTTGCTCTGTTATTGTTTTTTCTTTGATAATGTTAACATACAATTTTTTCTAATTAAGCTAACATTTTTTGAAAAAAAAAATATGACAATTACTTTCTAGAAAAAAGAAAACTTACCTTACAGGACAGCTTTTCCAAAGAAAAAAAGAAAAACACAAATAATCAGCCATTAACATTTTATTACAATTTCAGCCACATTTTCGAACATGATTTTGTTTTAGGTCCAGCATAAACAGTTTTTACATTCATTAAATGTTTGTTTTTCACGAAGTCTTGACGAAAGTTATTAGCATTTAGTACATTTTTAAACTCTTCAAAGGCCAAAAAAAGATCTTTCAGTTCTATTTCTCAAGAGAAAGTTTATCAGCTGAACAATGTTAAAACCAGAAAACACGTGACCGTCCAAAATGAGTTCTTTTAGAAAATCCATTAATTTCTGTGCCGTTCTTTTCTGTTTCACAGGAACGGTCTGCATAATTTCTTTTTCTACATCTGTCTCAGAAAGTTGTTCAGGCGGTTGCTTTTCAGTAGCATTCACACAAGGAAACGTAACATACTTTTGCAGATCTTGGATGTACAATTTAGATTTTTCTTCATCGTCCATTTGCTTTCTTAAGATATTTTGAATCTTGATATCTAAATCACTCAAATGTTCATCTTCAAATCGCTGCATACCATCCAGAGGTTCCAGGGCGGATTCCTTACTGTGTTCCATGGAAAAGAGAGGATAAGACACTTACTGCTGCAGGAATCAGGAAAGAAAGAAAACCGTCACCTTTTTGAACCAAAAGATGTCTTTTCTTAGAAAGAGGTACTTTTTTTGTCCGCTAATTTCCTTAAAGTTCTTTTAAAAGAGACGAGTCGATTCTTGACGCGTTTTGTGATGGGTACGTTTCCTTTTAGAAGATTTAAAGCACATTCACAAATTCACCCGCATAATATCTCAAAGAAATAGAATCTCAAGATAAGATTTGATGAATCTGTGATGAATTCATCAGTTTCCAAAGTCATACAGAATATTTCGAGCTTCATTGATTTCTATCAAATTTTCAAATTCAGCGTTCACTAATAACGAAACAGTTTGTTGTAAAGGAGTACCGAATTTTATTTCTAATCTTAAGTTGCTGTGTGGAGCCAGATTTAAATGAGAGCCATCACAAAGGTCAGGTAACAGGTCGAAGCGAAACAGGGAATATCCTTTTGAAAATTCTGATCTTGAAAGGTAAAGTCCTCTGTCGTCCGCATTCATAAATAAATTCTGGTAAGCTAGTATGAAATGGTTTTTGCCGAAATTAGGCTGAAGGGGATTATGAGGTACCGGTTGAGCGTCCACATAAACGCCGATAAATTTCATATTATAATGCTTAAATTCAAAAGCAGACTTTTTACAGTTTCCGTTAAAAGCATCATTATCGACACATGCCACCACAATACGATTAGGCATTTGATCTATAAGAATATTATTCTTATAGATCAAATGATAGAACTGTATGTAATTCTATCTGGAAAGCTGCTTCTAAATATTAAAGATGCTTAAAGGCCCTGACGGGATCGCATACACCGAAACTGAGAAAGCTGAGTCATTACCTGATAACTATGCTACTCAGTTTTGCATAAACAACATCCCAGACCCAGACCCAGAACACACAGTCAACTACACAAACAATTTATTCTTTACACAACCACGCACGAACAACATACGTCCAGTTAAACCGTCTGAAATGGTTCGATATATCGAGAAAAGGAAAGTCAAAAAGAGCTCTGGAATTGATGGAATCAGCAATAAAATGATTAAAGAAATGGGTTATGTCATGCTGATCAAATTCACGTGTATTGTCAACATCATGCTCGCCATCGAGTACTTCCCGAAGAAATGGAAAACTGCGGTAGTAGTTCCAATCTATAAAGCAACTAAACCTGCAAACGAGCCCGAGTCAAATAGACCAGTGAGCCTATTATGTACGCTGAGCAAGATTGCTGAAGCTGCTATCTATGATAGAATCCTCGAGCACGTCAATCTACATAATATAATAATCCCACAGCAACAAGGAAACATGCAACGACACACCAGCTCTATAGAGTGACTGAGTTCATCGTGCACAATTCAAGGAAGGGGAAAGCACTGACGCTCTTTTTCTTGATATATCGAAAGCATTCGACAGAGTCTGGCTGGACGGGCTACTCTACAAACTAATCAAACTGGGATTCCAAGACTACATCATAAACATCCTCAAATCTTATTTCTATGAGAGACACTTTGTCGTTCGCTACAAAAACACACTCTTCAAAACGGCCAATTAAAGCCGGAGTCCCTCAGGGGTCCCGATTTACTTTTTACTCTATGCGAACGACATACCACATACTCCATACACTACACTTGCCATGTATGCTGACGACACGGCGATCCTTGCCAAATATGCATCCCTAAACCAGGTAACACAGGCATTACAAATACACATACACGCACTGGAAGCCTGGTTGAAGAAATGGAAGATTTTGATAAATGTCGGAAAATCGGTGGCAGTCATGTTCACCAAGAAAAGAAAAACAGGTCAAAGAATTATGATGCATGGCACAAGTATCGCGTGGGCTAAGGAAGTTAAATACCTAGGTGTAACGTTGGATAGGAATTTGACATGGAATCCCCACATAACACAAGTTATCTCCAAGTTCCGAGCTGATAAAATGAAACTCAAACGGGAATTTCTCGGAACTCCGTTTTATCTCTAGACAACAAGTTAAGGCCCGTTTCCACTACTGCGTATGCGTTGCGGTGCGTATGCGTTTCTCCAATCAGCGAGCGAATTCACTTTGATTGACATCTGGTATCCGTCGACGGATGACGGAACGGATGAAGTTCAGCAATATTCAACTTCCATGCGTAGGTCTGCGGAAGCGTTGGGGTCACGTGGTAAAAAAAGAGCAATCAGGTGTTGTCACCAAAAATTAATGGCGGCAGAAGCAGCGATGAACGCTGGTTCAGGGAAAGAATGTTTTGTTAAAAAATACTTATTTCTGAATTAACATTATTGCGAGAAATCTGCGTACTGAAAAAGACAGCAATCAGCTGAATTTAAATAAAAAGATAAAACTGCAAGTACAGTACTAGTTCGCCGAGAGCAGTGATTACTGTCAAGGAAATCAGGCGCAAAAAATATAATACCAAGTTCATGAAATAGGAAAATTTGTCCTGAAAATTATTTTCTAGTTCTGCATACACGTTTACCTTTCATGATAATGAACGTCTGCCTATATCAAACTGCTATAGCAAATCAGATATGGCATCAAAAGATTTGTTACTTTTTTCTTTTGAAACGGGTAAAAACTAAAAATGTTAATTATAAATTAAATTTAGTAGCCTTTTAAATATTTCACTGAATTAAAGAGTACGTTAAAGTTATATTTCTCTCTCTTCACAAATATACCTTTTTGGCTAGCATATATTTGTAAGCACATGGAATATATTTTTAGCAGTCCGTTTAACTTCAATCGGAATGCCGCTTTAAAAAATAATGTTTTTTGTAAGAAATGTTCTAGAAGCTGAAGAACAAACTCTGGTGAATTTTTTAGACGATAGCACACTAAAATAAAACCAAAAAAATTTTGTTTTATGAATTCATTTACTTCATAATGTATATAAGACAAAATTGCTAATTACGTTAGTGTGATGATAGCGTAGTGGTAAAGCTGAGGGTAGCGAGGTGTGGCCTTTTGGGTCGTGAGTTCGAATCCCATACTTTTCTTTTTTTACCCTGTTTGAAATTTTCTCAGCTCCGTGTTCCAATTTTATCTATATTTGTGTTTTTAAAATATATTTCTATTGTTATGTGCATTAAATATAACGTTTTGTTGATGCTCTGATTTATTTAAAATTTTCCCTCAAGAATTTATTTTGAAAATTATAATATAATACGAATTAAAAATATACTCCCTGTATATATATAAACATTTTTTTTCGTTTCACTTTTATGTTAATGCACATACATGTGAGGAGACTTTGGGATGTTTCCAGGTCTAAACTTTCAATACTAATGCCCATGAGACAGTATTAATGCCCTGAACAATTTTAATAAAACAATTTTTAAAGAACTTATTATAATAATTGCTTTAAATTCAGTTCTCTCCAGCTGAAACACAGGAATTAATTAATTAAATATTTCCATTTTATTTACCTTAGGTATGCATACATATATAAAGAGAAATAAGCTTATCTTTATAACTTCTTCCATAAAAAGCTATAAATTTAAAATTTATAAATTCAAAATAATATTTTATGGATTATGCATAAAATATAACTGCGCATAGTGCATTTTGAAAGAAACGAGATTTCTAATAAATTATCCAGCTATGACACAGAAGAAACTGACGCTAAAATTGTATATAATATCTGTTTTCTCTCCAAATTTGCGAATATTTTAAAAATATACAATCTCACATAGCAGTCAGCGGTATACAAGCATAGCAAATTTTGTGTAAATATTGTGAACCTTTCTTTACAGTTGCTCTGTATTTTTAAGGTACCATTTTGTGTAATATTGTGAGCCTTTCTTTACAGTTGCTCTGTATTTTTAAGGTACCAGCTTTTTTTAAATGTGTTTAACATTTTTATTTGTTTTGCAGTAACAGTACATTTTAGTTTTAATAATATATTATTTCGTTAACATTTAAGTCTTCTAGAAACGGAAATAAATTTTTAAAAATTACTCCGCTTCTGTGCAGTTAGAGATGTTCATAATATGCATTATAACCTTACGTGTCTAAAAATTGCTAACTTACTTTACTTTCACAGTTCATAAGCAGAACTAAAAATTTCCAATAACATCGTCCGAATCCCGTAAGTTAAATCAGAGGCCTCTGGTGGCAATGAATGCAACTGACCACCGAACTTCCGTAAGCGTAAATCCAACGCAATAGTGTAAACGGTTGTCCGTCTGCGTAATGCGTTTCTCCCAATACGCACCGCAACGCATACGCAGTAGTGGAAACGAGCCTTTACTTCTCTATAAAGACATGTTGCGTTCTATCATTACATATGCTTGTCCTGTATGGGGTTTTGCAAGTACAGTCCATATAAATAAATTGCAAGTGTTACAAAATGTGACACTGAGACAAATCACCAGTACCTGGTTCATACGTAATGTTGACATACATGATGAACTAAATATCATATTGATAAAAAGGTTTATGGCGAAAATTGCCAAAAAATTCTTTACAAAAATTAATCAGGTGGGAAATGAAAGTATCCCTGGATTAAATTATGACTTTAATGATGCTAGAAACTCGAGAAGATCAGGTGCGATATTACGAGCTCTGACATAAAATATTTGAACTATTCGAACTAATTGAATTAGTTGTATGTGCATAAGATATATCTTTTAAATTGTAAATTGCCTTCATGCTCTTTTGATTTAGAAAATATTGATTAAAATTTGGCTAAAACTACTTCAAATAGATGCTTAAGATTTAGGAATTGGCTCTAGAAATTTTCTAAGTCCAACTTTAGCTAATGTTAATGTACCCCCTCCCCAAAAAGTATGGCTCTGGAACCCCAGCCCCCTCCTGTTACTGCCGGCCAATAGCTAAGCTACACGATTCTTGTACCTATTTTTGCATCTCCTCCTTAGCTCATTTGGATCCCGCCAGATTCGGGACCCCTGCGGACTACAACTGATATTGACCGTGCGATTAATGCACTCACGAACCGGATTAACTGTGCCTTCACGAATGCTACTCGTAAAATCCAGTGCGAACAAAATCCGGACATTCTCCCCCGTCATATTCGTCAAGATACGGAACAGATTACGCAAGCAATGGAACCGCTCGTGGGACCCGCGTATCAAGAAAGAACTTAATAGATTAAATAAGAAAATTAGAGTCCAAATAAAGCAATATCGTATTGAAAGGTAGAATGACAAAATCGCCAGCTTCAATGAACCCAACCACGAATTTTGGTCATTTACTCGAAAGCTCAAGCGCAGCTCACCAGTAAATAAGCCCATTTCTGATGGGAACAAAATCGCTCTTACCAACATAGAAAAAGCCGATATGCTAGCTGAACATTTCGAAAAACAATTCCTGCCAAATGAGAGTCCTTGTGATTACTCTTTTGTTCATGATGTTCGCTACTGCGTTCAAGACTATCTCACAGGTCCATCTGTGCGCAACAAGACGGAGTTCACATCTCCATTTGAAATTTCTGAAACTATAAGGAGGTTAAAGAATCAGAAAGTCCCCGGGTACGATTCTATTACTAATTTCACCATCAAGAACTTATCTATAAACATTATTGCCAAATACGCAAGTATTTTAAATGCATGTCTGCAGAATAGCTATTTTCCAACAAAATGGAAAACCGCAAAAATTATAGTTATCCCTAAGCCTGGAAAAGATATTAGAAAGCCGGACGGCTACCGCCCAATTAGTCTGCTACCCGAATTGGGTAAAATATATGAAAAGGTGATCTTGAAAAGCTCCCTCCCGAGCAGTTTGGTTTCCGCAAGTCATTATCAACTACGAAGCAGTTAGTTAGATTGGCGGAATTCATCGGCTCTGCCGTTCATAACCATTAAAAAGTTGCCCTCCTCATGCTGGACGTGGCGAAAGCTTTCGCCCGCGTCTGGCATGAGGGGCTTATCTTCAAGCTAATTGCAAATGACTTTGATCGGGAGATGACTTTACTTATTTATTAAAGATAGAAAATTTTTTGTTAATATCGGACAAGATACTTCTACGCAGAGAAGATTAAATGCCGGCGTGGCCCAAGGCTCTATTCTTGGCCCAATTTTACATCTATATTATGTGCCAGATTTTCCGAAACCATTTACTGGATTAAATAATTACCTGGGGTGCTACGCCGATGAGATCCCCCAGTCCGGCCATTGCAATTGCTAAATTTGAAGAAACAATTCCGCACATAGAGCATTGGTGCACCAATTGGCGAATCGCCATAAATGCAACTAAATCGCAATTACTCATTATTAGCAAGAAGGCTAAAAAGCCCTTAAATGTCAGACTCAGCCTTTTCGATGTAGAAGTCCCAATTTTAAAAAAGGCAAACTACTTAGGTGTGGTTTTTAATCACAAATTTACGTGGACTAATCACTTCACTCACATCCGAAACAAGACCATAATTGTTATGAAAAGCCTTATGCCGCTTTTAGGAAAGTATTCGCAACTGGATTTGTTAAGTAAGAAGCACCTTTATACGGCAATAGTGCGCCCTATTTTCTCTTATGCCTTCCCGGCCTGGGCAGCTTTTACATCACGTGACCTCTACAGAATACAAATTATGCAAAACAAGTTTTTACGGCCGATTACGAATGTCCAACGATATGTTACACATAGATTTAAAGATTAAAACTGTCAAAGATGATCTTCGAATTAATGACAAGTTCTTCAACAAGGCTCTAACTTGCCCACACATCGAGATCTTCAACACCCTTGACTATGTAATTCTCATAGAGGACAGATATATCAGACCTTATGCGGCACATATGTGATTTAAACTTTCCCACGTAAAGCACTTGGCACTTACTTTTGTTGGTCTGTACGTAATGTATATATTCTACTTTATTTTCACTATTTTTGCGCATTTGTATTTTATATTTCTTGCGCTCTAGGCCATTTGACAGGTTTTGCGTTTTCTCTCTCCTTGTCGCTGCGTCGATTGTGATCATTTTTGATTTTTCTAAACCTGGTGATGCATGATCACCCCCCCTCCTTTTTCGTGTATGTATTTCACCTACCCATGTCATGTGCCTTTTGGGCAAATTATCAGGAGCCGGACACATCGTTCAATTGCTACAATTACTTTTTCAGTAATCGTGATTTTTCCTTAATTTATGTTAACTAGTGTATTATCAAATAATTGTTTTTAAGAAATATTAAGAAGTAAATTTTAAATAATGCAGATTTAGAGCTATGAAGAGTAAATGCAACAATACAGATATTCAAACTATGTATTGTACATTGTGGGCAAGTTTCATAAAATTCCACATTAACTTTTTCAATAATTGTGATTCTTCCTTAATGATAATCAGTGTATTTCTGGATGACATTTTAGAAGTTAATAGCATATTTCAAATAAGAAGTAATTTCATTAAGTATTTGCTAAAATTATTCTCATTGCATCCTGTGTTATTATTGATTTGATTTTATGCCAGCTTAGCATTCTAGATAAAATATAATAGTATAACATCAAAGCAATTGGCAGAGGTAGACCCACCTCCTTAACGCCCCCTTTTGAAAAATTAAATACCTTTTTTAGGTAATGTGAGTAAAGTTGTTTTGTCTAAATTAAGATAACATTCTTACACGTATTTATTTAAATATAATACATATGTAAGCATAAGTTACAGAATTACTAAACAATCATTATATTGAACCGGGTGAGAAATATGCCAATGAAAAATTTCCAATTAGGCCAAAAATCGACAGATTAGCAGAAAATTTGTGCAAATAAAGAAATGATTATAAATAAACAGGCATTTAAGGGAACAGTGGATGTTCAAATACTTTTAAAATATTTCTTTCACATATACCTAAATTTTGGTCCCACTTTAATACATTGTGATTGGACTTTTATCCTCTTAAAGAATTTGCATTAAAAATGCATAATAAGTTTTGTTACACGTATAAATGGGAATCTAAAATTACAATTATTCTGAACATAAACTAAGGCGCATGAAGCATTTTGAAGATATAAGAAGAATCACGAAAATTTCACATGAGAAAAATACATTAAGAATTTTATGCTTACCTTTAACATTTACTTCTTAGTATGTCATAACACGTGATTTTATTTAATATAAAATATTCTAACATTGTTTACTGTATGCATAAATATTTTTCCTACTAATAAAATTTAATTAGTTTTACTAATGCACGGAAAGTATTTAAATTTTTTACTTTTATTCTATCAAAAAGTTGAAAGATCAGTTTATTTTGTTTCTGAATAAGAAAAGTGCAAAAAAGTTAAATTTATGCAATTTTTGAATGATACATTTGTTCTAAATTTTAAAACCATCAGTCTATGCTTTAGAAATTTGAAAATTTTGACTATATCTTGAATAGTCACCTCTAAGAAATACCAAATAATTCAGCTTGTAATAAGACAAGTCTTGGACATACAGTTACAAGATGGAAATGTGTAACATAACGACATTAATATTTTTTTCATATCTTGAAAATTCCTCAATCTTAAAACTTTTAATAGCAAATTTCATTATTCTACAATTTTTAATTAAAACCTACTACAGCATTATCTACTCAAATGCTACTTTTAAACTTTCAATTATTTAATATTTGAAAGTAGCATTTCAGTAGAATTAAAAATTTCTTATAAAGAATTTCTAAGCATAGACATACAATAATTACTATGAATACCTGAAGAGTAACACAAAAATGCTGCAGGGCAAATTTTTTATTTTACACAAAACTATTTAGACAAAGACGCTGTTGTAGAAGCTGCTGCACCTTGCTTCTGGGGCTTTGCCTGGCCACCTTCTCGGAATCCATGTCTGAAATAAATGTTTTCAATAAAATATTGTAACAATAATGAAATATAAACAAGCCAGAATCTTTTGATCTAAAAATAAATACACTTCCTCTCACTGATACTATATTATCATCAAATGTAGCATGTTTAATAAATTCTGTATTTTCACAGAAGTGAATTTTTTATATGCAGTAATATATTTTTATACACACAAAAATGCAAACATTTAAAGCAAGTAAATTATAAGGTACGAATGAGGGAAATTGAAAAAATGGAATACCATTATGTACTTTTCAGCCTCAGTACATAAAATAATCTATTTCTAAATTTTCTGAATACTAACATATTGTTATAAATTTTGTGCATACATAAATGATTTTAGTAAAATTGTAGTTTATTTGTATAATGTAACATGAAAATTTAAAGAACCAAAAATTTCCTAGAAAAGTAAGAATGCAGGAGCCAGTCCAATTAACATTTAGTAAATGGGTTTCTTACTAAATTGGTGAGATATTGCCGAGCTGGCGACAGTTTTGCTGACTTTTCTATTACCAAATTTGGTGAGAAATCGCCCCATTTGGCGATCATTTATTACCATTTATTGACGGCCAGAACATATTATAGTTCGACCGCCTCATCCGCAAACACGCATATGCCATTCGAACCAAATTATTCTCAAAAGAGGGTGGAAGGACAGGGACTTTCTTTCCCTCCATCAGATCTCTTTCCAGAGAAAAGAAGACTTTCATGCGACTTTTCACATCGCAGCAACTAATAACGCCCCCTTTTGGCAGAATGCCAGCCAGGGTTGCATTTGAGACGGTCGAACTATACCTGCAATTTAGTGTTTTATAGTCATTTCTCATATGAACTGATCTAAACTTTTGGATTTTAACCATATCAATCTTTTTTTTTATAATGATTAACTACTATTTTTTTTTATTTTTTTTAGATACTGTTATTAGAAGATCCTGATTCAGTATTATTTTCATTTTTAGTGCCTTTTATGTTAAACTTTACTGTTTGCTTGTCATCTGAGTACAGGTGATGATGTAAGATGGCCATGCAACTGTGAGTTAGATAATGCTGCAATACCATATAGATGAGTGTTAAAAGCTGTTAACAATGAGGAATGCAGATGTGCGAGATTGTTGCGATGCCTATACATTATTTTCTTTTCATTTTAATTTTTGTAAATAATTCATAGTTTAGTAATAACTCAGTGAGTTTTAGTGGTGCTTATAGGTGATTTTCTCCTACATTAATCAAACTACACACACACACACACAGAGCATAACAGCAGAATCATTGAATTCCATTTAAGGAAATTTTTGCTCTTGAAAAGTTTCATAAATTGTGCATCTTTTGTGCCTCATATGTATTTTCCCTCATTTAAGAGCATTCTGCTGGCAAAGTAGTCAGCAAAATTTTGCTGTTTTTATTCTAAATACTTTATAGTGCCACGTTTTTACATTGAAGTGATGGCTGGTTTTAATTTTATTTGTAATGGCAATGCAACTAGGAAGGGATGCATTTGTGAAAGACTCTTTAACTTAAACTTGCTTGTACAAACGCAGCTAGCCTGGAATTCAAAGCAGGTCAAACTTGCTGCGCCAGTATAAAAATGATAGTACAAATATAATATAAATTGCCTTTGTGATGTCTCATTTTGCGGCCTTCATTTACTGGCTTCAAATAACTCAGGATTTCAAGCAAGGATTTAACTCTCTCATTTTATTTATTCTTGAAACTTTCAAATTCAGACTATTTTTTGCTTAAATTGTACAATTTGAATTTTATACAGTGTTTTAAAACTTTTACTTTTGTTTCCTTTATTTTAACAGTACAGTTTCTGCTTTGAGCAAAGAAAAAATATCAGTGAAAAGTTTTTGGCTATAAAGGATTACAAAATAAAATTTCAATATGCATTAATTATAGCGAGATATGAGATTGCTTCACGGAATCCTTTTAAAATGAAAACTGTCGACAAGAAGCATTTAAGTTTTATTAGGTTGTGTATCAGAAGACAACTGAGAAGGGTTGGGGGGGGGAGGCTGACTTGTTTAACGTGAAATTGTAAGATATTAAAGGCAGGAATTAAAAATTTGGATTTAGAAAGAAAATATTATTAAACAAATATTTCAATGGATTTTTTTAAATCAATCTTTAGGGTTAAAAAAGTAAGTTTAAAACTAATGAAAATTTACACAGAGCAATTAATTAACACTTTTCTTCTAAGCTGCTTCCATATTCAACCAAGAACATTTTATGCTTTGTACTAGCCAACAGATTTGACTTTTAACAAAAATACTTTTGTAGTTAATCAATATTACTTTTTTTTTAATGTTTGAAACAAAAATTCCCAGTTTGTTATAGGAGCAGTTTTGAAATAATTTTATATTTGCTACTCTTCTGAGGGAGAATGATTTGCTTAGCATAATCGTGTTTTTTCACACTTCTGGTGGCCAATTTCAACATAATATAGGTCTTGAAACTTCATTTAGTCCTTAAACAAAAAGAATACAACTACATTTGTTGTTAAAGACTATTTTAATCCTTGTGAACAATTGAACCATTCACTTACAGGCTCAGAAGAATGTTATGCACTACTTGAAGCAAGGATTAATAATTAAAGAATTACTTTTAAATGTTAACCTCAATATAAATTAAATACTATACCTAAATCTTCGCCAAACTTTTCTAAGATGACGCAGACGACCAGTACCAGTTGTCTTCCTGCGTTTTCCCTTTACACTCCAATTATCTGAAACAGATGGGTCCCATTAGTAAGAGTGCAACTAAAAACACAGTAAAACATACATCTTAACAAGTTCTAACACAGAGCAAAGAATGAAATTACATGTCAATTACAGACTTCATAAAACAGCACTCTTAAAATATCAACCCTAGAATGCTACCCTTTGGAAAACTTACGAGAATGGTAACCATTCGTCTCCGAAGTGTGTTTAAAAACTACTTTAAAAATAAATTAAAAGTATACTAACCCCAGATGATTTCAACACTCTGGAACTTCAAGTTAGGAAGAAAGTATAATTTATTTATTCTCAAGATAGTCTTTCACATACTAGCATGTTAGTCTCTGCACAAAGGTTGGGAGTCACTGTGAGTAAACTGTACAGGCAAAATGCACAAATGTTTCTTTTTATACTCTCAGATTGTTCAGGAGGTTGAATGTTCAAATCTTCAACAGTTCCCTTATAATTGTTCTTGTTAATCGAGGCAAAGTTGTTATGTTGTAATTCTTCATCCATGGAACAAGAATATCTTAGCTTTATTCTGAACGTTTTCTTGATGCCTTTTCGAATTTTACAGTAAATTGATATTTATCATGCTGCAAAATGTGAAAAAGAGGCCCACGGTGAGTGTTCTACTACATGACATTGTTGCGCATCTGAACCAATGTGTCCAGAGTCCCTTTTATGTCCCAGTCGTTTTGTTCTTTAACCCCTTCGCGGCGGGTAGGACAAACGTGCACTTATCGCGGAGGCCGGCAGTGTCTTACGCGAGCGTCCGTCCAGGGCCTTTTTTGCTATTAAGCCTAAATCCATGAAATTTCCAAAGTATCAACACATTGTTTAATAATGCTCTATAGAGTATTTAAACGGCTTATGCTTTATAGATATTTTTATATATACTTTAATTACCTTATTTCTTGTTTAAGTGCATATTTTACACATTTTATTTTCATTACACACCATTTTATGACTTAACATTATACATCTGAAAACTAAATATATTACTTAAAATTCTCTTTTTGTATGAAAAATTTGAAAACAGGGAGCTACACACAGTCCTATGTTACATCCTTGCACTCGTCATGACTCATTTGCCATTTTGGAGTATTTTTCCAGGAATGTGAACAAATGAAGCATCGTCGTCTCATTTCCTTATCAGTCTCTTCTGAACAAAGTTTTGGAAAATGTCTTTCAGTTAATCTGAGCAGATTTAATGATTCTGCTAATCTTGGTGTGATATTAACATTGGTGCTTTTAGAGGAATACCGATAAATAATTTGAGTAACTAAATTAAGCCGATAATTCAGGAGAGGAAGATTTTTTTTTTACTTTTTTTGTTGAAACGAATATTGGCGTTAAATACAGCCATATCCATGATATTGAAGAAAAGCTTCTTATACCATTTAACAGTTTTTCTGAAAGACGGGTACTAAATAATGAGGGAATCGCTTAAATCTACTCCTCCCATATTTTTGTTGTATTCTACGATACACTCTGGCTTCATTATAGGATTAGATGTTGCTCGATCTTTTTTACCAGTATCATGCATAGTTGATATCATTAGCACTTCTCATCTATCTTTGAAAGCAGTTAAGTTCTTTTTCTGCAAAACCAACATCTCACTGATTTTCATTTTGGGCGGCAGAAAATTTTCAAGCATTCCTTTCCTTCTCTTCATTACAGTCCCACATGTATTTGTTTGTAGTCCGAAGAGTTTGTCCGCTAATGATGGAGACATAAAAAATCGATCAATATATAAATGGTACACTTGACCAGAAAGTTCTTCAAGTAGAGATTTGACAACTCTTTCCCCATATAATCCTGAAGTTTCCTTTAACGCTGTATCTTTTCCCGTATAAATGATAAAATTGTATATGTATCCTGATTTAGATTCACTTAACTTATAAAGTTTAATTCCATATCGCAACTGTTTAGAAGGGATGTATTGGCGAAATCCAAGTCTTCCTTTCCACAACAATAAACTTTCATCTAATGATATATTCCCCTCAGGGGTGTAAGCGGACTTGCAATTTTCAATTATTTTATTTAAAACTGGTTGAAGCTTTCCGATTTTTTTGGCATCGCTGCTAGTAACATTTTTTTGGCATTGCTGCTAGTAAAATGTAAACATCTAAGAATTGCAACGTATCGATCATGACTCATTACGCTATTAAAAAATGGCGTTGCAAGCATGGGATTCGTTGAAAGGTACATTTTGATTGTGGGTTTCTTTATAATACTCATCAAAATTGTTAGAGCAAAGAAAACAAACAAGAAAAATGGCGTTGCAAGCATGGGATTCGTTGACAAGTACATTTTGATTGTGGGTTTTTTTTATAATACTCATCAAAATTGTTAGAGCAAAGAAAACAAACATTTCTTCCACTGCAACAGGTAAATACTTCGAAGAAGTTGCTCCAGATTCATCCTCAGGATATTTACTCCTCTAATACAGATTAGTCTCTTCAGTAATTAATTTCATTATCGTATCATCAAAATAATACCTAAAGAAATCAATTTCTTCTTCACCTGAATTATCCACTTTAATTCCAAGAACAGCTTTAAATGGTAATTCCGATAAATTTTCTATTGCGGATGACCATGGAGAAGTACTTGCTTTCGACGTACTCGGCATACAGATGTCCGAAATGTCCTCGTCACCATTAGATCGTCTTTATGATCAGAATATATCATTGTATCACTACTATCAGAATCTGTTTCAGAATCAATATCTGAAATATTTTGCATCATATCTGCTATTTCATGCTGTGTTAAACATTTTCGACGCTTCGACATTGCAAGAGTAAAAACAGAAAGAATTCACGTCTAACAAGATCTAATTATTTTCTAAAAACTGAACTGCAAACCGAAATACCCAACGCTTTAGCGAAGATAAAACTTCTCTACTTACAATAAACAACTACCACGTGCGAATTTAAAGAGACGTCATAAAGCACGCCATTCGGAAACATTTATTTCCCCTTTTGTTTATATAATCAAAAAAACATGTATGTGAGTCATGCTTCTCTCATTTCGAGTAGAAGGTCTAATGTACATGTATCTGAAACCATATGGACATACAGTGCCATCTTGTGGCAGAAATTATAGTTTTTAAAACGTTCCAGGACACTGGCACAAATACGTGACAGTCGGGGCTAAACTGGAAAACGCTCTGGCACGCCTGCGTGTCGGCCGGGAAGTTAGTGTGTTCGTTGCTGGTACGTAGGCGTGACAGTCGGCGCGAAGGGGTTAATAAATTGTATAGTATTACGAGATGCTGTACTTCTGTTGTTCAATTTAGACCACTTATCTGAGCTGAATTTTATTGGGGTAAATAACTAGATTTTCCACAACTAAAAAAATCCCAGAATTTTTCAACTTTTTAAGCATTTTATTTTTTAGCTCTGTGTTTCAAATTAAATTTTTCAACGACATCTTCAAGGCAACACAGAAATGAATCTAAATCGGATTCTGAAGTGAAACATTACAGCTACCCATTCGTCTTACAAACGAATGGTTAGCTGTTACATGATTAGCTAGCAGACGAACAGTCAGCTGTTTTAGAACAATATTTGTCTAGCACACGAATATTGTTCTAAAAATACTACATGCGAAAATATTTCAATAAAAAGGAATGTCCTTATCTAGAAGCCAAAATCATGTAAAGGTACTGAGTCACACGTTCCGTTTCCTATTTTAGGGAGGGCTTCGTCCAGGAGATGAATGGATAGCATTCTAGGGTTAAAAACTTTGCTCTTTATTTTTAATTACCATATAAAACAAAGACAAAAAAAAAAAAAAAAAAAAAAAAAAATT